>CM061137.1:137170125-137195126 GCA_030789695.1 Scilla litardierei | reverse complement strand
GCGAAGTTTCAAGTGACAAGTATCATAACATGGTAGACAAGGGTGATCGAGACAAGAGAGTGATCACGCCGATGAAAAAGTTGAAGTGGCTCTTTTGAAGGTATTTACAAACGGTTGATAATTGAAACTATAACATTGGTCAATGCATACACAACCAGTCAGGTTTGGCCAAGCAGGTCTTTATCCCCGCAAGCATGGTGATGCAAACTATGGCGCAAACAATCCTGAACACCAGGAGGCACCAATGTTAAGAACGCTAATAATCACATCTGTTCCATCGATTATATTAACAAAAGGTAGGATAATTTCTGATTTACTATGATAGTTAAACCAATACCACTGGTTGACTTTCTTATTGAAAACTAGAAAGTAAAGAAAAGCGGATGCTAAGAAATTTGAGGATAAAGACACGTCCAATAACTACGATGCTAATTCCATGCTTCGAGCATGTGATATTTTCATTAGTACACAATTTACCCAAGTAAATGGTTGCATGTTACAGCTACCAAAGTTGAAAGTTGGAAACTCAAGCTAATAGTCGTTCTGAGACGACAAGTATAGTTTCCTAGTTAATTAAGGCTCTAATCGTTTGTTCTGGTCAATAATCGTTCCGAGGCTTTTAATGAAATTCTAAGTTTATACAAGTACACTATCTAGTTTTCTAAATTTAGAATTAGAGTGACTTAATGTTATCGAGATCGTCGTAGTAAGACGAGGTTAGAGCTAGAGCTTCCAAGGGAGCTGCTGCACGAGAATCGGTACCTGCAAACACAAGAAATCATTAGTTAATTCCTGTACCATATCTATCTATTTTTCTTACATGTTCGTATTTTATTATAGCTTAGAACTCGTCAAAATACGTACTACATATTTTTATATGGGCTAGATGGGAGCAAAATAATTTTATATAGGAAGAAGATATTTTTCTAAGGCCCCTAGGTTTTTTTCATAATTTTTAAAAGCTTAAAATCAATTAAAACTAATTAAAAACGAGAAAACGATTTTTCATTATATTTTTCAAAGATTCTCTAGGGCAAACCATACGTCGGAATTCTTCCAACAAGGGGTCAAAACGACCGTATTAACTAGTACTACAACGTATATTTTTCTCGTAAGTCAGTGTACGTGAAAATCTCAAGATATGAATTTTTAAATGAAAACATCCTAATTAGATTTAAACTTTAAAAATTTGCTGAGGGAAATATACTCGCCTTTTGACGAAGAAACCAGCGCCAATGAGTTCGTTTCGTCGTTTCTGATTTTCTGGGTCTGACTGTGTATTTTTCTGGGGCTTGTATAATTTACTATGAATTAAAATCAGAATACCCTCATATAATATATTATAATATATACAAATACGTGTATAAATACTTATATATATACGGCCCCCACTCTTTCTTATCCTTCTCTTCTCACGTAACACTCGAGGGTTTGTCGTTGCCGTTGACGGGGTAGCACTGGGCGACGGGCGATGGAGGCGGAGGCGACCTTGGCGGGACGGCGGCGGCCTGCGGCAGTGGCAGTGATGGCGGTAGTCGCCAAGCGATGTGGTAGATGGAGGAGCAGCGCTTGAGTGCTGTTGACGGGCTCGTTGGCGGCGAAGACGATGAAAGCGGACAGCAGTGGCGAAGGGTGTAAAGGCGGAGGGAGCGCTGCTCGCTGGCAGTAGGGAGGTGGTAGAGCACTGGGTGGAGGTGGTGGAGAGAGGAGGGCTGAGTCGTAGAGGAGGAGCTGGGGGGCCTCATCGGCGTTTGGTGGGCGTCGTATTCATCGTAGAAGCGGCGGGGACGGGCGGAGCTGAGGCGATGTCGAAGGGCTCCGGTCGGTGGCAGTCGTGTCGAAGGGTGACAAGCTCAGAGGGGTTGGTTGCTTCTCATCGAAGGGCGGTGGTCGAAGGGAGGTCGAAGGGAGGTCGAGCGGAAGGCGCTATTGGGTGGCGGCGTCGAAAAGCAGCGACGTGAAAGGAGGAGGCTCGGAGACGTCGTTGTGCGGCGGTGAGGCGGCCTTGGGTTGATCGAAGAAGAGGGCGTAAGGGCTGAGGAGAGGGAGAGAGTGAAGGATAGGGGTCTTGGGGTGACGCCGTGGTGGGCGGCACTCGGGGTTGGGGCGACGTCGTGGTGGTGCGTGGTCGGGGTCTTCGTCGCCATGGCATCGTCGGAGATGGAGGAACGGCAGGGGAGGGGCACCGACGATGGGGAAGTCGGAGGGAGGAGTGAAGCACAGATGCGTGCAAGGGTTGGGTTCGGGGTGCTGAGTCTGCCGTTGGGTTTGAGTGTGAGGAGAGGGAGGGTTTAAATAGGGTTTTGAATTTAATTTTTTAAGTAACAGGGGTAATTAATATGAATGACAAACGAGGGGGTTAGATCCACAATTTTTGGATCTCACCCACTCATTCGGTGGGTTAAAGGGGGGTGATTAGGTGATTAGGATAAAAGTAAGTGGTAATTGGGTAATTAGTAAGAGTAAAATGTCAATAGGTGATGTAATTAGAAAAAACGAAGGAATACTACCCCGTTTTCGCATACAAATCCGAAAAATTACGAAAACATAGCCACGGGTTCGTATCGTCGCGAGAATCATGAATACGAGATCCATTTCATGGTTTGAGCTACAGAGATGCGAGTTTTGGGTCAAAACGTTTGGGATGCGGGTTTGCAGGTTCTAGGTCGATTTGACTCCAGAAAATTACGAAATTAATATGGAGAGCACTAAATGATCATAGAATCACACTGTAGAAGTTTGAAATCATTTTAATGTCGTTTATATGGAAAATTAATTCAAACAGCTAAATCAATAACAATTGAATATGAATCATTATAAAAATTATTTAGAGATGCTTGATGATACTCGAACTTACTGAAATACATCATAACTAGTTTGAAGCTTCAAAATATTTTTTACAAAGAATTTTGAAATCATTTTTGATATAAAACTTTTGAACAACCATTATAAAACACTTTTAAAATGTGAAAATACGTCAAATACGTAATTAGTTGTATTGATGAATACGGGTCGTCACAGGATGCAGCCGCAGTCCCTATATAATCCTATGCATCCTCAGGCAGCATGTCAAAGAATCTGCCTCCATTCATCTTCATCATGAATTCCAGCAGAACATAGTGCAGTCCTCCACGGAAAAAGCAAAGGAGCTCATGCGTGCTTATCTCATACTTCAGCAATCTATCCACCAATCTGATAAATCTCTCCCAAGCTTGCCAAAGTGTTTCTTCAGCGAGTTGGACGAAAGTGGAAATCTAATCTCGTGTTGTGTGGAGTGGCCTCGCCTGAATCTCGACGGTGGAGGTGGCTTCTCCGTCTAGATTATCTCATCCTGATGATGTTTGTAGAGTAATCGAATCTCTACCAAGCAAGTGTGACTGCCCCTCTGATATGACTATATGGTTCACACTCTGGGTAAGTTCATGGAGTTGGGCTTGGGCATTGGTTTGGGTTTCGAGCCATTCAGTTTCGTATTGAAGTTGGTCTTCTAAAAGCAAGTTTAGATGGGATTTTTGTGGTGGTGGTGGGTTATGGTAGGAGGGTTCACGAGATAGGTTGTGAGTATATGATGTTGGGTCATAGGTGTATGTAAAATTTTGTCATTGGATGAAGACATGCAACCGCATCCCGCATATTACACAAAGCGCTGCAACCTCTAGAATATGATTGTAACCTCCTATTTGAACTTCTCGCGAAAATAAATCGCAGAAACTCTCCACATAGGATCTATCGAGCATCCACATATTCTCTCGAGAGCGCCTGAAATATGAAAAATTGGCTACGAGAAGCGCGTCAGTGGTACAAGAGATTTGCAACTAAAATAACGTCGGTGTTGGGGGAAATTTCGCTTATTAGAAATTTTTATGGTTTTGGAATGACGCGTAGTCTAGCTAACCCTAAATCTAACTAATATCAACCAGATCGCACGTCCCCGACAACGGCACCTCGGCATAATTTATTGGAAGGCGGAACCCATCCGTCAACATCGTAAGCTTTATGGTGCTCGGAAGACATCAACATGGTCTTTACAAGGCCCCAGTCCTGGCTCCG
Organism: Scilla litardierei; assembly: GCA_030789695.1. Taxonomy (NCBI): domain Eukaryota; kingdom Viridiplantae; phylum Streptophyta; class Magnoliopsida; order Asparagales; family Asparagaceae; genus Scilla; species Scilla litardierei. The sequence continues at coordinate 137,191,076 of CM061137.1, read as the reverse complement.
TAACTGCGTATGCATACTAAAAAAGGGGTTGTCCATGTTAATTAGCTAATCGAGCTTATGATTATGGTCAAGCTAGGTTTGTTTAGTAAATTAACGACCTTGATCTGAGCTTTGGGTTTTCCCCCTCTCTCTGACAGACACAACGTAGTGCAAGGCAGAATATGAATAGAGACCCCGTCAGCAATGACAACGAAATGTGTTCCGTTTGATCCTACTCCCTCTGATTCTCCTCTCTCTGTCCCCACCTCCTCTCTATCCCTCTCCCCCCCTCACTTTTCTGCTACTTTCGCACTCTTTATCAAGTGAAGATTTGAACCTGGAATTTTTTGCTTTCCACAGAATTATTGGCTGCCTTTTGGCAATGGAGTTCTCGCCTGACACTCATTTTTCGTCCTCGCCCTCTGTATCTTTTTTTCCCCGATCAGTTGGAAAGATGGTAAAGCGCATGGTAAAGCGCGCGCAAAGGCCCGGATAGGCCCTGGCCATCCGAGATCGAACCCTGATGGCCCCGCACACAGTGGAGGCCGCCAGTCCGCTGGCCTCGCCCTCTATTTCTAGTCACCACTTATGGCTCTTTTCCACATCATTCTCTTTACTTTCTATTATTATTTTGTGCGCGCTTATCTCCATGTATCATATCACGAGCCTGAAGCCTTTGGGGATATTTTACATTAAATAAAACAACTGCACAGCCAATGGAACATTTAAAAATTAACCGACTTACCTCAACTCAGTCTCACACACATGCAAAGCACATGCTAAATGTCTGGTTATGTAAAACAACAAAACTAATTTGTATTCCCAAAGAAAAAAATTCCCTCAAAATCTTGATAGTACTCATTCAAGATTTTACCTCATAAAAAACAACCGTAGGTTCTGAACATTATTTCAAAATTAACTGATTTATCTCAACCCAATCTCATACATATGCAAAGCGTGCGCCAAATGTCTAGTTATGTAAAACAGCAAAACAACTATGTTCACCCATGGTAAAGATTCTCTCAAAATCTTGAATGGCAATTATCCACGATTTCACATTTTGGCACCAAGTGATAGACAAACAACTTGCATCAAGTCACAGTAACTTTCACTGCACTTGTGCCAACTAGTGCGCTACCAAACAAGTGAAGGATATTGTGGCCTGCACTCAATATCTCTCTTATGGCATCTCATCTGAAGCCTAGCTTTATGTTGTTACCACCGAAGGACTGGCCTTGTATCTGTGTCACCTCTTGCTACTGTAGCTACTGTCAGCTTCTTTTTAATGGTCCTCCTCAGCCCCAAGTCTGTGGAGTCTGAGTAGTGCTGCATCTCCTTTCACTGCACTGCTCTTCTGGTCTTCTACTTCATCATGTAGTCAGCCACTACTTGTCAACTTCGCATTGGACAAACACTGCTCATTTTGATTGAATTCTGTTGATTTCATTTATAGCAAATGGTCAGCCAACACCAATGCACAACGATCACATCATTGTCTCCTAAAGATTCTGTTCTTCTTTCTAGTGTCAGACACCCCTTCCATTATTACAAAAAGAGAGATGCTATTTACATCGAATACTCGGTGCATAGATGAGACAGTTTTCTCAAATTGAGTTGAAAAATCACATCATGGTCTGAAATCTCTCTCTCTCTCACACTCAATTTTTTTCCTTTTTAAGAAAACTGTCAAATACATACACCGAGGCTGGGGTGTATACAGTCCTTCTCTTACAAAAATTATGTCATGAACTTCAACTATCTCAGTAAACATCCATGTATGCTCATATGTTTCCTGTGAAAAAAAACTGACAGATTAAAATAGGGAAATGCTTTATGCACCTCATGAATGAGGTGCATGTACCCTATTTTTTCCAAAATTATGTGACTTTGTTGCTATATGAGGTCTCATCAGCCTTCAATCTTACAAAAATAGCAAGATTTGACACTGATTGTTAGATGCACCTCATTTTTGAGGTGCATTTAGCAATTGCCTTAAAATATGCTCGCCGATATTAGTACTAGCATCATACCTGCAATAATTCTGATCACCTTGATGGAGAGCTCTCTCATTCTAACAAAATTAGCAATAGCCATGTATGCTCATGTTTCCTGTAAAAACTGACAGATTAAAATATGCGCACTGATAATATTTGCTAGCATTAGACCTGTTACGACCTAAAAATCGTGATACTTCGATCTTCCATCCAAGTTCGTCAGGCACACGGCAAGCTCGCCCATCCTCCACGAAGTCTGCCTCGACTAGTGGGTATGGTGCACTTCGCCCTGAACATCGCCCGTTGCTCCCCCGCTTCCCTCCAAGCTCGACAGGCGAACAACCAGTTCGCCCGTCATCCACCGGGAGCGACCAAGTGACTCATGTGCGGCCCCGCTCCTCGGACGCACCTCGATGACCCTTCGGACCATCGGATACGACAAACGTCCTTGTACGAGAAAGCCACTGACACTTCCGCCGCTCGACGGCCCGACAAAGCACCCCCTGGCCGCTGCGCTGTCTAACCGCCTGGTGCTTTCGACTCTGACACTCTGACAAAGCACCCATGGCCGTTGCGCCGCCTGACAAAAGCATGGCTGACACGCACAGCTCTGACATCCTAGGCCGAACTTTCCGTAGTCTGACAACGCCAGCTCAGCACTCCAGCTCAGCCTTACCTAACCGCCTCCTTCAGCTATAAATACTCCTTCACTTCCATCGAGAGAGGGGTTGGCTAATTGATTCTCAAACTCACTCACACACAAGAGCAAAGGTCATCCACATCTTTGTTCTTCCACCTAAGCTCGCCACGTAAGGTCGACCTACTCCTAGCTCGGCCTATGTGTCCGACCCACGTTTATAAGCCATGATTCTGACTTAGGCATCGGAGAGGCTGCGGGTTGGAGACCAACACGGCCTTTCTGACGAGATGCTCTTTGCGCAGATGAGCTCGTCCAAGCAGCCAGTGACCGGCGACCAACTCAAAGAGAGCGGCGAACAAGCGGCGAACTTGCAGGATCGACCCAGAGATCGTCCTACGAAGTGCGCCTAGCCTCAACACTCCCCCAATCCCTTGTAAACGGCTTACCCAATCATCATCCAACTTGTAACCACTGTGCCCTTGGTTCCCCCTCTATATAAATTCATTGTACGCGGAACTTACCCCCAACAATTGGTGCCGTCTGTGGGAACGAAGGGTCACACCCATGTCAAACTCCATACCTATCAACCGCAGTCCCACCCGTGGCAAGGCACACATGGATGAGGAGTCTCACTCTCACCAGAGGACTCCCTCGATGGACTTACCCCCTGAGGGGATGGCTGAGACCATTCAGGCCTCAGCCCATACTCTCCAACAAAGTTTCGAGGCCTTCTCTAAGGTGATGAAAGACTTCGAGGGGCCAGAGCTGAGGCACCCCCAAGCCCCTCTGAGCCTCCAAACTTGAGGCGAAACCTTCGTCCTTGGTTCGAAGAAGAAGAGGCCACTCAGCGAAGAGGGCTCGCTGAAGAGATAGCTGCCCAGCAAAAACTCCTTGACGAAGAAGCAGATGCAGCTCAGCAGCAGATGCGCAACGAAGAAGCTGCTGAAAACAGAAGATGCCTGGAGGATGAGGCGGATGCCGCCCAACAAGCCCGTCTCGACGAAGAAGCAGCTCGTCGGCATCTCCGCTTCATCGTCGCTGAGCGCGAGAGGCTTCGAAGGGAGAACCGTGAGATCTCGGAGATGTCGACCTCAGGCCTACGGTGCAGGAACGCGCGTAGTCTGCTGTCAGCGGGGTCCCCACCGCTCAGGAGGAGCCCACTCTGACAACCGCGCTATTCACCCGGGCGTGACAATTGTCGTCAGAGAAGCTGCAACCGGAGTAGAACCCCCGAGAGAAAGAGGGCGTACCCCCGAGCACCGAGGCATCTCACCAGCCAGGTCCAAAGGTCAGCGTGAAGGCCGAAACAGGCATCGCGACGTCCGAAGGTCGCCCGAGCGCCAAACCTACCATGAGGAGGCCAACCCATTGGCAAGATGGTGACTTCTTTCCCGATACCTTTTAGGTTCAAGCCTCCCCAACTTGAGCTATATGATGGTGCGGGCGACCCCCTCGCGCATGTGCAAAGGTACCGAAGAGCAATGGAGATCCAAGGCGCAGACGACGCGCTCCTATGCTGGGCCTTCCAGAACAGTTTACAGAAGTCGGCCCTAGAATGGTACAACGGTTGTCCACCCGGACCATCGAATACTTTGGCAAACTATCCCATAAGTTCTGCCAGCAATTCCGTGTGGGCGGATAAGGAGGAAGCCCTCGGACTATCTGTTCTCGATCGTCCAGAAGGAAGGGGAGACCATTCGAAAGTTCTTGCACCACTTCCAAGATGAGAGGCTTGTTGTGGCGACATGCGGGGACGATCTCGTCATGGCAGCCTTCAAGGAGGGACTGACTAGTCGGAGTCTCCACAAATCCCTCCTCCGAGACCTGCCGACCGACTTTGATGCACTTGTCATTCAGGCAGAGAAGTACATGCTAAGCGAGTAAGCCTTGGGAACGGGGAGAGGGGCCGCCAGGTCAGAGGCGCCCCGCAATAAGCATCGGCCCAACTTTCGGCCGAGGCAGGAAGACCGACCCAGGGGCCGCGACCAGCCGGGCCAACAAAGGCATGATCCTGAAGGTCATCGGCCGCAAGATCGACCTAGCCCGGTGCGGAAATTTGCCGTCGCCAGAGAGCCCCCGCAGGTGGTCCAGGTGCAGGAGAGACCGCAGCGGGCCCAATACACACAGCTCATTGCCCCCATGATCGAGGTGTTGGCCGCCGCGACGAAGGCCGGACTACTTTCGGACCTACCTCAGGTGTTGAGGTCGAACCCTGCTACGAGGGATCTGCAAAAGTATTGTCAGTATCACCGTGATTACGGTCACGATACCGACGATTGCTTCACATTGAAAAGGACGACAGAGCGGCTGATCCAAGAGGGCCATCTACGAGGGTACGTTGGTGAACGAAGGACGGCCAAGAAGAGAGAGTGCCCCCTGGAGAGCGGAGCCCGAACCCACGTCGGAACGTCGAACAAGAAGCTCCTCGCCCCCCAAGGCCGGTCATGCGTATAGACGTGATATGTGATGGACCGACCTTGGGTGGCGCCTCATCATCGTCTAGGAAGGCGTACGTTCGTCAAGTGATGGTGGCAGACCTTAGCGCAGGGGCAAAGAGAGGAAAGTAGCCCGTCTCCCCATCTATTTCACTGACGATGACTTGGAGGGGGTCGAGCTACCACATGACGACACCATCGTCATCAAAGCTCAGGTCGGGATGGCCGTCGTCAGCCGCCTTCTGGTCGACTGGGAGCTCCTGCGACATCCTGTTTATATCGACAGTCGAGAAGATGGGGCTGAAGCAGGCGGACTTGAAGCCTTGTATGGGTCCGATCGTCGGCTTCACCGACCACTCGGTCCCCATCATCGGAATCATCACCTTGCTGGTATCTCTAAGAGAAGCGCCAAGGAACGTCATCCGGATGACACAGTTTGTTGTTGCCGATGTCACGTCGGTATACAACGGCATCATTGGGCAGCCATTCATGACTACCATCAAAGCTCTCCCCTCGCTCCTCCATCAGATGGTGAAGTTCCAAACTCCGCGCGGAGTTGGATTAATGTGAGGAAGCCAAAAACAATCTCGGAGCTGCTACGCCGGCTCCACCAAAGGGAAGAAGCCCGAGCATGCCTCGTAGACGGACGTAGTCTCCAATGCTAAATTTGACATGTTCCGTCAGAGTGAGCGGACTCCTCAGAACCGACTCTGCAAGGCTCCACCAATCGAAAAGACCCCCAATCGCAACAGCTGAGGACAGCCCACCACAAAGGGATCGACGTTGTCCAACCAACGATCTACATCCTGGTGACCATGGGAGACGGCGAGCTAGCCCCCCATGAAATATTCAACATTTATAACGACTGGTTTTCATGTATCTGGATTTATTATATTATAGTATATGTTTTGGTGGATTTTCTCCTCGTGTGTGGTTTTCGTCTCCGTAACTTTCGTTTTCGATCGTTTCGTTGTGTTTTCTCGTTTCTTCCGTAGGATCGTCGATTTCGAAGTATGTCATTCGTGACGGGCTTCATAACGGTCGTATCTTACTATTAGATCAAGCCTAGGAGTCGTAGGAATCAATCCCGGAGCTCCGTGCTCCGTATCGGAACTTTTGGTGCACGTTAGCCGGTGTAAGAAGGGGCACCGACCGACTAGATGACGATCCAGTCGGTCGGCAATCCTTCTTGGACCGACTAGTTGGCTTTCTAAATTATTCAGGAGTTACTGTTTATCGTTAGTCGGTCTAAGAACGTTGGTTGACCGACTAGGTTGCAAACTAGTCGGTCAGTATTTGTTCATCGACCGACTAAATCCAAATCCTATTTTCGTTCAGAAGTTACTGTTTACACTTAGTCGGTCTGCGTTGGTCGACCGACCGACTAGTTGCCAAACTAGTCGGTCAGTGGTTGCTCTTTGACCGACTAATCTGTGTTAAAACCCTAATTTCTGGGCAGCCGCCAGCCCATCCTATTTATACCCCTACCAAACGTTTTCTTCTTCCTCCACTCGACCTAAAACCCTAGTTTCTCCCCCTTTGAGCCCCCATCTTCCTCAAACCCTTATTCCTTCATTCCAAGCCCTAAATCCATCATCTAAACCCTCCATCAACTCATTCTACCTCTCATCTTCCCCAAAATCTCATCAAATCCCCAAAATCCCCCAAAAACCCTAGTTTCCCAAACTTCTCCATTGGTTTCCAGATCTGGTTCCTAGGTTCTCCGGAGTGTTTCTTCCGCCTCCTCTCGGTAAGAAATCGATCTCTTGATGTTTTCATAACCTATTTGTATTTTTTATGAAACCCTAATGAAATGGATGTTGTTTTGATGATTGTTTCCCCTTAACAGCGATTTCCCCGTAGTTTAGCATCCGCGAGACGAACCTTCGTGATCGTCATCCCCGGTGCTAGGCAAGTGAAACTTGCCACTTAGGGTTTAGGCCATGTTTTAGGCCATTTTGCTTGTTGTAGGCGTAAAAGAGGCTAGGCGACGAAATGATACTCGCCTAGGCGTAAATTTAGGAACTAGCTTGACAACGAAGCTAGATCCGACATATATCATGTTGCACAATTACCATGTCATGTTTAAATTCCATTAACGGTACGCAAATTAATTGTCATGGCATTGCATTCTTTAAGTGATCCCGTGATTGCGTAGCATCGCTACAATACTTGTGTTTCCTGGCTCGTGACCAGAAGCGAGCATAATGAGTTGCTAACCCCAACGCTCGATATTGAATTGTGAACTAGGAAAACAAGCAATCTGGGCATTTTTAGTGTCCCACTCGGCCGAGTGAAGGAGTCACTCGGCCGACCAGCGAGACACCGCTCGGCCGACCAGATCAGACACGATTCATATGTGCACTCGGCCGAGCGACGGAGACCACATCGGCCGAGTGACGAGACCCCGTCCGCCCGAGTGGCGCCCAGACGAAGCCATTCAAAAATCGCCAAGTTACTGTTTTTCGGCTGCCTGAGCTTCAGAAGACCCACTCGGCCGAGTGGATAATCCCGACCGCCCGAGTACCATGAAGCCATCGGCCGAGTGACGACAACTCACTCGGCCGAGCAGCCCCCGAAGTGAAGACCCCTGAAGATCGAGACTTACTGGAAATTTACAGGGTTTTCACTCGGCCGAGCGACTTTTGTCACTCGGCCGAGTGCGACGCGCTGCCTGTAGCGAAAATTGCGGAAAACAGGCTGCGCAGGGGTATTTTGGTCACAGTTTTTGGACGATTTTGGGGGGTATTTAACCCCTGTTTTTACCCTAGTTTTGGGAGCTTTTCTCTTAGATTTTTTGCAGCTTTTTAGATTAGCTTTTTAGTTTTATTCTTGTGATTGGAGAGGAGACAAAATTGGATTTTTGTTGGATTAATTGAAGAACTCCATTGGTTTGTGTTTTCTCTTCTCTAAAAATTCTATTTTTATTGCATATCTCAATATTGTGATGAATTCTACTGCTTATTTCATTGATTATTTTTGTGATCTTGCTATGAATTGTGAGTAGTCGCCACGTCTTGGGGCGTGGGGATGAACCCTACAAGCCCTATTTCATGATTGTGATGAATTGGTAGGAATTTTGCTAGAATTGCTATTAGGGATTAGATTGGGATCAATTTACTACGAATGGCTAGGAATTCACATCGATTGGGATTTGCAAGAGATTGGATCCCAATTCGATAGGAAACCTTAGAAATCCGAATTGGGTTGGAATCGAATTTCCGTAGTATCGGTTTGCAAGAGATTGGACCAATACTAGGGTTTCCGGTTTCAATTCCGTGCCAATACCCGTTTGCAAGAGATTGGACGGGTAGGAACTATCCCAAACTAGGTCGTAGGCCGAGTTTGCAAGAGATTGGGCTCGGTGCGCGATTGAACGATGATGTTGATCCTAATGCTAGCTCCCCTAGGCTAGGGTTTGCAAGAGATTGGGCCCGAGCCTAGGATAGCTATAGACCGGCAACAGCGCGAGAGCGTGAGCTTGGTTCTACATTCAGTTGCAACTAGTTCATCCAAAATCTTATTCTAGCAATTTTGATGCCGATGAACCACTTTTACGAAATATGGTGAGTAGCGGGAATTCCCCATTCCCTAGACGTTCTTTATTTGATTTGATATTTCAGTACTTTGTCTGACGATTGTGACAGGATCGCCAAAGGCAAATTTCTCTCTTCTTAAATAGCCAGGTTGATTGGATCAAGCACGGTCATTCGTCCTCCCTGTGTTCGATAACCCGCTCGCTGCTACACCGTGCACTTGCGGTAAAACTACAACCGTCGCTCCGGGACGTGTATCCGGGGCGCGATCAAGTTTTTGGCGCCGTTGCCGGGGAGGCGATTGCGTTTGATATTACCACCCTAGCTATTTCTTTTTATTATTATTATTATTATTTCTATTTCTTTATTTTTCTTTTACCTAACCCTTCCACGGCACTAATCATTTATTTGAAACTCTGTTTTCCCTGTGCATGTACACAAGATCTACGGCGGACCCTGAAGCTATATTATTTGATCCCGAGATCGAACGTACCGCGCGGAGACTTAGAGCGGAAAGGAGACAAAATCCGGAAGGGAGGTTTATGACCAACCCGGAAACTGCGGACCAATTAGCGGCAAGGATGGCGAGGATAATTTCTATTCGAGATAGGCTTCGGCCTAAGACCTCTTCTACGACCTCATCCATTGCCATGCCGGAGTTGGCGGCTGACAAGAACTTCGAGCTAAAGACTGGACTAGTGGTTCTGATGCAGCAGGATCCATTTCATGGGAATGCCCATGAAAATCCTCACTACCACATCCAATTATTCTTGTCGAAGTGCGCCACATTCCAAATGCCGGGGGTCTACATCGATGCCATCAGACTGCGTCTCTTCCCCTTCACGCTAAAGGACAAGGCACTCTATTGGTTGAGGACGCAGGCTGAGGGAGTCTTCACCTCTTGGGACGAGTTGGCAAGTGCATTCATTGACAAGTTCTATCCGCCATCCAAGACGGTGAAGATCCGGAGCGCTCTCATGTCCTTCAAGCAAGGACCCCAAGAGACGCTCTATGAGGCTTGGGAGCGTTTTAAAGATCTGCATCACCAATGCCCGCACCATAGCATAGAAGATTGGGAGCTAGTTCATAGCTTCTACAACGGTCTCCAACCGGGGACCAAACAAATTATTGATGCCGCGGCGAATGGTGCTATCTTGTCAAAGACTCCCGAGGAAGCTACGGCCCTAATTGAGGAGATGGCCTCAAACAACCAACAATGGGGCGATGAGCGAGGACACTCCACGTCCTCCTTGAAGCCAACTAGTATCTATGAGGCGAAGGCCGTAGCGGAGCTTACAAGCAAGTTTGATTCTCTCCACAAGGTAGTGGAGAGACTGGAGAAGTTTATCACGGAGCCCCAAGGAACCCCTTCCACCTCCGCTCCAACGAACCAAATGAGTGATTGGCAAGACCAATCTCAAGCCATGTATGTGGGAGGAGAGCAAGGAGTAGGATCCTTGGAGCAAGTACAATATGTCGCGGGGAACCAAGGATATTGGGCCAATCCGGCCACAAGAAATCATCCCGGATTCTCTTACGCCAACAATGAAGGAGCTTTGAACCCGCCACAACAACCACCTCAACAAGCTCGACCACCACCACCCCCAACAAAAACACTATCCGCCGAGGGGGCCTCCACAACAAAATTTCCAACCGAAGCAACAAGTTCCACCATATAGGCCGCCCGGATACAATCAAGGGTGGAGGAATCAAAATCAAAACCCTCCACAAGCTCAACAACGATCCGACTTCGAAGCTAGAGTGGAGGCGTTTATGGTCGAGCAAAATAAGGTCAATGCTACCTTGAAGGCGAGGCAAGACTCCCTTAATACCGTTGTGGCTCAAATATCGGAGCAATTGGCGTTGCTCAATCGGAACACTCAACGATTACCGGCGCAACCCGAGCAAAACCCACGGGGCAACACCGGCCACATCAATGCCGTAGTTGCCGTTACTACTAGAGGCGGGAAGGATACCCCCCCCGCCATGATTCCTACCAAGGAGCCCGTGGAGGAAAGCTCGGAGCCAATTGAGCCGGTAGTTGAAGTTGATAAGGAGAAAGAGCGACAAGAAAAGGAGAAATCTAGAGCGGAGCAATTGATTGAGGAAAGGCGCTTCATGCCACCGGTCCCATTTCCCCAAAGGCTTGCTAGGGCGAAAATGGAGAAAAGGCTAGCAAAGTTTCTCGAGTATCTGAGAGGAGTTAGCCCCAACATTCCCTTCCTCGACGCCATCGTGGAGATCCCCACATATGCTAAATTCTTAAAGGACTTGATTTCGGGGAGAAAGAGGAAGGAGAAGATTATGCTAGCCGAGGAGGGCTCTTGGTTCACCAAGAGAGAGAAGGAGCCGGCCAAATTTAAAGAACCAGGGAGTTTTCGGATTCCTTGCACCTTGGGCGGCGTCCCTCTTCAAAAGGCGTTGGTAGATCTAGGGGCTAGTGTGAGCCTCATGCCTCTCTCCATGTTCTTAAGGCTAAACACCGGGACGAAGTTGAAACCTACCGACATGCGGATACAATTGGCCGATGGGCGAATAACAAGGCCGGTAGGGATCGCCGAAGACATCCCGCTACAAGTCCCGGGGGGAATATGCTTGCCATGTGACTTCGTGATCATGGACGTTAAGGAGGAGGGAGATACTTCATTGATACTTGGACGCCCGTTCCTCGCCACCGCCAGAGTCATTGTCGACGTGCGCGAAGGTACCCTAACTTTAAATGTCGGCAACATCGAGGTGGAACTTCACATTCCTAAGGCTATGAAACACATGCCTTACCACGAGGAACTTGACTACATGAACCTCCTTGATGAGGTAATTGAAGAGGCGACCCCCCACTCGATTGGCGCTCTTTTCGATGAGGATTTTGATGAAGGCCCGGATTTAGGCCAAGATGAGGAGATAGATGATTTCCCCGACCTCTCCGCTGAAAATGATGAAGGCGACGCTGATGTCGCAAGGATTCGAGAGCTCTGCAAGCTCTCGAAATTAAAGTCTCCAAAGAAAGCTCCGCCGATACGGAAATCGGCGTCACCGGTGAAGCCGTTGACTGGAGCAAACGCTAGCTTGGGGGAGCCTCCCCCCAACACTATTCGAGACGGGAGACCACCGAGGAAGAACACACCGCCGCAACTTCCGAATCCAAGCGTTCTCCCCGGAAAGTTTGATGGGTGCATCTCATATGCACCAAACATCCCGCATTAATTGAAAATCATAGGGGGTCGAGCTCACGACCTTAAACGAGCGCTTGTCAGGAGGCAACCCGACGGTTATTGCTTTATTTTTACTTTTTCTTTATTTTTGTTTTAGAAATTTTTAGTGTTTTGAGTCGTTCGCCCAAAAATTTTGTGATAACGGGTCCTATTTTTCTTGACAGGAGAGGAGATAGGTAAATCCATCATGAGGAGGATGAACGAGACGATGAGGAGTGCCCCAGGAAGACGCTCGATGCTTAGGAGTAAGATGAAATCGACTGGAGGAAGAAAGACGGAGTTTAGAGCCCAAACGAAGACAAACAGCAGAACACAAGGCTCACTCGGCCGAGTATACTAGTCACTCGGCCGAGTACACAAGTTCGTCCGGCCGAGCCGCTCACGAACGAGGGAAGTCTGCTGTACCCAACTCTCTGTTTATTTTCTTGATTTCAGTATAACTGCTACTCGGCCGAGTATATATTTTCACTCGGCCGAGTAAAACGGATACGCTCCTTGGGCGAGTCTTGCCGAGTAGCTTGAGCCACTCGGCCGAATGGACTTACTCCACTCGGCCGAGGCTGGCAAGGCCGCTCGGCCGAAGCGATAGCGGGGAGGAAATGTCCATTGATCTCGCTCGGCCGAGTGACCTAGTCACTCGGCCGAGTCGTAACTTTTATTATATAAGGGGCCGGGGGGCACGTTTTTCAAAATGCAAAAATCCCAAGCGCCCGACCCCTCGCATTCCCCTCGCCCGTTCCCCTCGCTCGCGCCCCCACTCGCCCGACCGACCGTCGCCGCGCCACCGCTCGGCCAGCCACCGCCGGCCGAGCACCCGCCGCGCCTCGCCCGAGTCGCCGCCGGCGGCCGCCGCTCCGACCACCTCCGGTATCGCCAATTTCGCCTTTTTCTCCTCTTTTTGTGTATTTTTCGAGGATCCATGTGTTAAACGACCCCCAAACCCTAATCAATTTCTATATCTATCTATTATACCCCTAATGCTCTATACGTTTTGAATATTACCCGCTGATATCTCCATTTCATGCGCAGGTTGTTTTTGGGAGCTTAGGGGAGCCCAGGGGAGCTTCTACGGACTGATTTGGGCTTCGCGGAGGCGCTGTCTTCGTACGCTTCCATTGCTTAGCACTCGCGGCGTGTCGGGGTATACTCTTTCCTTTATTTTTGCACACGCCGCATTTTTTACACTTTTCGGCGCGCGCTCGGGGCCGATATGCCGCCCCGGACACGGCCGCGGTCGAAGAGAGCTTCCGCCAAGCGGAAGCAGTCGGATGATGCCGGCCCCTCCCACGAGTTGGAGGACTCTCCTCCGCCTTCACCTACACACCCCATCCACCCAGCACAGCCTGCAGGCCCCGCACAGCCTGCAGCGCCCACACAGCCCGCACAGCCCGCACTGCCGCTCCACAGCCACCACCTCCGGCTCCACTGGTCGGGCCGCTCGGGATTACGTTCCAAGACGACGCACACCGTGCCGTCTTCGAGCGTATCTCCCAGCGCTCGATCGTACCCTCCAGGTTTGCACACCTTGCCGACCTAGGACGCCTGGGGGTACTAGAGGGGATGCTCACGTTGTACGACAACGTGGGCTGGCGAGATTTCTTTCAGGTGTCGGCGGACACGTTTACCCGCCCGACACTTGAGATTCTTAGTTCGATCGCCCGGACCGACGAGGGATGCTCGTTTCGGTTCATGGACCGGGAGTGCCAGGTCACTCTCGATATGATGAGAGCATTTTTCTCGTGGCCCGATGTCCCCGGAGCCGATCGCGGTTACGGCCCCACCCATATCCCCCACCTTCCTTCGACGCCGGTGCCTTCTGGGCCCGTATTACGGGTCTTCACGCTGCCTTTGACCCTAGTAGGGCCAAGGCCTCGGCCATTGTCCATCCCTGCCTCCGTATTGCTCAGCGCCTTATGGCGACGACCTTTTTGGCCAGATATGAGCCGGGCACGATGTTTACGCCGGAGCTCTACATGCTCTACGCGATGACACGTCCCAGAGCTCTATCTAAGGATGGCGATGAGCTTGTCCCCGCCGTCGTGATTGATGTCGCGGCTTGGTTTTTAGACCGCATCATTGTATCGATGGGCGCTCGCTCACCGATATGCTGCGGCGGCCTGATCACCTTGCTTGCCCTTATGACCGACGAGGACTTCCCTGACGACCTGCGACGAGTACCGGGCCCCACTTCTTTGTCGATCGATGTTATGGCCCGGATGAAGATGCTTCGTCCGCACGGTGAGCGTCACTGGGTCTGGTTGCACGGCCCTTACGGTGCCGATTACATGATTCTTCCGAGCCCAGCTCGGACTCAGATTGCACCAGCCCACGTGGACTGGCTCCCTGCGATGGATGTTCTCATCCCCGCTGCTTACGTGCTCGAGGCCGAGGAGGCCGAGCAGGCCCACGCTGCCCACGCTGCCCCCGCAGACCCTGTTGCACCTGCCGAGCCTACTGCCCCTGTTGACCCCGTGGCCCCTCAGCCTATACCTGATGTTTCCGCTGCTCCTGACACCTCTGTCCACACCTCTGTCGGTGTCGGGAGTACATTAGCTGAGCCCACCTCCACTGCTTCCGAGGCTGTCACCACCACCACTGGCCCTCTGTCTGCTGAGCCTGTTTCTTCTGCACCACCCGAGCGCCCGCCGACCGTAGTTGAGTGCGGAGAGCCCTCTGTTTCCACTGCTGCTGTATTTTTCGAGAGTGTCGTGGCGTCTGTCCACACTTCTGTGCCACTGACCTCTCCGACCGCCTCGCTGCCTCTTTTGTATTCTTCTTTCGCTGCTGCTGCCTCCACTTCTCACCAGCCGGTGCCCCGGCCTCACACTGAGGCCAGGCCCACATTTGCGAGTGCAGCGCCTTTTGTTCCCTTCCCCGCTGAGCCCGTCACATACGCGACCCGAGTACGCCAGCCACGCCCTGCACAGCCCCGACCGGTGCGTCCCTCTGCACCACCTCCCCCCGACACTGTACTTCAGAGCATTCGTGCTCTAGAGGGGGCGGTGAGTGGCCTCAGAGGCGACCTTAGGACCCTGTCCTCCACCGTCTCTGCGATGGCTGGCCGCTTTGACCTGATCCCCCAGATTCACTACTGTCTTACCCAGGTCCTGGAGCGTCTCCCCCGCGTACCCCCACCCAGCCAGCAGGTTCCCACCCACACTTCCACACACACTCAGCCTGCTACCACTTCCACACCCACACCCGCTCAGCGGCCTGTCCAGCCACCACCACCACTTCCGCCTCAGGACGGAGACGGCGCAGCACCACCTTCTTAGGCACCCTTGATGCCATCGATTATTCCTGCCGTTGTGCTGCCCGTTTCTGCTGGGTCCTGTTGCATTTTTGTCCCCCCCTCCCCTCACTTATTTTGGGTTTCTCATTCAGATCGTATCCTTATTTTGGGAGAGATGGAGAGTTTTTGGTGCCCCACCTTTATATCTGTATCACTCCATTCCTGCATGCATCATGTCCGCATCATATTTTTCGTTTCTTTATTTTTCGTTTTTTTTTCCTTTTTTTCCATCATGCATGCATCCTCACTTACCCCTCCCTTTACTTGTCTCTCGGTGTGCCACACTTTGCACATTGAGGACACTGTGCCATTTAGCTTGGGGGAGTGAGTTCTCACGTTCTTTTTCGGTTTGCCACCTTTATTTCTAGTTTTTCACACCGTTTTTCGCTTTTGCACTTATTTTTCATCAATTTTCTTTTATTTTGCCATGCATCACGTTTTTCTTATTTTTCTGTGTGCCGCATTGTAAATAGTTCTATTTTCCCTTTATCTTTATTTCTTTCTTTTTCATCTCATGCTAGAGATGACTTTTCTGTGATGATGATGACGTGGAGTTAGCTTACTCTATTTGCATGCTATATTTGTCATGTCTTAGATTTTATTTCTGATATCATATGCTATGACTTGCCTTGCATCTAGAGATAGTAACCCACACTTTTTCCACATGAAAATGGATGAAATTTTATTATTAGCTGAGTCTGAATATTCATATGTATGCTATCACAGAAAACACACCAAGATTCACGCATTGAACGCCTATATCTGGAGTACTGATTTCTTTTCCTATATCACTTCTATATGCATGAACTGTACATTTCACTTCAGGATGATTGAATGATGTTAGCTATGATAAATCTGGATTAGCTAACTTTTTTGTGATCGAAACTGAGTAGATTAGATTACCCTGCTGAAGTTGTCGTGCATGTCTTATAGAGTGAACCGAGAGATATATTCATTTCTTTCTCCACAAATCTTGAACATCATTTCTCTACTTTTAAAATCATTGGTGAATCTCCCCTTAGCGATTCTATTATATGGCATTTCCCCCGCTATTAATTCCTAGCTCCAAATTTCTTATTCAGAAAAAAAAAGAACAAAAAAGAGAGAAAAGAGAAAATATCCTTGTATATCATTATCTCTCTTTGAGTTGGGATCGTTGTGTATATATGCTATTGCTTCAAAAAAAAGAAAAAAAGAAAAAAAGAGGAAAAATCCTCAATAAAAGATCCCATCTCACTTTCTTTCTTTCTCTTCTCTTTTCGTTGCTTTTGGAGCTTTCTAAAAATGAGGATGTAAATATTTTTTTTATGCCACCACGCTTATAGATAAGCTTGGGGGAGGGGATCCATTGATGTGTGAGAGAGTGACTACTTGACGTTGCACGACAACCTAGGCTAAGTAATATTCTATACTCGGTGAGATTATTTTTAGCTTTACAAGGTCCAGAAATCTAAAGCCTAGCACTCATTTCATGAAATCCATACTTTTCTATTCTCTCTATTCTATAGTGTGATACTCTTATACTCCTGATAGAAAGCATTCAATTGAAAAGTGTGTGATCTGTGATTTGTATACCGCTTTAAATGATTCAGACGATGTTAATTATAAGATTATTCCGTTTTTCATGATTATATTGTTGCTCGTGTGTTTTCTATTTCTATTTGCACCATTATACTATGATATCAAAATAAAACTCTTTGACATGTGTTTTTCATTCAGTGCATGCTATACGAGTAAGCGGAGCCCACGTCCTGAGAAAGTGATCTAGCAGCTTACCTCTTCGCTTCTTTCTTTCTTCTTTATTTTTATTTCGTTTTTCATTCTTCTCCGTTTTTCATTTTTCATTTTTCTTCGTCGTTTTCGTTTTCCGAATCCACCGGGTTCTCCTTTTACTTATCTTCATCGAGGACGAGTAAGAGGTAAGCTTGGGGGATTTTGATCACTCCTCATTTTACACCTTTTTCCCGCATGTTTGCATGCCATTTAGATCGCCCAAATCATGTTTTTCACGATATATCGACGATATTGCGATGCTTTTCACGATTTGTTGTTTTTGTCGCATTTCAGGTGATTTGGCGCGATTTGGAGTGATCTCGAGACGCGCTTACTCCAGAGGGTCACCGACGACCTCCCCGAGGGGTATTTTGCTGTTGGAGAGGAGCGGAAGAAGAACGGACGTCGTAGGAGCGACGAGGAGGCCAAAACAAGCAATCTGGGCATTTTTAGTGTCCCACTCGGCCGAGTGAAGGAGTCACTCGGCCGACCAGCGAGACACCGCTCGGCCGACCAGATCAGACACGATTCATATGTGCACTCGACCGAGCGACGGAGACCACATCGGCCGAGTGACGAGACCCCGTCCGCCCGAGTGGCGCCCAGACGAAGCCATTCAAAAATCGCCAAGTTACTGTTTTTCGGCTGCCTGAGCTTCAGAAGACCCACTCGGCCGAGTGGATAATCCCGACCGCCCGAGTACCATGAAGCCATCGGCCGAGTGACGACAACTCACTCGGCCGAGCAGCCCCCGAAGTGAAGACCCCTGAAGATCGAGACTTACTGGAAATTTACAGGGTTTTCACTCGGCCGAGTGCGACGCGCTGCCTGTAGCGAAAATTGCGGAAAACAGGCTGCGCAGGGGTATTTTGGTCACAGTTTTTGGACGATTTTGGGGGGTATTTAACCCCTGTTTTTACCCTAGTTTTGGGAGCTTTTCTCTTAGATTTTTTGCAGCTTTTTAGATTAGCTTTTTAGTTTTATTCTTGTGATTGGAGAGGAGACAAAATTGGATTTTTGTTGGATTAATTGAAGAACTCCATTGGTTTGTGTTTTCTCTTCTCTAAAAATTCTATTTTTATTGCATATCTCAATATTGTGATGAATTCTACTGCTTATTTCATTGATTATTTTTGTGATCTTGCTATGAATTGTGAGTAGTCGCCACGTCTTGGGGCGTGGGGATGAACCCTACAAGCCCTATTTCATGATTGTGATGAATTGGTAGGAATTTTGCTAGAATTGCTATTAGGGATTAGATTGGGATCAATTTACTACGAATGGCTAGGAATTCACATCGATTGGGATTTGCAAGAGATTGGATCCCAATTCGATAGGAAACCTTAGAAATCCGAATTGGGTTGGAATCGAATTTCCGTAGTATCGGTTTGCAAGAGATTGGACCAATACTAGGGTTTCCGGTTTCAATTCCGTGCCAATACCCGTTTGCAAGAGATTGGACGGGTAGGAACTATCCCAAACTAGGTCGTGGGCCGAGTTTGCAAGAGATTGGGTTCGGTGCGCGATTGAACGATGATGTTGATCCTAATGCTAGCTCCCCTAGGTTAGGGTTTGCAAGAGATTGGGCCCGAGCCTAGGATAGCTATAGACCGGCAACAGCGCGAGAGCGTGAGCTTGGTTCTACATTCAGTTGCAACTAGTTCATCCAAAATCTTATTCTAGCAATTTTGATGCCGATGAACCACTTTTACGAAATATGGTGAGTAGCGGGAATTCCCCATTCCCTAGACGTTCTTTATTTGATTTGATATTTCCGTACTTTGTCTGACGATTGTGACAGGATCGCCAAAGGCAAATTTCTCTCTTCTTAAATAGCCAGGTTGATTGGATCAAGCACGGTCATTCGTCCTCCCTGTGTTCGATAACCCGCTCGCTGCTACACCGTGCACTTGCGGTAAAACTACAACCGTCGCTCCGGGACGTGTATCCGGGGCGCGATCACTTGTTTACGTGTGGGATGGGGTAAGGGTTAAGCGGCCAATCAACTGGGAGTCTGCCTGATCAGCAACTGCAGTTGTAAGGCGTAAACTCTGTGATGGGGTAGTGTTTAGTGCCGATCGGCGTGAATGTTGTACCATTCAGCTGAAGGGCGTAAACATCTACAAACAACGTGAAACGTGAATAGTGAATTGATTGAGATTGTTAGTAGCTTGGTTACTCTTGTCTTGTACCGATAATTGTTCTCTTGTACTTATTGTTCACCATGTCGTACTTGTGCACTCATGTTATAACTGCCATGTCATGCATACTATAACTGCTAGGTTGCTAGTTGCCTTACTTCCAGTTTCCTTGCCCAAGTCTTTTAGACTTGCTGACATGTGCCCTTTACTCTTTTGGGTGACACATGTTAGATCCCAAGCCTGAGTACCTTGTTGAGGACGAGGTGTTTGCTGACGCCGAGCCCGAACTTGTGTTTGACGGGGAGTACGTGGACACTGGGGACCAGTCCTAGTGTTTTCGTTGTGTTTCCCTTTTTATTTAGACTGCTGTTTTGTTGTCGGTGCGTGGCACCTATACTTTGTTATGCTGTTGGTTTTGTTGGCCTTGTTCTGGGCCCTAGACTCTTTCTTTAGCCTGGTGGATTTTCTGGATGTTGAACTTATTTTCATGTTGGACAATTTGTGAGATATGAGATTTTATTTCAGTCTCTCCTTGTGTTATTATTGTTGTTCCGTTGTGGTTACAGGGACCTGCTTATGTTTTATTGACGCTTATCGGGTTTGGGGCTTCACAGCTCCACTCTCGTGCGGACCTTTTCACGTCTCGCCTCCATTTTAGGGAAGCGGGGCGTGACAGGTTTTGTTGGTGGCCCATGCAGGTCCTTCTGTAACTGCGATTTTTGGAATGACGATAATAATATTAGAATGTCCAATAAACTAAGTTCGACGTCCGAGTCATAAGCTATGAGTCTAATCTGCTTCGTTTTCTGTGTCACTAGATGGCAGGAAGACGATTCACCCGTGGTGGGGGTAGTGGTGCGCTCCCTCATGATGAGGAGCCTGAGCGGGAACCCACCAACGGTGAGATGATGCGGATGATGTTGCAGATGATGCAAGTGCAGCAGGGCGTGCTCCTGCAAGTCCAGAATGCTCCACTTGCTCGAGCTGCCCGGGCTCTTCCGGATGCCCCTCGCTCTGAGCCGGGAGCGAAGCAATTTCAGGAGCTGGGTCCCGCATATTTTGATGGGTCTGAGGGTCCTCTGGCTGCCGATGAGTGGATTCGGAACATCGAGGACAATCTGAAGATGGCCAAGATCACCCCGGCTGGATGGGTTGATTTGGCGAAGAGGCAACTCAAGGATAATGCTCGGAACTGGTGGGATGCGGAAGAGAACATGTTGGTGGAGCCGATAGCTTGGGCTACCTTTAAGTCCAGGTTTGATGAGGAATTCTTTTCGAAGGCTGCGAAGAAGGAGATGCTGCAGTGCTTCATTGATCTGAAGCAAGGGAGCTTGACGGTGGACCAGTACCACCAAGAGTTCACTAGGCTGAGTCGGTTCGCACCGAAGATGGTGCAGGATGCTGATGAGAGGGCTCAGAGGTTCATGCAGGGACTTGCTTTGGAGCTCTAGAGTTTTGTGTCTTCCTCCGATCTGGACTCTTATCAGAAGGTTTTGGTCGCTGCCAGGAGGCAGGAGCTGAACCTGAGTCAGAGGAGGGGGTCTTTTGTTGGTGCTGGGAAGAGGCCTATAGAGCAGGCCAGAGCGGTGGTTAGGCCTGGTTTCAAGCCTAATCAGCCAGCTCAGTTTAAGAGGCCAGGAGGGCCTATTTTGAAGACTTGCCATTTCTGCGGCAAGCCTGGCCACATCAAGGATCAGTGTCGGAAGTTTTTGGGCCAGTGTCTGGTTTGTGGTGATGTTTCCCATGTCGCGAGGGATTGTCGGCATGCAGGTCCGCTGCGGAGGGCACCTGTTGCAGCGCAGCCGTTGCAGCAGCGAGCGTTGCTGGACGTGGAGCAGCTCTTGTTCCACAGAAACAGGCTTTTCAGCAGGCTGTTCCGCTAAGGAGGCAGGCTTTTCTGATGACCGCGGTGGAGAGCGAGGCTGTGGATGAGGTTATTGCAGGTAATC
>CM061137.1:136989132-137169625 GCA_030789695.1 Scilla litardierei | reverse complement strand
GTGAGAGAACTATACCCTTCCTGGACCTGGCAATCTCCAGTCCAAGGAAGTATCCCAACTGTCCAAGGTCCTTGACCTCAAACTCTCTCGCCAACCTCACCTTCAAGTGAGAGATTCCCTCTTCATCATCTCCAGTGATAATAATGTCATCCACATACACAACCAAAAGGGTGATCCGCTGCCCTGAATGTCTATAGAACACAGTATGATCACCATTACTCTGCTTGTAGCCCATGGTGATGACTGCACGCCTGAACCTGTCGAACCATGCCCTTGGAGATTGCTTCAGCCCATACAAAGACTTGTCCAGTCTACACACCTTTCCCACCGTCTGTTGTGTGCCAAAGCCAGGTGGAACCTCCATGTATACTTCCTCCTGTAAGTCTCCATGCAAGAAGGCATTCTTTACATCCAACTGATGCAATTTCCATCCAAAATTCGCTGCACAGGATATCAGTACTCTCACAGTACTCATCTTTGCCACTGGGGCAAATGTCTCATCATAATCGATCCCATAAGTCTGACTGTAACCCTTGGCAACCAGCCTCGCCTTGTACCTGTCCACCTTCCCTTCTGCAGTTTGCTTTACTGTGAATACCCACTTGCAGCCCACAGCCTTCTTCCCTGCTGGAAGTGAGACAAGTCTCCATGTCTTGTTCTTCTCCAGTGCCTCAAGTTCTTCGAGCATTGCTTTCTTCCACTGGGGATGTTGCTTTGCCACTCGCCAATCACTTGGTATAGGGATAGACTGTAAGGATGCAATGATAGCCCTATATGCAGGTGTAAGAGAAGCGTAGGAGACATGATTAGCAATATCAGTCTCATATCCATACCGTACAGGAGGCCTGCCGGCATTGATACGAGGCTCCCTACGAGATGCAAGTGGAAGATCTAAACTAGAGGAAGGCAAAGAAAGGTTACCATCCGTGGTAGGAGAGGAAGGCAGTAAGGAGGTCGGGACTCGAGCAGGCGTGATAGACTGATCAACCTCGACATGGGGCAGTGGAGCTAGTGGTTCTTCAGTGGGGAAGATGTCTTCTTGTTGTCCTCCATCGCCATGACTATCCTTCTGTCTCCTGCTATATTTCCTGCCGTACAGCCTGTCTTCCTCCTCTTCCACCAAGGTCATTCCTTCCTCCCTGCTATCAGGACCAGTACCAGTAGCCCTGACAGGGCATGGTATAAGTCCAACCACTACCCTCCTGTCATCAGTCTCCCCCTCTCGACCAACTCCTCCTGTGCTTGGAGAGGCCCCAGTATCAAATACTGATGTAGAATCTGTCAGTCCTCCATAAAACGGTTCAGTCTCCCTGAACGTCACATCCATGCTCACAAACAGCTTTCTTTCTGAGGGACTCCAACACCTGTAGCCTTTCTGATTTGAAGGATACCCAACAAATATACATTTAATTGCCCGAGCATCCAGCTTCCCCACAGAGGGTCTATGATCCCTCACAAAGCATGTGCATCCGAACACTTTTGGTGGAACCACGAAAGTGTTCCTTCCCATAAGAATCTCACATGGAGACTTCATACCAAGGATCCGTGAAGGCATCCTGTTGATAAGATATGTGGCTGTCATTACTGCTTCACTCCACAATATCTTAGGTACATTCATGGTGAGCATGAGTGACCTAGTTACCTCCAACAAGTGTCTATTTTTCCTTTCAGCAACTCCGTTCTGTTGGGGGGTGTTGGGGCAGGTGGTTTGATGAGTTATCCCACTCTCAGATAGGTAAGATGCAAACTCCCTGTTTACATACTCAGTCCCATTATCCGTTCTCAAGACACGGATCCTGGCCTCATACATGTTCCTGACACTTCTATGGAAGTCCTGAAAGCACTTCAGCGCTTCGCCTTTGTTTTTCATCATATAAAGCCATGTCATCCGAGAGTGACAATCTATGAAGGTGATAAACCACCTGAACCCACTCACTGAAGTCACTGGGCAGGGCCCCCAAACATCTGAGTGAATAAGATGAAACTTCTCTACACTCCTCATCCCTACACTAGGATATGACGTCCTAGTGTGTTTCCCAAATTCACATGCATCACATGTCAAATTCATTTCATTCACTCCATTCAAAATATCGGGATACATTTTACTCAAAATATCAAAGGGCAAGTGCCCCAACTGACAATGCAACAAAAGTACATCCCTTTCCTTCTCTCCACCAACGACAGCCAGTGCAGCATCCCCACTAGCTCTGTCAAGATACCACAGTCCATCACGCCTGACGCCAGTCCCAAGCCTCCTCCCAGTCTTCCTTTCCTGCAACACACAATGAGTAGAGTCAAAAGTAATGCTACAGTCGAGATCATCAACAATAGAGCCAACAGATAAGAGGTTGACTGGAAATGATGGGACGTGAAGGACAGAAGAGAGGCGTATGGAGGGAGTGCACTGAATAGTACCAGTCCCTCTAATGGGTTGGGATGTGCCATCAGCTGTCTGAACGGTTTCATGAATGGAATGTGGTTTATATGTGGAAAATTGTCTATATGCTCCTGACACATGACTAGATGCACCTGAGTCAATAATCCACTCTATATGATCTCTACATGAAAGGGCTAATCGGTTACCTGAGCCTGTGTGAGTGAAGTGGGCAAAGTTACCGAATGGCGAGGCAATATCCCCAGTCTGGTCCGCATGGCTCTCCGAGCTCTCAGTAGTAGACCTGGACTGTCTCCGCTGCTCTAGGTCTGACGCCTCAGCTGGCGTAGCCTCAATCATCACTGTCTCCTGTCGTCCATCAGCGGTAGCAAAGTTGGCCCGTGGGCCACCGCGACCTCGTCCACGGCCTCCACGGCCCCAACGACCTCCTCCTCTGCCTCCAGTGCCACGTCCTCGGCCACTGCCCTTCTGTGGGCAGTTGAAGCTCAGGTGCCCCTTCACCCCACATGTGTAGCACTCTCGATCCTCGCTCACTACTGCCACTGGGGGTACAGCCAGTGCAGCCCGAGTGACCTGAGTACCCTCATCCTTCATAACCCTCAGTCTGGTCTCCTCCTGTGCCATTGCAGCTATGGCCTCCTCTAGGGATGGGATGGAGGATAGGTGGCACATACTCGCCCTCCTGGCCTCAAAGTCTCCATTCAGGTTCCTCAGAAAGTGTGTCACACGCCTACGCTCCACCCACTTCTTGTGTATCGCAGCGCTCCTAGGATCAGGCAGGTCAATAGGGTCATAGTGATCTAACTCTGACCAAAGCCTTTTCAACTCCGCAGAGTAGGCTAGAATAGTCATCTCCCCCTGCTTCAAGGTGTCGACCTTGCCCTGAACCTCCATCATGAGCATCACATTCCCTGCTCCAGAGTACATTTTCTCCACCATACTCCAAATCCCCGCAGCACTCTCTATGTCCTCCACCATCCCAGCAATGGGTGGAACCATCGAAGTCATCAACCACGCAGCCACCAGTGAGTTGGTGGTGCTCCAGACTTTCCAATCATCCCCATCCTTGTCCAGCGGTTCCTTGCATGAACCCAGAACGACGCCTTCTAACCCCTTCGACCTCAGAATGAGAAGCACCCTCCTGGACCAACTGAGGTAATTCTTCGTCCCTTCCAATTTCATATCATTGGGCATCAATTCCAGCTTCTGCACGGGACGTGAAGGCGTCGATCCACTCGAGGATCCCAACTCCTTCGAAGCAAGCAGCTTCGTTATCTCTCCGATGAAGGCCTTCATGTCCGCTGAAGTAAGGTTGTCCCCCATCTCTCCAGATCCGCAGATCTCTCCTTTCTCCCTTCCTAGATCCGCAGATCTACTTCTCCTTCTCCTCTTCTAGGTCATACCCTAACCGTAAATCTATGGAGTCCTCTTCATGGCTCTCCCATAGATCTAGGGTTAGGGTTTTATAGGACTCCCTTTTGTAGCTAGTTTAGGTCTTTGTGGTGGCTAGAAGAGGGCACGGGAATAGGAGAATCAGATGCGGCAGCGGAGGGATGAGAGAATCAGCTCCGGCAGCAGCAGCGAGCTTCGGCAGCAGCGCGCGCAGGCGGCGGCTGCGGAGGCGCGCGCTGCAGGCGGCGGCGGAGGCGCGCGCGCTGCAGGCGGCGGCGGCGGCGCGCGCTGCAGGCGCCGGCAGCGGTGGGCTAGGGCAGTGGCGGCGGCGGGCTGAGCGGCAGCGGCGGGAGCAGTGGAGGGCTGTGCGGGCTAGGGCTGAGGGATTTTAGGGTTTTTTTTCTTTAGGGGTGTTTTGGCTCCGATACCATGTAGAGTTTTGGGGAAAATGTGATTAGCCTCCAAAGTGAGGCTATCACTTCTATTTATATGATTTCACACTTTCTTTACACACACACCCAATTTACTCACACACACACATTACTCAATAGATGTGTACCAGAGCTCATTTTACGCAAGTTATCTGCAACAAAGCAAATGACAGATTTTTTTGTTCAAGAGGTTATCAGGCATCAAATACATTGCTGCAGTTCGTATTGGTATGAAAAGGAGGGAAATTTTATGTTGCTAGCTGATGCCCCAATTTGTTCTGTTTAGTCCTTAATGCAGATATATCTATTTTCGTCCATGGAAAACTTCATTTGATATTGCAATGCTAGAGAAAAATAGACGTCGAGATATTAATTACTGTATTTGGGAAATAGAGTTGTCTCTTTGTTTCTTGTGTAAGTGTCTCTCCGGTTCTAGTTTTGCCCCTTAGTTTCTTGGATATGGCTCTTGTGCCCAACCATGACTTGTGTAATATATATATGAGGATTCTTTTCTAACTATCATCAAGTAATGCAA
Organism: Scilla litardierei; assembly: GCA_030789695.1. NCBI lineage: Eukaryota > Viridiplantae > Streptophyta > Magnoliopsida > Asparagales > Asparagaceae > Scilla > Scilla litardierei. Next base: position 137,164,872 of record CM061137.1, on the reverse strand, counting down.
AACAATCTTTCTTCATCCAATTTGACATGGTATCAGACCTTGACGAAGTTTCAGAAATACCAAGGTTCTGAGCTACAAGATTAGCTAGTTCAAAGAAAGTATATATGTTTTATGACATCTCAGTAATTAGAAGGCTTTGCATTGTGCTTATGTCGGTGGCAAAAGAGCGTGTTCTTATGTCTATGGGATGCGAAGTTTTGATGCAGTGGCATGTAACTTACGATGGTATTAGTGGGAAGAAGTTGGCTTGATTCGGCGCATGAGAAGCAGTTGTATGTCAGATGAGTATCTTGTGCAGAGGTAACTCGACTATGCTCGGATCCGACCTATCTGACTCTGCACAAGTTAGATACGAGGATGCTGGGCAAGTGGCTTATTTGGTTGTTCGGTCGTTAGTTTGAGTCTGAAGGTCAAACGCTCGGCATTGGGTCGATGAGTCGTAACGCGGTTAGAGTCCGTGTTCGGTCGATCGGTCATTTGAAAGCTCATAGGATGAAGGCTCGTACGCGAGACTCGGCACTTGGGTCGTTTGACATAGAAGGAAGGTCGATCGATAGAAGGGAGTCCATCGGGATGCGGCCCACTAGGAAGCGGCGATTGGCCCACTAGGTTACGACAGCATTAATTGCGTAGAGCAGTGATTGGATTGGATGTCGTAATTGTCGGGATCCGAATTCCTAGGAATTCGTAGCCAATGATGACGCCTATTGCAACATAGGGTTATATATAGGGCGTTTTAAGTTAGGGTTTCGTGAGGGACACCATTGTATCCTTTGAGAGAGCCGCCATAGTGAGAGCCAACTTTGAGAGATTGTATTGTGAGCTTTTGGAGAGATCTTGTGTGCTTCTTCTTTGTTGGACGAAGAGAAGATTTGTATTGTTCCCTTTTTTCGTAATAAAGCTCATCGGTGTTCTCCTTTGGCCGTCCATGGCCTAAAAACAATCTTAAATGTGGTTCTATTTGTGTTGCTGATCTTTCGTCCTCAGTCTCCACGATCCTGCGTCTTCCGCTGTGTTTGTGTTGGTAGATCTAGGCTCCGCCCGCACTACATATTGTTATCAGAGCCGTACGGTGTTGGAGATCAACGTAGAAGGCAAAGATGAGTAGCGGTGGCGATGATGGTTCTCCAAAGTCGTCGACTTCTGGGTACTCTTCATCTTCTCGGATTATTGTGTCTAACACAAAGTTCAAAATTGAGAAGTTTGATGGAAAGATCAACTTCAGTATGTGGAGATGCAAAGTCATGGATATCTTGAACTAACTTGGTCATGATATCGCATTGGACGAGAAGCAGACGGGCATGTTCAATCAGGAGTGGAGAACTCTGAATCGGAGTGCATGTGGTACCATCCGCCTGTATCTGTCAAAGGATAAGAAATACCCATACTTGGAGGAGTCAAGTGCAAGCAAGTTCTGGAAGGAGCTCGGCGACAAGTACATGAAGAAGAATATACAGAACCGACTACACTTGAAGAATAAGCTTTTCGGTTTGAAATTAGCCAAGGGGGTTTCTATGGAGGAACACCTCGACTACTACAACAAGCTTCTTACTGACCTGAGGAACGTCAACGTGAAGGTTGAAGATGAAGACACGACGATGATTCTCCTCAACTCTCTACCCATAGAGTATGAGTACTTGGTGTCGGTTCTTACCTATGGTAAGGAATCGGTCACATCTGAAGAGGTGTCCAATGCTTGGACAAGCAACGAGTTCAGGAAAAACGATGGGGACACTTGCAGCCGAGCTTCGAGTGACGCTCTTACAGTAGTAAGGGGTCGTAGTGGTGAGAAGGGTGGCAATATGAGGGGGTATTTCAGATCCAAGTTCACAGACAAGACAAGAGGCCCCAGCGCAAGGTGGCAAAGGACCAATGTGCTTTCTGTAAAGAAGATGACATTAGGTCAGAGACTGTCCAAAAGCAAAGAGGAAGCACGACACAACTGCTAACGTTGTTAAGGGCGTTGAGTTCGAGGAGTATGTATTGGTCGGTGCTTCGGAGGGTGTGACGTCAGATGGTTGGGTGCTCGACTCTGGGTGCCTTTCCATACGCCACATCGAGAGTAATTTACAACCTTCAGGGAAGGTGGTAAGTGTACGGTCTTACTGGGCGATGACCGAGCCTGCAGCATGGCGGGCGTCAAGACAGTGCGGATGAGGATGGGTGATAGTGTTACACGAGACATCGAGGAGGTGCGATTTGTTCCCGACCTAAGGCGCAATCTCATATCGATCGGCTTACTCGAATCCAAGGGCTGTCGAGTGACCATGGAGAATGGAGCTTTGAGGGTGACCAGAGGAGCAATGATCGTGATGAAGGGAAAGCGCGAAGGCAAACTCTATTACTTGGATGGTTCGGTTGTATCTGGCACATCGGCTCTGACTCGTGAGGCTGAGGAGGACGACTCAATGTTATGGCATATTCGACTAGGTCATATGGGCAAGAAAGCTCTGCAGAAGTTTATCATTAGGGGTCGTCTAAAAGGAGCCAAGATTGGAAATATTGAGTTCTGCGAGCACTGTGTGTTTGGGAAACAGACACGTACTTCATTTGGGACGGCCATCCACAGTACGAAGGCAGCGCTCGACTATGTACACACCGACGTATGGGGCCTGTCTAGGATGGCCTCATATGGAGGGAAACACTACTCTGTGTCATTCATCGACGATTTCTCATGCATGGTGTGGGTGTTTCTGCTGAAGTCAAAGGACCAAGTTCTTAGCACTTTCATTGAGTGAAAGAAGCTGGTCGAAACTCAGACCAGTCGACGAATCAAGCATCTGCGAAGTGACAACGGTGGTGAGTATATGTCAGATCTCGTCGAGAAGTTCTGTAGATAGGAAGGGATACAAAGACACTACACTGTTGCTGGTACGCTGCAGTAGAATGGGGTAGCAGAGAGGATGAATCAGAATTTGATGGAGAAAGTTCGATGCATGCTGTCAACTGCTGACCTGTCGAAGGAGTTTTGGACAGAGGCCCTGTCGTATGCGACCTAATTGGTCAATCGGCTACCATCGGCTGCATTGGAAGGAAGACCTCCTTTGGAGGTATGATAGGAAAAGCCAGTTTTCGACTATGGATCACTTCGAGTTTGGAGATGTCCAAGTTACTATGCCGTGAATGAAGACAAACTCGATGCTCGACCCAAGAAAGCCATCTTCTTAGGCTTCATCAGTGGTGTCAAGGGATATCGACTATGGTGTCTGACACAGAGGAAGGTGATCCTAAGCAGATACGTAACGTTTGATGAGTCGGCATGACTGAAGAAGGACAATGAGGTTGAACAGACACAATTGAAGCAAGTTTGCGACGTGTCTGATACTTTATAACGGTCGATCGATGACTCAGATCGACCCATACTAGATGTAGCAAACGTCGGGCTCCATGCTGTTGATGGTGTTGTTGGTGGCTCAAGCATAGTTGGCAGAGATAACTCGTCTCCAAGGGTTGTTTAGTCGAAAATTCCATCGCAGTGTCGAGGCCGAGGCGTTAGATAAGAAAACCTTTGAGGTACTCGTAGTTGGTCTCATTTGCCTTTTCTACAGTATGTATCGATGTTCCCAACTCATTTGGTGAGGTGGAGCAATCCGAAGACCCGAAGCGGTGGAGAAGAGCGTTGGACAAAGAGATGGAATCATTGGCAAAGAACGACACATGGGATCTTGTGGAGCTTCCGAAGGGCAAGAAGGCAATTGGGTATAAGTGAGTCTACACCAAGAAGCAAAGGGTCGAATCAGGAGATGTTCGCTACAAAGCTCACCTTGTAGCGAATGGCTTCGCACAGAGAGAAGGTTTCGATTACAATGAGGTCTTCTCTCCTGTGGTGAAGCATTGCTCGATTCGGATCCTATTGGTGTTGGTTGTTCAGTTCGACCTTGAAGTGGTGCAGTTGGACGTCAAAACGACATTCTTGCACAGAGAGCTCGAAGAGGAGATCTATACTGCTCAGCCCGATGGCTATGGGAGTGATGACGGTCGTGCATGTCGACTGAAGAAGTCACTCTATGGGTTGAAGTAATCACCACGGCAGTGGTATAAGCATTTTGAATGCTTTATGATGGATGATCAAGGGTATGTTTGCAGTCGCTGTAATCATTGCATGTTCTATCAGAAGTTGGTTGACGGGTCCTTCATTTACCTTCTGTTCTATGCCGATGATATGCCAATTGCTTCATCGAATAAAGAGGACATTTGGAGATTAAAGTCTCAACTGAGTTCTGCGTTTGAGATGAAGGATCTGGGCAAGGCACGGAGGATTCTTGGGATGGAGATCACAAGAGATCGAAGTGGAGGTATTGTTCATCTTTCACATAGTCGCTATCTGAAGTCTGTTATACAGAAGTTTGGCTATGAGAAGATGAAGACTGTAGTTACTCCGCTTACACCTCACTTCAAGCTCAGTACCGAGCAGTGTCCAAAGAATGAAGAGGAGAAGTAGCACATGACGAGGGTACAATGGTATGTACTCGAACCGATCTATCACATGCAGTCAGCATGGTGAGTAGATACATGCACAACTTGGGAAGAGAGCACTGGCGAGCAATGTAGTGGATCCGACGTTACATCAATGGTATAGTCGACGTCGGACTGACATACAGCCGAAGTGTTCATGGTCCGCACACTGTCAGGTATGTCGACTCCGACTATGCAGGTGACTTGGATGAGAGGCGATCGATGACAGGCTACATCTTCACCCTGTCTGGCGCTCCAATATGTTCCTAGAACGTCATTGATATGAGTTTTGAGTATTTGTAAACTGCAAACACACGGTGTCGTTGTAGTGCGTTACGGGTCGTCAGTAGGGAGGGAGATAGATCGAATATTAACTCGATTTGGGGTTATAGGCTAGCTATGTCAATCGATTAGAAGGGGATACATATGTTTTATGGGGTTAAACAGAGGAACGTGATAAGAAAATGATAATAAAAACAAAGAGAGAGCAAGGGGATATTGATCTAAGCGTAGATGAATGAATCAACCACCACGACAATAATAACATCAACATCAAACAACAACAACAATAGAAATATAAGAGACAAAGAAGAGAATACTTACTCAATGATTCATAGAAGGAGTTGTCAATTCCATTAAAACCCAAGAGATTTGTGTCCAAAACTAATCTAAAAACTAATCTAATCCTCAAACTAACCTAAGAAAACAAGCAACCAGTAAAACGGGGTACAAAACGAGCCTAAAGCTCGTCTCTCCTCGAAAGACAGCGCTCCCCGTGCTTAAATACAACCCTAGGAAGTCGGGTCACGGCTCTCAACCCGCTTCCAATCGACTGCGTGGGTGAAACCACGTGGTCGCGTTGTCTAAAGAGTGCTGATGCTGGCGCTTTGGGTCGAGGGGTGAAACGACAATGTCGCATTGTTGAACCACGCGGCCACGTCAATTGCGGTTGAGTAAGAAAATGACGCGGCCATGTGAACTTGATTCAGACGGCCGCATAGAACGTTTGAACTTCCCTCCTTCTTCCTTGGTTGATGACACAGCCTTGTGGATGGGTCCACACGGTCGTGTAGAATATGCTGCTCCTTTTCAGCACATGACACGGTCGTATGTGATCCTCCATACAGCCACGTGGTTGGTCTTGTGCTCCTCAGCACCACAAGGCGATACAGCCAAGTCGATCCAGCCGTGGGGTCCAAATGCTGCTGAGCTTGAGGGTGGTACGACCGTATGAAGTGACCTATATGGCCGTATGGAGAGTTAAATCTCCATTTTCATCTCCATCCCAACTTCAAAGCTTCATAGACCATCTCCCAAGCTTCATTCATCCAGCATCAAAGCTTAAGCATTGGCTCCACAATTCTCCAACTCAATCTTCTCTCCAACTCAGTCTTAATGTTCCAGGGCCTAAAGTTCCTAAACTCCTGCTCCTCAAGTCCATCATCAGTACCTCCCAGCTCCATGTAAGGGATGCACATCAAATGCTCCACACTCCAAGTCTTCATCTGCACTCTCTAATGCTCTCATTCCTAAACTCCTTGTTCTCTTCTCAAAACTCCAGCTCTCCATGTGGCTTCTCTTTGCCAGCTTAATGAGCAAGCTCTCTCATCAACAGCCCAATGCTCCACAGGCCCATACTCCATCTCTCCAGAAATTCATCCAACTCCAGCTCCAAGCTTAACAATGAATCCCTAAATCTCCGAAATCAAGAACTCAAATCACATGTTCAACCAAGCTCCAAAATGCTCCAAACTCCTCCCTATTCACCTAAAAAGCACCGGGGAGACCAAAAGCTAAAAAGGAACAAAAGGTGATAAAAGTGGTACGTAAAACGAGGTGAAGTCGAGAAACATGAATGAAATGAAGATGAAAAGTATATATATATATACAACCTATCACTCAACCCAAATGAAATCCTTATTCATACGCACTCCCCTAAGCTAGGCCTTTTTATGCGAGGCCCCGACGGTTACTATCGTGTGGATCCGGTTACTCAGCTTCACTGGAGGAACGGTGCATATTATTTTTTCTATTCACAATATTTTTTCTTTTTGGTATTTTTTCTTTTTTGAAAAACATGGGGTAAACTAGGCAAATTTAATCCTCGGTACTAGGTGAAGTGTGATTATCCAAGTCTCGAGGGACTATAAACCATTATACACAACTATCGGCTCTAAGGTCCATGCATAGAATAGGTTCCTAGGTGTCAATCTAGGTTGGTTTCAAGTACTCCCATCTTAGGGGCTGTGAGGACGGCCAAAGCTAGGGTATTACATGGGATTCGAGCTAAGGTTACAAACTATTCACATATTCAAATCAACATCATGGAAATCGAGCATTAAAGTTCAGGAAAACAAATTTCAAATCAGGATTCAGTGCTTATAAAAACTCGTTTGCGAAGAATTCTCGAGGCGAATGCAAGTATATACAAATGTATGCATGAAGGTGCAAGATGCATGATGCGAATGCAAATATTTCTGGAGTGTTTCAATTTTTTTCATTTTTTGTCTTTTTGAATGCATATATTGAATTTAAACACGATGCATATGAAAAAGAAAGAAAGATGGAAAAATAAGAAAGAAAAAGTGAAATGGAAACGAAAATAACGATAAAACATTAAAGTAAGAGGGAAAAAGAGAAAATTAGTGCGAAAGAGCTCCTCCCCCAAGCTAAAGCAAGCATTGTCCTCAACGCGAATAAAACATAGAAAACGACGTGAGGACAAATAAAATTAGGGGGAGGAGACTCAGGTGCATCTCCCCCAAGCTATATAAAACCGTACTCGAAAAATGATGCAAGTGTGTGATGCATGAGCTAGATGATGAGGGGGGTGCCAAAAATGTGTGGTGCTCCAATCAAGCTGAGCCACCGTCAGGAGGTGGCTGGGTGGGTATGGTGGGTGGAGTGGATGGGACTACGGAATCAGCTAAATGCTCAATTGGCGTATCAACGTGCGGTGGGGATGGAGTGGTGTGGACAAGCTCAGATTTTATTGGTGGAGGTGGAGGTGGAGATGGGGTGGTCCAGTCGTCCTCGGAGGACGATGAGAGAAGGATGATGGTGCGGTCACGTGGTGGGGAAGTGGGAGGAGGTGAGGGGGTATGTGAAGGGGATGGAATGGGAACGGACTCCATGATGGATGGTGGAGAAGTGTGTGGAATCACAGGATCGGGGTGGGGTGATGGTGGAAGGGTAGAAGTGTGCACAATCATAGGATCAGGTTGTGGGGAGGGTGGTGGTGTGGTAATGCATGGTGTGACGGCGGTGGTGTCCTCGGGCACCAGAGACGGATGTGATGGGAGGGAAACGTGTAGTAAGGTGGAGGGTAAATCTACAATCGGGGTGGAAATGGAAGTGGAAGCTGGGGTCTGAGCAATCTGAGGGGGTGAGATGGTTGGGGTGTGATGCACACAAGAAGGAGATGCAATTCAGCACCTGGATAATGGCCCTGACTATAATGATACTAATAGAACTGGTCGAACTGGGGCTGGAGCGTCACGACAGCAAGGGACATGCCATCAAATGAAATCCTGAAATCAGAGGGGTATCTCTGACCTCAGTCAGGGTGCTGACAGTGGAGTCACAAAAAGTCCGAAACTCCTCCTCCAGGCGAGCTAGGTTCTCAGTATGGAATCGTGGTGGGGAAGGAGGAGCGCTGCTGGTACCCTCGACCTAGGGCCGAGATCTCCTATACTAGTGGAGGGCTGAGGTGACTACAGGGCAAGGGATAGATGTGGAAGCACCAGAAGTATCAACATGGTCCCGGGGATGGGTCTGGCGTGAGTCAAGCTGCTGGACTGTTGCCTGGACACCTGAAGCTAAATCGGTGTCGGGTGAGAAAACCCACCTCAAATTGGTGCCAGGTCCAAAAAGTCCAGGGTTAGGCAGCTTGGTGTAAGGAGTGGAGGCAGGACCATAAAGCCAGAAATATCACTCTCGGTCAATGGCTCGGATCATTCACATGTTGGTGAGCATCGAAAGATCTAGAGAGGTAGGGCCAGGGATGGGGGTCATGGAATCAGGGATCTTGAAGGATACACGAGGGAGGGAGGCAATGATAGTGATGAGTCCCCCACAACAAATAGGGGATTTGGGGTCGACTATATTGTGATGGAATCTCTGAATGAGCCAAGACCCAGCGTGGACGATATATTGGGGGACAATGGTGTTGCCCTCACGAAGGACACGGCTCTGTGAAGTGCACCACAAGAAGAATAGCTCATTCTAAGAGACTGACATGTCTCGTATCGACAAAATAAGGTGTTCACAATTATACACTGGACGATGTGAAGGCCAGGGTGGATGATGCTAGATGCCTTCGCTCGAGTCTTTGGAAAGACATCGAGCTTGGTGATCTCATACCAAAAATTATTTGCATCAAACTCTCGGGGGTATGGATGGTTGTTGTGGATGGCTATAGGCTCAAGAGCTCTGGGCCACTTGAAGAGCGGGTTCATGGAGTCTTTGGATAGACCGTACTCCTTATTCTTGATACGAAAAGAAAAACCCACTGGATAAACTCTAAAAGTGGATAGGAACTCCAGAGTGAGCCTCCTATATGTCCTACCCTCACATTCTAAGAATTCCTCCAATCTGAGATTTCAGAGGAGGGCGCTGACAATGTCTAGGAGGCCTAGGGATGACAGAGCGGTGACACTCGGGAATTTGATGGGTACGATCGCTTGAGAGTTTAGTGATATAAACTTCGTGAGCTCATCCTCACTCATGAAGCTTATGCCAAGCGTGTCCAACTAAGGGGCAGGAAGTGGTTTACCCCCACTCTCACTAATGGCGAGTACTCGGGCAAGTTCGGCTTGAAAAGCATTCGTCTTCCGATGCTTGCCCTTGCCCTGGGAGGGGCCAGTGGTGGTGGCCTTCTTTTTGCGCTCTTTGGGAGGCATCGTGTGAGGGCGTGAGCTATGCAAGATGTGTTCAATGGGGTGTGTGTAGACTCACGCAAAAATCAGTGATTTCAGCGATAAAAATTGAAAATTAGTGAGTAGAGGAGCGAAATTACCCAAGTTAACACTCCTTGCTGAGATTGATGTCCCCAAAGCTTATAGATGACTCACCCAAGCTATTCCAATTAAGCATATGGGCTCTTGATGGCCGCATCGTTTCGGATACTCAAAAACCCTAAAAACTGCCCGTTTTAGGGTTTTCTCGAAGTGGTCGCAGAGTGGAGGAGGATGATGGAGAGGGGGCTTACGGAGAGAGGAGCTTTGGAGGTTGATTGGAAGAATTGGAGAGGGTTTGGGGAGAGTGGAGAGGGGGATCGAGTCGGAGGAAACGAAGAGAAGTCGAACCGTTTTGAGAAATGAACTTGATCGGGCCGTTTGAGGGTTAAAGGGCCTTATATAGGCGAGGGACGCGGTCCGCATGAAAAATCGAGATGAACACGTGAAACCGTTCTGAAGATGGGGGTTGACGCGGTTGCGTCATCCGAACGACACAGCCACGAAAGTTCTATTGCATTTTGACAAAATTTGACCTTGGGATACAAAGAGATTCGCGGTCGCGTGGATTAAGTTAACACGACTGCGTCGATTTATCCAAAAAAGAAGATCGACACGACCGCGTCATATAATCAGATATGGTCGCGAAAATCGTCTGGAAATTTAGGATTTGGGCTCAAATTTTTAGTAAGTTTCACGGCCCGTTTGAGAATGAATTAAACGACCACGTGGATTTGGTTAGAAGTGAGGATTTTCGCGGTCGCATCGATTGAAATGATGTGGTCGTGAAACCCTTTTGAGAAGTGTGATTTTGGCTCGACCATACAGTAAGTTACGCGGTCGTGTCGACTAAATGACGCGGTCGTGTAAGATGGAAAATTTGGGGTCAAATATTACACCAAATGACGCGTCCGTTTGTATCATCTTCACGCAGGCACGTCATTTGTTCCTCCTTTTGTCTTACATGCAGCTATGTGAGTCTGAATGGCCCGGCCTTGTGGATGCCTTCTTCTCCATTCTTGTTCTTCTTCTTCATGCAGTTAAGCACTTGGTTAAATTCTTGGGTTTGGGGGTTTATTCATGAATAGAAATCTAGACTAACCTAGTCTAAAATGAAGATGAAAAGTTAAAATGAAAAATCCTAATCAAAAACACTTGGGTTGCCTCCCAAGAAGCACTCGTTTTAAGTCGTGAGCTCGACTCCTTATCTTGATGATCATGGGGGTTTGAGGGTGGAGAGGTCTCGGATGCGGTCATCTCCATGGTCCTTCTTCTTGTCCAGCTCATGGTGGCTCTCTCCTCGCTCCTTCTTCTCCTTGAGGTCAAGTGGATGTGGTCATGGCAGCTTCTCCTTCAGATTTCTCTTGGAGGCTTCCTTGTGCTCCTCCTTCCTCGCAATCTCCTTTAGCTTGGCCTCTTGTCCAATGGGAGGCTCCACGATGTCGCTAAGGAAGAGCTCCTCCAAATTAGTATCCTTGATGGCTTCCTCAAGGAGGTATACTCGATCCATGTGATCTTCTTCCGCAAAGCTCCTCATTTATTTTTTAAGTTCGAACTCGACCTTCTCTTTTCTGACATTGTAGAAGAGTCTCCCTCCCTTCAAGTCGATGATGAGTCCTGCTGTGGCTAGGAATGGTCGTCTGAGGATGATCGGGATGCGCACGTCTTTGGGCATATCCATGATGAGGAAGTCACATGAAACTATTATCCTTCCAATTTGTACCCGCACGTCTTCGGCCACCTCATAGGCCGGAGCTCCCCTAGGTTGAGCTTCTCACAAATCCCAATAGGCATCAAGCTGATGCTTGCCCCTAAGTCGCATAGAGTGCTTGTGATCTTCAGATCTCCTATGGCAAACGGGATTGAGAAGCTTGCTGGATCCTCCAACTTTTCCACCATCTTCCTTTGAATGATGGCGCTGCATTCTGCGGAAAGCACCACCATCTTCCGCCTACCACCCATAGTGATCATCTCCTTGAGAAACTTGGCATAGGTGGGTATCTCTGAAATTGCGTCGAGGAAGGGGATGGAAATGTTTAGCTGCTTCAAGAGCTCAAAGAATTTCCTGTATTTCTCGTCCAATTTGGGTTTTGCTAGTCTTAACGGGAACGAGATCCTTGGCATGTAGGTTCTGGGAGTCTCGTCTGCAGGCTTCCCATGCTCCTTTTCTACCACTTTCTCCTTGGAGGGCTCGATTTGCGGAGGCTCTACCTCCCGCTCATCTTCCTTGTGTCTTCCAGATCCAAGCTCAACGCGAGCTTCTCCTTCCAACTCAGCTTCTTTCTCCACGATGGGTATGCCATGGCCATCAAACTTCCTCCCGCTCCTTAATGTTATGGCATTGAAGTGCCCACATGGGTCCTCTTTAGCTTGCCATGGCAGCTTCGCTTGTGCCTTCGAGAGTTGGAAAAGCTGCTGAGCCATTTGCGCCATGGTGGTTTTCATAGATTTTTGGCCCGACACCAGCTACTATGTGGTGGACGCGAGTTGCTGCGTCGTAGTCATCAACTGCTGGGTCGAGCTCTGGAAGTAGTCGTTCTGTTGGCTCTGGGTCCAGATATGGCCCTCGATCAGAACCTCTAAACTGGATTTCTGGACGGGGGTGCATTCATTAGGGCCTCTGGTTGAAACCTTGGAACTGTCCCTGAGGAGGCATAGTCTGGAACTCTTGGGGCTGCTGAGGGTATGGCGGAGAAGCTTGCAAATCCAGAGTCTGGTAGGAAAAGTTCGGGTGGTTCCTCCAACCTTGATTGTAGGTCCCGGAGTATGGATTGCTCGACAGCCTCGGATTGTTTCCCTATAGGCATTTGCTTGCTCAATAGTCATATCCGGATGTGCCACCATGGGTGATAAGCATTCAGTGCCCTGGTGCCCCTGCACACCACAAATTTCACAAACTACCGCCGTGGACGGTTTAGCAGCATCGAGTCCAATGAGAGAAAGCTGTTTAATTATGCATCAAACTTAGCTGAAAGTAATGATACCTCGTCGACGTCATACTTACCTCCCCTCACAGAGGTGCTTCTTTCATTGCTCTAGGATTCATTGTTCCTGCCATGGCTTCCAACAATCTCTTTGCTTCAGCTGGAGTCTTGCTCATTATAGCGTCATTAGCGACGGCATCGATACACATCCTCACCGGCGGCGTTAGCCCGTTGTAGAAGGCCTGAATAAGCAGCGAGTCTGGCACGCCGTGGTGGGGGCAGATTCTTTGGAGGTCCTTAAACGTCTCCCAAGCTTCATATAGAGACTCTCGCTCCGAATGCTTGAAGTTAGTGATTTCGTTGCGCAGCTTAGCAGTTTTTCCTCGAGGAAAGTATTTCGTTAGAAAAGCAAGAGATAAGATGTCCCATGTAGTGAACGTGTTGGGACTGTGACTCCTAAGCCAATCTTTGGCTTTATCCTTAAGTGAGAAGGGGAAAATTCTTAGCCTGATGGCATCATTGGTGACATCATTTATCTTCAGTGTTGTCATTCCCGTAAGGGGGAGTTGACTAGAGTTATTTGTTCTTTATATAGTATGTTTCTCTGTTGTTGTTTTTGTGTTGAATTAGAGCATCATCAGTACTTTCCAGCACGTGCACAGTGGCCTGCAGAATCTTTCTATTCTGAGAAGTATTTCTCTTCTCGCTTCTCATCTTTCTTCTTCACACCCATAGTTTCAGGAATACCTGATACAGATTTGTACTTATCGGGTATCCTGGAGAACGGGGCGTAACAAGCGTGTCCATCTTTTCCAAGAAGGTATCGAGATGGTCATTCGAGTTCTCCATCGGGGTCCCTGAGAATTGGTCCCTTTGTACGAAGTCAACCAAAGATGGTTTGAGCTCGAAGTTATTTGGCTCCACCGCCGGCCTTTGGATGCTACATGTTGATCTATTATAGAGGCATGGAATTATCCAGGAGCGACCTAGCCGGTGGTGGTTACAGTGGAGGAGGTGGTGGTGGACCATTCTCGGGGTTGAGTATCTCATCCATCATCTGATGGCTTGCCTCCTCCTATTCGGTCTTAAGCCTTCTCGCGGTGGCTTCAATCCCGGGTCTAGTAGATGCAAATCCGCTATACCTTGAGATCTCATGTGCATGCAAAAAAGGGCTACACCAAAAAGAAACGTCAAAAGCACTAAGAGGCGATGAAAAAGGAAATATGAACAAAAAACAAAGAAAAAGAAAAACGTAGTCTCTCGACAAAGACTGAAACCAATATCAATTCGTGCCTCCCAGGTAACAGCGCCAAAAATTTGATCATACCCCAAGGGGACGATGATAATAAAACCACAGTGCACGGATCGTGTGTAGGTTCTTACGGGTCGAACACGAGGAGGCGATCAATGAGTATCGGTTTAGGGTCTTCGAGTGAAAGCTACGTAATAGTGTCGGTGATTGGTTGGTGAAAAGTGGAAAGAGTGTGGATCAGAGGATAAAAGCTCTAGGGCATGGGGAATCCCTTGTAAGGATCGCCTTACCCTTGCAATACAACACACACTAGGGGGTGAATAGTGTAATGGCAATAAAATTGTCCAATTAAAATTAAACTTGCAAATGCGGAATAATAAATGCAAGAGGAAATAATTGACACAATCAATCCAAACGCAAACACAAAGTTTTACCCTGGTTCCTCAAACTTGGGTACGTCCAGCCACACCAATATTCATTATATTCCCACAAAGAGAAGTGAATACAAATCTCACAAGGAGATACCCCACCAAGAGGATTTATGCCCTACACAAGGACCCAACCAATCATATACGAGGGTCAAGACTCCCACCAAGAGAATCACTAACTCCCACTCAGATAATTAGGGTTAGCCCTACACTAGGACACTAAACTCCCACAAAGAGAGTTATTCCCACAAAGAGAATATCCTAATCCCACAAATAGATAAACTCCCACAAAGAGAGAAGGACTAATTCCCACAAAGAGAATTAGTGTTACAAATTCACCAAGTAAAATAAATACTCTTACCTATGCCTTGAGATGCTTACTCATAGATGAATGCAAGGCATGGAAGAGGATCTCCAAGTGTTGAGATTTGCTTGAAAGCACTTGGATGAATTCCCTTGAGCTGGACTTCAATGCATGAAGAGGAATGAGAGCTCACATGAGGGAATTGAGAGAGTTTATGAGTGGCTCAAAGATCTCTTATGATTTTCAATAGCATCAAGAAGTTCTAGAGATATCAGCACACCCATATATATATGAACCTTATATCAACCCTCAAAACCCAAGAAAACAGCCATCAGACCAAAGCTGCAACGGCTAGAAACTGGGTGAAAAAGACATCAACAGTCGACTGATCAACGGCTAGAAAATATCCAACGGTTATAATCTGAGCCATGACAGTCGACTGACGAAGACAATACAGTCGACTGAGAACAGGACATGCGCCTGTAAAACCTTCAGCGGGCGACTGCTGTAGGGGATGGAATAAAACAGAGAGCTGCACTATTTCTCCAGATAAGCATACAGGCGACTGATGTCAATAATACAGTCGATTGTCTTATAGTCAGGCGACTGTAATACCTTCATCAGTCGACTGCTGTAAAAGATGGAGAAAAGACAGAGAGATGCAGAGATTGCACTTATGCTACTCAGACACTGTTGGCCAATTCTCAGGCGACTGTAAATCTACATGCGACTGTAAACTGAGCAGCAGTCGACTATGCGTAAAGCTCAAGTTTGAGTCAATTGAAATGTTGACTTGAGCAGTGCATATCAGGCGACTGTAGAAGGATCAACAGGCAACAGGAAATCACCCAGTCAACTGTGTATCCTTCAGCAGGCGACTGATGGAAAGCCAGAGACTCCAAATGAGTCTTTGGACAAGATGAAACTATTGGGTTGGATTCTATGAATAATCCTAAGGCGCACTAAGATGGTTAGATGCATATGCATGTATGAGTAGACCATCTAACAAGGCATTACGTTAACCTAGACTCAATGAGAGAGAAAGCAATAAAGTAAATATTACATTGATTACATCGCTTTCCTTAGAGTCTATGTCTTCAATCTTGATGCCTTGATTCTCCCCATCATCTTCAAGCTTTGGCACCCCTTGAGTCCAAGCTTTGGCTCTTCTCCACTTGATGTCCACCCTTGCACCAATTGATTAGTCTCCAAGAAAGATATTCTAGGAATGAAACTGTGAGACTAAAACAAGAGAGTCATTAGCAACAACATAATGTTGTGATCATCATCAAAATAAGATTGTTATGAAACACCAATACTCAACATCCCGGCCATTGGACTAAGATTAGGGCTAGACTAGTAATCAACAGGTTGCCGAGTTCATTGGGACTCGGGAGAGGTCGTGTGACCTAAGGGCATTTGCCTATCTCCCACTATCGTGATGCATGATAGGTTAGTCCCCTATGTCATGTCCTATCCTCAGATGCCGCGACGCAATGATAGGCCAACCCAACCTACACCGATGTCAGTGGTCTCCGATGCATCGGTGTACGTTGGGCGCATTACTCTCGACGAATATCCCCAATTTTTCTCCCGCCCACAGTGGTGTTCAGGGATTAGACCTACATTGGGAGAGCTCTAATCGATGCCCAACTCTCGTCAGCCACACCGATAGTATGGGACGTCATAAGGATCGGGTCCTCGGATTGGTCCCGACTTTTGGTCGGCAGCCAATCCGATCGTCCTGAAGGGAAGGGATCGAATCTACGACGATAATAATCATTCCAATATACCCCTTATCTTAATTAACCTAGAAATTAAATCAATTAGTTAGTTCAACCCATAGCCCTAATCTAATGTGGTTCTTCCCATTGCCCTAGAAGAAAATTACTCACTACCTATTGCGATAAAAGGGATTCCTAGCAATGGGTAAGCATCTAAAGCCATGGATTCAGATTTAATGAGCAATAGATGATGAAACAAGGCAATAGTAACAGGGAGAGAAAATTTCTATTAATAAAAGTTGAACTAGTACACTAATAAGCAATAAGAACAATGAAAATAACAAAATAAAAGAGTTTAGAATTCTTACAAACTTCTCTAAACCCTAGAAAATAACAAAAATGGCTGAAAAAAGGATCCCTCTCGCATGAGGATGTAGGGGCGCTTATATACGCGCACCCAAAAGACCAAAATAGCCCCTAGTTTTCACCTTAGCTGCCTCAGGAAGCTGGTCCGACGCGACCGCGTCAGAAACGATGTGGTCGCATCGTTCCCTTGCGTGAATAAGGAATTAGGGCTTCAGACGCGGTCGTGTCATTAGAGATGCGGTCGCATTGAAAACGGCTACGCGGCCGCATCGTATTTTTCTACGACCGCGTCGATCTACGCTTGTCTTGGTAGAATCGCGGCCGCGTCGACTTAGTTCGTGCGGGCCGCATAAGCTTCTGATCTTCAACCTTTATCTCTTCTGACGTGGCCGTTTGGTGGTAATTGGTGCATCCACGTGGATGTTGTCTCTAATGCAGTTTAACATGGCCGTTTGATACATGGTGATGCGACCGCGTGGGTGGCTGTCTTTCACAAAATCCTCTCCTTTGCACCAATTGACTCCTCGGCTTCGCTCATTTCACCTCTTTACGCTAAGATCTCGTCATATGGTCCCTAATCGGTACATATTTCCTGCAAAGTATATAAGGGACCACAGATAGAGTAGATAGAGCATCTGCCTGCCCCAATACACATCCGGGATCCACCGTTTGAACCAGGTGTAGTTAATCCAATAGTGTAGAAAGTTTTATGCTTTCAAGGTTTCTAATAAACTTACCTCCTCTCGATAGCTAGAGGAGCATATTAGCTTTGGATTTCTCCTAGGTTTAATAAATTTTTCTTCAAATAAATTGTTCACCCCGTGATTGGAACATCCCAAGTCATAAAACCCCAAAATCCTAAGCTAAAACACTAATGATTCTAAGTCGATGCATGTGTGGTTTTTGTGTTGCAGGATATGATTACACGACTGTGTGGATTAACCCACATGGCCATGTGACAGAGAAGTAAGGAGAGGCAAGGAAAGCTACCTAAAAAGCTTTGGCAAGAGATTAGCATGACCATGTGAAGCCATCACATTGTCATTTGCAAGCTTTAGGGGGAGGATCAATGAGGCACCTGAGCCAAATCCATGCGGTCGTTTGGAATTCAAAACGACCGTATAATTGCGGTCAACTTACTGGATTGTGTCCCAACATTTATTCGTAGTCGTTTGGAATTCCAAACGACTGCGTAACCCAAGCCTCGCTAAGCCAAAAAATTTATCCCTATGGGGCGACACGACTGTGTCATACGGTCGTGTCATAGCCCAATATATATGCCACACCCTCAACACAGTCGAGCCCGCATCATTTTCGCACACCTTTTCGATTTTCCCTCGCTCTCTTATCCAAAATTCTTTCATTCTCTGGGGATCCTCAGCCCCAAAACCACCAAAATTGCTATTGAACTCCCCTCATCTTACCCCTACCACCGGCATCAGTCCATCTCCGTCACCCTCCGCAGTTGACACACACACACACACACCCCCCCCCCCCCCCCCCCCGCACAAACCCTAGCTTGACCAAATCGGGGAACTCATGCACTGATCGATAATTAAGGCTTGCCGCAGTTCAAATTGGGGCCGGCAACACTTGATCTGAGCCCAGAGTAGCACTTCTTGGCAACTATTGATGCGAATCTTGGGTAATTTTGTTCCTTAAACTAGCATTTTTCAGTTTCTCTAAAGATTACAAAAATCTTGTAGCTTGATGATTATCCTGGCCTACGAATTGTTGGTTACATCTGCTGGGTTTCCACGCTTCACGTGCATTCACACACTATCCTCATGCCTCCACGCACGAAGCACCCATGGCCACCACCCCCACAATCACAACTAGGGAGGTCTACACGTCGATGAGTATCTGACACGCCTTCCACGTCTACATAGCCGCCACCGCCAGCTGTACCCCCACCTCAAGTTGACACCTTGGGGATTATATTCTCCACCGAGGCCTAACGAGACCGTTTCATCACCCTATCTCGATGGTCTATTCTCCAAATGAAATTCGCAAGCTTGCATGCTCTCGAAATAGTAGGGGCCACCGAGGGAGTCCAGAGATTATTTTCCAACCTAGGGTGGAAGGAATTTCTAGCCTTTGAGTCTCGTACCTATAGGAGACTCACCCTTGAGTTTCTCAGATTCCTCACACGCAGAGACTCAGGCTTGAGGTTTAGGGTCATGAACGATGATTATACCATCTCTCTCGATGCCCTAAACACTCTCTTTCATTGGCCTCCCGCCACGACGGATGATTCCATATGCCCTTCTAGTGTTAGTTCTTGGGTTCAAGACTAACGTTGTTTTGATGATGATCAACACATTATGTTAGTGTGCTAATTAATCTCATGTTTTAGTCTCAGTTTATATATTAATGATTATATGTTGATGAGACATATCATAATACTTGAAGGATGATGCAATGGATATATTAAAGACCTCCAAGAGTGATGGAGTGCTCAAGCTTGGATGAAGTCATGAAGATCATCTAATGAAGCCAAAGCTTGGAGCATAATGATGGATGGACATCTAGAAGAGCAATGCAAAAGCTTGAAGCTTGATGAAGGAAATCTCATCAAGAGGTGCCAAAGCTTGGAAGATAATGGGGAGCTTCAAGGCATCAAGAGATTGAAGATTAGACTCTAAGAGAAGCAATGTAATCCATGTATTATTTCAATTATTGCTTTTCTCTTTTTGAGTCTAGATTTAATGTAATGCCTTGATAGATGGACTAACTCATTCATGCATATGCATTTTCCATTTTAGTGAGCCTTAGGATTATCATATAAATCATCCCAATAGGTTCACCTTACCTTAAACTCAAACTGTAGTTTTGGCTCTCCCACAATCGACTGATGAAGGCATGTCAAGCGACTGGATGACCTCCGGGCACCTGGCCATCCATCTACAGCCGACTAGTGTGCACAGCTCAAGTCAACATTTCTTGACTCTTTCTTGAGCTCTTGAAAACAGAAAAATGACGTTCATATTACAGGCGCATGTCTTCCATGAGGTGCCTGGAATTTGTTCTCCAGTCGTTTGTGTGCCAAAGTGCGTAACTTGCATTTTTGGGTTTCAACCTACTTTGCAAGTCAGTCGATTGTTGAGATGTTTTCAATCACCTATCAATTTACAGGCACCTGAGAATTGGTCATCTATCGCAAGATGCTTTTTTCTCAACTTTTTTCCATCTCGCCTGTTGAAGGATATTCAGGTGCATGCACCTTGTACAGGCCCCTGTGTAGTATTCTACATTCACCTGTCCTGCCTTAGATTATAGCTGTTGGGATTTTTATAACCGTTGACTAGTCGACTGGCAGTCCTTCTTCAGTCGTCTGTCTTTGCCGTAAACTGCCAAAATCTAGTTGTTGCAGATTTCTTTCCTTTGGGTTTTTGGCTGGTTTTATGAGTTTCTTTGGGCTTCCTATATATAGGAGATAACTTAGTTCATTTAGAACCCTTGGAAACATTAGGAAAACATTAAAGATCATTTCATATCTTCTCTAAGCCACTTCTCCCTCATTCCCTTCATAAAGCTTCAATCTTATGCTATAGCATCTAAGCTCTAGGGAATTTTTCCCAGGGATTTCAATCTCATTCCTTTTCTTGGAGAACATCTTTCTTCTCTTCATTCATACACTCAAGTGAGAAGTGTTAGGTTTCATTCCTAGAAGAGAGAAAGATCATCAAGTGCAATCAAAGTCTCATCTCAAGCACTTTGGTTTCACTTGCATGCATTCTTCTGCATATTGGTAAGATCATATCAAGGCATTGGTAAGTGTTGTTTTGTTTCATTTGTTTTTTGAAACCCTAGCTTTCTTTGTGAGAGCTAATTACTCTCTTTGTAGGAGTTTGGTGTCCTAGTGTAGGACTAACCCTAATTCTCTGTGTGGGAGTTATTAATTTTCTATGTGGGAATTTGACCCTTATGTAGAGTTGGTTGGGTTCTTGTGTAGGACAAAATCCTCTGTGTTGGGTATCTCTGTGTGAGATTGTATTCACTACCTTGTATTGGATCATATTGAATATTTGGTGTGGCTGGACGTACCCAAGTTTGGGGAATAAGGGTAAACTCATTGTGTTTGGGTTTGTTGTTGTTGA
Organism: Scilla litardierei; assembly: GCA_030789695.1. Classification (NCBI taxonomy): domain Eukaryota; kingdom Viridiplantae; phylum Streptophyta; class Magnoliopsida; order Asparagales; family Asparagaceae; genus Scilla; species Scilla litardierei. Next base: position 137,144,364 of record CM061137.1, on the reverse strand, counting down.
GCATCCTCTTTAATTTCTGCTGCTTATTGTACTTTAATTTCAGTAATGTTTAATTAAGCACTTTGCTTGCCTTTACACTATTCACCCCCCTTTTATTGTATTGTGTATCCCTCCAGGTCTCAACAAGTGGTATCAAAGCCTTGGTTTGGTGGCTTTTGCAAGCATGACTTCTAATTCTCAACAACCTCTCTCCCTTCCTCCCGTCTTCAAAGGCAGACTCTTCTCAAATGGAGGAAGAACATGTTTCGGTGGCTTAATAAACATGAAGAGGCACTTATTACTTCGGATGCTCATGTGTGCAATGCTTTGCTCCTTGCTCTCTCTCCGAAAATTGCAAAGAAAGTGGTGGATTTCGAGACGGCAAATGAGATAAGGGATTACCTTGATGAAAAGTATGGTGGAGAGGATTCTTGCTATGATGAGAGCATCGTTGGTAATGAGGTATCTCATAACTCTCGCATTCAACGTAGTAACTTTATTGACAACGATAATGCAGTGTTTATGGACTCTCCAAAAGCTTATAAGTTTAAGCTTAAAGAAGATGCACACACACACACACATTTTCATCATCCAATCCTCGTGATGTTACTTGTTTTATTGCTTTGAATCAAGAAAAAGATGCTCTAGATTCTCAAGTGTGCATGTTGAGCAAAGAGAATGACTCTCTTAAAGCTTGTATTGAGTATGATCGTGATTTTCACAAGTCTGTGAAAAAGAGTCTGTATGCATCGCATCATATTGAACTTAATTCTTTGCATACCGAGAAAGATACTCTTCTTTCTCAATTGACTGCCTTGAGAGATGAGAATGCTTCTCTCAAACTCCTAATGGAGAAGATGCACTCGGAGTGTGATTACAATATTTTGAGAGATGAGACATTGGCTCTCAAGTCAAAATGTTGTGAGCTCAGCTCATGTCTATCCAATAGGGATGACAACATTTCTTCTCTTTTGAAGAAATGTGAGCTATTGTCTACTCAACTTGAAAATTTCAAATTGAGTAAAGACAAGGTTTTGGGATCCTCTTCATTGAAGATGAACAAACCAAGCTCTTCTCTTAGAAGCACCCAAATAAATTTTATGGAGGAGCATTCTAATGAGAAAGTCACATCCAACTCTTTTGGCCTAAAATCAACTTCTTTTCTAAGCCAAAGAGAAATCATGCATTTTTGTATTCCGGTCTTGCATATATTAAGAAGCCTATTCAAAAGCATGTTGATATGAATGCTTCTTCTTTGAATGCTATGTATGATGTTTCTACGCATAGGAAATCTTATTATTGCTTGCATGTTAAAATTGCTAAACCTTTGCATGCTTCACGTGTTCCTATGCATGGTAGAATTGCTTGTGTGAATGGTTCTAATGATAAATCTCATGTTTCACACACGGGACATGCCATATTTATGTTCCACCTCATAAGCATGCACCATCACCTCCTACTCATGCCTTATCTAAACCTCTTCTTAGAATCCCAAATCACTTTTTTGTGTATTCATAAGAATGTTTCTAGGCTTGATAGGAACTCGTATATAGATTCATATGTTCGTAAAATTATATTTTCATATGACTATAAACGTAAACCAAACTCCACTTTTGTTTGGTTTTCACCTTTCTAGCTCACTTGCATTGTTATTCATTGTTTGGGTACCATGCTTGTATGTTTACATTTTGTACCAATATTTATGTGAGTGTGTCCATTACTCCCATGATTGCATGTTTTGTATGACTATGGTGGAGCATGGAATTTTTGCTTGCTAGCATTACTTTTCCATTCATATGTTACATTGTATGTCATTCGCATTATATTTGTGCATATGGGATGGTTATTTCTCTTGCCCTTAGCTTTCCTATTTGGCTATCACCCATCTTTTTGATATGCCAATGGAGGAGAGAAATGGGTTATGTAAAAATATATCTTATGCTTTTTATGCATTATTAACTATTGGTATGTTTTTGCATAATATCCATCAATATGAATTGTGCTTTGCATGTTTATATTCTGTGCATATTTACATATTGATTGGTGGAGTTTATTAGCACACATTGTTTATTTCAATGTTTATTATATTTTTGACATAATGGTTGTCATCATCAGAAGGGGGAGAATGTTAGTTCTTGGGTTCAAGACTGACGTTGTTTTGATGATGATCAATACATTATGTTAGTGTGCTAATTAATCTCGTGTTTTAGTCTCAGTTTATATATTAATGATTATTTGTTGATGAGACAAAGCATAATGCTTGAAGGATGATGCAATGGATATATTAAAGACTTTCAAGAGTGATGGAGTGCTTAAGATTGGATGAAGTCATGAAGATCATCTAATGAAGCCAAAGCTTGAAGTATGATGATGGATGGAGATCTAGAGAAGCAATTCAAAAGCTTGAAGCTTGATGAAGGGAAGCTCATCAAGAGGTGCCAAAGGTTGAAAGATGATGGGGAGCTTGAAGGCATTAAGAGATTGAAGATTAGACTCTAAGGGAAGCAATGTAATCCATGTATTATTTCATTTAATGCTTTTCTTTTTTTGAGTCTAGGTTTAATGTAATGTCTTGATAGATGAACTAACTCATTCATGCATATGTATTTTCCATCTTAGTAAGCCTTAGAATTATCATAGAAATCATCCCAATCGGTTCACCATGCCTTAAACTCAAACTGGAGTTTTTGGCTCTCCCACAATCGACTGATGAATACATGACAGTCGACTGGATGACCTCCAGGTGCCTGGCCATCCTTCTACAGCTGACTGGAGTACACAGCTCAAGTCAATATTTCTTGACCCTTTCTTGAGCTCTTGGAAACAGACGACTGACGTTCATATTACAGGCGCCTATATTCCATCGGACACCTGGGATTTGTTCTCCAGTCGTCTATGTACCAAAGTGCGTAACTTGCATTTTCTGGGTTTCAACCCTCTTTGCAAGTCAGTCGACTGATGAGATGTTTTCAGTCGCCTGTCAATTTACAGGCGCATGAGAATTGGTCATTGATGTGTCGATATTTTACATATTTTTATTGCATCATTCCATATCATATTCGCCTCCAAAAACCGCATTTTAATATATTATCGCTCTTCTAATGCAATATTCGAGTTTTGCATATCTTTGTGGATTTTCGGGAGTTTGGAGCGAATTGGAGCTATTTAGGGACATGGACATATTCAGTATGCCAGGAACGTCATTGGCGAGGTTCCATGAGAATTCGCCGAGGCAAGAAAGAAGATTGGAGGAGAGGAGGAGAAGAGAGCAAGAGATGAAGATCCTAGCTCCAGCCCATGTTCAGTTTTCCAGGCCACTTGGTCGAGTGTTGATGCTACTCGACCGAGCTGTATGCAAACTAAAAGCCTATGTTGGACTTCTCCCCGAGCGCCCTAGCTCGACGGAGCAGCAAAGCTACTCGACCGAGCAAATCTTCTACTTGACCGAGTAGCCCATATCAGCCAGAGCAGCAGAAGCAGCAAAGCAGAGCCAATGTCAACTAAACCGAGTAACGCGACGCGACCAGCCAAGTTGGTGGGTCCAAGTGCCCAGATTTTCCTAGATTTTGGGGGATCCTTACCCCTTGTATTTAAGCACGATTTTTACCCTATTTGTGGGGAGACTAGACTTTTAATATTTTCCTTAGTTTTAATTAGAATTTTTAGATCTAGAGAGTTTTGTGCCGTTGCTATTTTGTGAAGACTAAAGCTTGGATTTTTATTGATCTTTATTGCGTGGAAGCTTGATATTCTTAATTCTCTTGTGTTTCTATCGCTCTATGATGTGTTGGTAACAATTTCTAAACTTCATATGCTTTATTTGATGCTTTCGCATGCCATGATGAACTCTCTTGGTTTTATTGAATCTTCTACGTCTATCTCTATGATTCACAAGTAGTTCTATCTAGGTCTAATGGATTAGCCCTAGGATCTTAGGATTTAGACGTAAAGTTGGGATTTTAGGTTGCGTTGGTTCAAAAAGGGAAGTGTTTTGGTTGATCTAGCCAAGTTTGTAGGAGATCTCGTACTGAGATCATGTCCACGGTTTGTGGCCATGATGAGCTTAAGGAGTTTCCTATGAACTTAATTAGGGAGTTAGTGGATTCAATTAGGGTTTGCGACCATGCCCGGTGCACTCCTTGATGGGATCCACCAATGCCCTATATTACTAATTGACGGCTAACGCCATTGCGTCAATGAGAGCCACCAAAGCACACATCAAATCTCTATCCACGAGAGTGGCATGAGTGGAGATCATTCTACCCACGAGAGTGGTATGAATATTGTCGGTTCTTAATACACGGATCGCATGTCACGCCTATCGCGAGAGTAGGGTAAGCGTGCGATATGTTAGACCCATATCGCCTAGAGCCGTGAGTTCTACATCTTAGATGCGACAATCCCTAATAATGCCAAGCAATGTAAGAGTTCTAATTTAGCATCGACATCCGACGATTCTAGTGGTGAGTCTTAAAGCCCTAGTCTTTTATTATTGATTACAACCTTATTTGAGATATAACTCCACAACAACCAATCCTTTTAAATCGACTGCTAGCAATATTCCGAAGATTTAGGAATCACCCAAAGTCATATTAGCATTCACTTTCCTGTCCGATCGATATCTTTTATACTATAACTTGACACTGTGCGCTTACGATACGGTCCAGGAGTTACATTTGGGACGCATCAAGCCCCCGGCATTCATGCCATTGCTAGGCGGGTTTTAGTGTTAGTTCTGGGTGCGTCAAGTTTTTGACGTTATTGTCGGGGAAGGTAACGCTTTTACTTGGGTTATTTCTATATTGAAGAATTTGTTGGCAAATCTTACCATCTCTTATCTTTCCATCCTTTTATTCTTTTTTATTACTTTGCTACTGACGGTATTTCTCTGAGTTTTTGTTGTGCATGAACACTCACCTCGGGGGTCTTAACGAAGAATTATTATTTGATCCCGAGATTGAAAAAATCGCAAGAAGACTTAGAGCAGAAAAGAGGAGTCAAACTTTTACTGAACCAATGGCAGAAGGTAATACTGCTCCTCCTCGAACTGGGTCTATTTGGGACCATATAAAGCCAAACTTTTCTAGTACTTCTTCTATCTTGAGGCCACAGCTTGTGGCGGGAAGCTTTGAGCTAAAAACTGGGTTGATCAACCTGATGCAGCAGGACCTCTTTCATGGGCATCCACATGAAAACCCAAACCACCATATAGACACATTCTTGGCAAAGTGCGACACATTCAGGCCAAAGACATGAGCAAGGACGCTATAAAGCTCAGATTGTTCCCGTTCGCTATGAGGGACAAGGCCTCTTATTGGTTGCGAGCGTATCCTTCTAATACCTTTACGATTTGGGAGCAGTTGGCTACAGCCTTCGTGAACAAGTTCTATCCACCGTCCAAAACGGTGAGGATTCGAGGAGCGATCACAAATTTTAGGCAACTTCCTCAGGAGTCGTTGTATGAGGCTTGGGAGAGATTAAAAGATCTGCAGCATCAATGCCCGCACCATGGAGTCCTAGAGTGGGATCTTGTTCAGAGCTTCTATAATGGGTTCCAACCAAGTACAAAGCTGATTATCGACGCTGCTGCTCAAGGCGCCCTCTTGGACAAGCAAGCTGATGAAGCTATATCTTTGCTAAAAGCAAATGGCCATAAACACTCAGCAGTGGGACGACGAGCGATCAACAACTAGAGGCCCTGAGGTAAAAATTGCCACTCATTTTGATGGTCATATCGAGACTCTTTGCAAACAGGTGTGAGGATTGAAAAAAGGTTGGATGATATCCCCCCAACTCGTAGAGCTCCAGTTTTGCGGCATATGAGGACTACACCGAGCAAAGGTACAACCCATTAGAAGGTTCCCTCGAGGGAACGGATGTGCCGGTGGAGCAAGTCCAATACATGCAAGGAGATGGGAGAAATCAATGGCAACATCCGACGGCGAGAAATCACCCCGAATTATCATATGGGAACCCAAATGGAGCATTGCAACCTCATCAAGAACAAAGGCCATGGTTGAACCGGAGGACGCGCAAGGAGCACGCCTTCCACTCCCAAGCCTAGGAGTGTCAATGCAATAAATTTATAAATAACCGGTGAGTACCGGGTCGGATCACATGGACAAGTCGTTTTATATTCACAAAATTGATCGATAAAGAAAAAAATAGTGTGTTACAACCACCTCGCTAACGGTGGAAAAGTGTGGGCAAACGTGTGGTGAAACTAAAATCCTATCCTAAGTGGGTAGGGTTAGAGAACCAAATGAGGATTTAGGATAACAAGGCTGTAAGGATCGCCTTACCCTTGCAATACTAACAACACACTAGAGGGGGGGTGAATAGTGTAATGGCAATAAATTGTCCAATTAAAATTAAACTTGCAAATGCGGAATAATAAATGCAAGAGGAAATAATTGACACAATCAATCCAAACGCAAACATAAGATTTTACACTGGTTCCCCAAAACTTGGTTACGTCCAGCCACACCAATATTCACTATATTCCCACAAACAGAAGTGAATATAAATCTCACAGGGAGATACCCACCAAGAGGATTTTGCCCTATACAAGGACCCAACCGACCCTACACATGGGTCAAACTCCCACCTAGAGAATTACTAACTCCCACTCAGAGAATTAGGGTTAGCCCTACACTAGGACACCAAACTCCCACTCAGAGAGTTACTCCCACAAAGAGAGTTATTCCCACAAAGAGAATATTCTAATCCCACAAATAGATAAACTCCCACAAAGAGAGAAAGACTAATTCCCACAAAGAGAATTAGAGTTACAAGAATCACCAAGTAAAATAAATACTCTTACCTATGCCTTGAGATGCTTACTCATAGATGAATGCAAGGTATGGAAGAGGATCTCCAAGTGTTGAGATTTGCTTGAAAGCACTTGGATGATTTCCCTTGAGCTGGACTTTAATGCATGAAGAGGAATGAGAGCTCAAAGAGGGAAATGAGAGAGTTTGAGAGTGGTTAGAGAACTCTTATGATTTTCAATAGCATCAAGAAACTCTAGAGAAGTCAGCACACCCATATATATAGGAACCCTATATCAAACCCAAAACCCAAGAAAACAGCCAAAAACACAAGACAGCAACGGCTCGAAACTGGGCGAAAATGACATTGACAGTCGACTGAAGAACAAAGGACAGTCGACTGTTCAATGGCTAGAAAATATCCAACGGCTATAATCTGAGCCATGACAGTCAACTGATGAAGTCGATACAGTCGACTGTGAACAGGACAGACGCCTGTAAAACCTTCAGCAGGCGACTGCTGCAGGGGATGGAATAAAACAGAGAGCTGCACTCTTTCTCCAGATAAGCATACATGCAACTGATGTCAATAATACAGTCGACTGTAAAATAGTCAGGTAACTGTAAAACCTTTATCAGTCGACTGCTGCAGGAGATGGAGAAAAACAGAGAGAAGCAGTGTATACACTTACGCTACTCAGACGACTGTTAAACAATCCACAGGCGACTATAAATATACAGGCGACTGTAAACTGAGCATCAGTCGACTGTTGCTTAAAGCTCAAGTTGAGTCAATAGAAATGTTGACTTGAGCCGTGCATATCAGTCGACTGTAGAAGGATCGACAAGCGACTGGAAATCACCCAGTCGACTGTAAATCCTTCAGCAGGCGACTGATGGAAAGCCAGAGACTCCAAATGAGTCTTTGGTCAAGATGAACCTATTAGGTTGGATTCTATGATAATCCTAAGGCTCACTAAGATGGCTAAATGTATATGCATGAATGAGTAGACCATCTATCAAGGCATTACATTAACCTAGACTCAAATGAGAGAGAAAGCAATAAAGGAAATATTACATGGATTACATTGCTTTCATTAGAGTCTAAGTCTTCCATCTTGATGCCTTGATGCTCTCCGTCATCTCCAAGCTTTGGCACCTCTTGAGTCCAAGCTTTGGCCCTTCTCCACTTGATGTCCATCCTTGCACCAAGTGTTTAGTCTCCAAGAAAGATATTCTTGAAATGAAAACTATGAGACTAAAACACGAGAGTCATTAGCAACAACATAATGTTGTGATCATCATCAAAATAAGATATGTATGAAACACCAATACTCAACAATCTCCCCCTTTTTGATGATGACATACATTATGTAAAACACAAAGAAATAAAGCACAATGCTAATGAGCTCCCCCTACTTATATGCACCAATTATACAATGAGATACATAATAGTAAAAAACTCATTATACCAAATAAAGTCATGGTGACATATAATAGGCATGGATTACATAAACCAAATGCAATAGACAATATCATGCAAACATGAATGGTTTATACAATCCCATATATCTCTCCCCATAGATATATCTCTCCCCAAATGCATATGTATGAAATACAAGAGTTAACATTTACACAATGCATATATCTCTCACCCTTGACATCGTCAAAAAGGTGGATGTCAAAAATATCTCCCATTGTCATCTTAACCAAGATGTGACAATATGCAAGATAAAAGGAGATGGATGATACCAAATTGAAAAATTCCGTGGGTATCAATCACTATCCCATGCTCCTCCTAGATCATAGAAATGGTCAAATGTTGACTTCTAGGATCTAATACCAATTGTAAAGTAGAAGATAAATATTCTCTAACAATTGAGGTAATACCAATTATAGACAAAGAATCTTGGAAAATAATCCCCTTTACCAATTGATATACAAATATTGGAGCCATGGGCCTAAAGTGTATCAAAGCAATATATATGGAAAAATCAAGCTTCAAAGATACACAATGATATTGCCAAAAGGAATATAACATGAAACAACTTGGCAATATTTAAGGGGTTTGGTTAGAGACCACATAAATAACCAATTGTAAAAAATGATCTCAATCTCACCCTGAAATGAGAGTCAAAATATGTTTTAAAATATTTTAAACATACAACATATTAACTCCCCCATTGACATACATATGGATCAACAAATGCATGTATGTCAATGTATTTCCCAAGGTTCCCATTTTCATGAAAATAAGTTTGAAACATTTTCAAAATCATGAAACACACACAAACAATGGGTATGCTAAAAAATATTTAAGCACAATACCCATACAAAATGCATATGTGTGAGGAACCTAAACATTAGGGAACCAAACCCAAGAGGAGTTTGATTTCCTAATGTAATCACATGAGGTGATCACATCCTTAACTAGAGAGTTGATGTAACTATCCCTCTCTTGCACACTAAACTTAGTGGGAATCTATAAACTCAAGGATTTCCTAGGCAAGGGTTTTGCCTTTGCAAGAGGGATGGATGTGGCATGCTTAGGTGTAGAAACTAATTTCTTGGCGTGCAAAGAATGAGGATTTTGCTTCTTAGCAAAAAATGAAGAGTCTTCATTCTTCCTCATCACCTTGTGATCTACATGCTTCTTGTTGATGTTATTATTGTACAAGAAAGCATAGTGATTCTTCTTAGGTGCTTTAGCAATATTTCTTGTATTTGCACTGTAAGAGGAATTAGAGGTGGGTACCACATTTTGAATATACCCCAAACCTCCTCTATGATTTGTCGGATGTTGTTTTTCAAGCAAATCGTGTAGTGAATCCTAGAATACACAAAGCTTTTGAGCTTACGGGATTCCTCTTCACATTTCAACGTAAGTTGTTGAATGCGAGTTTCTAAGTTAAGGTTTTAAGCAACAAGATTATCATTAGTCAAGCCCAATTCCTTAACTTGAGAGAGAAGTGTGTCTCTCTCACTAGTGTCACAAACATGCAAAGCATCATGATTATTTACACTAGTAGATTCTAAAGCATGCACCCTACTCATAGCATTCTTAAGATTAGCTTTCATTTTACCATATGAGTTGATGCACTTACTTGCCAAGTTAGAGGCCACATTGAAGCGATGTTTGAGCTTCTCGTAGGATAGCTTTTCCTCCTCAACATCCTCATCGTTTTCCTCCTTGACTTCCTCATCGCTTTCCTCCTCGCTTGAGCTTGACGAAGACTCTTCCCCATTAGCCATGAAGCACATTTCTTCTTTGGGGTTGAGCCACGTCTCTATCTCTTCAACACTTGAGCTAGAGGAGATTGATGAAGAATCATCAAAAGCTACGAAACATCTGTGATAGTGCTCCTTGTCATCCTCTTCTTCATCACTTGATGTGTCCACATCGGAATCATCAAATGTGCCGATAAGTCCCTTCTTTTGGTTCTTGAACTTGGACTTGACTTTCCAATACTTCTTCCCTTTCCCTTTATAGGTGTCTTTGGTGGGTCTGGAAGAACATCCAGTAGCAAGATGAACTTTTCCTCCACAATTGAAACAAATAGAATTGTTAGACTGGGATGCAAACTTTGACGAAGATATACATTATTTGTCCTTGAGGAATGCCTTGAAATTCTTGAATTGCTTGGCAAGCTCGATGTAGTCATCGTCGCTAACATATTCTTCTTCATCATCTTCACTCGGAGCTTCCCGTTGGATGTTCTTTCTCCACTTGAATGACTCCTTCTCGATATGGAGTGCAACCCCCTTTTTCTTCTCGGGCTTGGTTGGTTGAACTTCTTCCTTATGTTGAAGTAACACTTCATGAGAAATCTCCAATGTATGCCAAATTCCGTTGGCCAATTTGCACATGGAGATACGGTTGAACTCATTCGGGGTGAGGGCGCAATGGAATGCATACATAGCCCTTGCATTGACTCTGATCGAGTCCTTCTCCGCCTTAGTTCTAGAGCCGCGAGTGAAGTAGGCTCCTCAAATGGCAACTCCGTAATGTCCCAAAGGTCTTGACCCTTCATGTAGATCATCATCCTGATCTTCCAACTTGGGTAGTTGGTTCTGTTGAAGAGCAGGGGTCGATCGATAGACAGACCTTCTTCATGAGATGTGGATGAAGCGTTGAATGCCATCGTTGCAGTATGCTATAACCTCGCTCTGATACCAATTGTAAGGATCGCCTTACCCTTGCAATACTAACAACAACACACTAAAGGGGGGTGAATAGTGTAATGGCAATAAATTGTCCAATTAAAATTAAACTTGCTAATGCGGAATAATAAATGCAAGAGGAAATAATTGACACAATCAATCCAAACGCAAACACAAGATTTTACCCTGGTTCCCCAAAACTTGGGTACGTCCAGCCACACCAATATTCACTATATTCCCACAAAGAGAAGTGAATACAAATCTCACAAGGAGATACCCCACCAAGAGGATTTTGTCCTACACAAGGACCCAATCGACCCTACACAGGAGTCAAACTCCCACCAAGAGAATTACTAACTCCCACTCAGAGAATTAGGGTTAGCCCTACACTAGGACACCAAACTCCTACTAAGAGAGTTACTCCCACAAAGAGAGTTATTCCCACAAAGAGAATATCCTAATCTCACAAAGAGATAAACTCCCACAAAGAGAGAAAGACTAATTCCCACAAAGAGAATTAGAGTTACAAGAATCACCAAGTAAAATAAATACTCTTGCCTATGCCTTGAGATGCTTACTCATAGATGAATGCAAGGCATGGAAGAGGATCTCCTAGTGTTGAGATTTGCTTGAAAGCACTTGGATGATTTCCTTGAGCTGGACTTCAATGCATGAAGAGGAATGAGAGCTCAAAGAGGGAAATGAGAGAGTTTGAGAGTGGCTTAGAGAACTCTTATGATTTTCAATAGCATCAAGAAACTATAGAGAGGTCAGCACACCCATATATATAGGAACCCTATATCAAACCCCAAAACCCAAGAAAAGAGCCAAAAACACAAGACAGCAACGGCTAGAAACTGGGCGAAAATGACATGGACAGTCGACTAAAGAATAAAGGACAGTCGACTGTTCAACAGCTAGAAAATATCCAACGGCTATAATCTGAGCCAGGACAGTCGACTGATGAAGTCGATACAGTCGACTGTGAACAGGACATGCGCCTGTAAAACCTTCAGCAGGCGACTGCTGCAGGGGATGAAATAAAACAGAGAGCTGCACTCTTTCTCCAGATAAGCATACAGGCGATTGATGTCAATAATACAGTCGACTGTAAAATAGTCAGGCGACTATAAAACCTTTATCAGTCGACTGCTGCAGGAGATGGAGAAAAACAAAGAGAAGCAGTATATGCACGTACACTACTCAGACGACTGTTAAACAATCCACAGGCGACTGTAAATATACAGGCGACTGTAAACTGAGCATCAGTCGACTGTTATGTAAAGCTCAAGTAGAGTCAATAGAAATGTTGACTTGAGTAGTGTATATCAGTCGACTGTAGAAGGATCGAGAGGCGACTAGAAATCACCCAGTCGACTGTAAATCCTTCAGCAATCGACTGATGGAAAGCCAGAGACTCCAAATGAGTCTTTGGTCAAGATGAACCTATTAGGTTGGATTCTATGATAATCCTAAGGCTCACTAAGATGGCTAAATGCATATGCATGAATGAGTAGACCATCTATCAAGGCTTTACATTAACCTAGACTCAAATGAGAGAGAAAGCAATAAAGAAAATATTACATGGATTACATTGCTTTCCTTAGAGTCTAAGTCTTCCATCTTGATGCATTGATGCTCTCCGTCATCTCCAAGCTTTGGCACCTCTTGAGTCCAAGCTTTGACCCTTCTCCACTTGATGTCCGTCCTTGCACCAAGTGTTTAGTCTCCAAGAAAGATATTCTTGAAATGAAAACTATGAGACTAAAACAAGAGAGTCATTAGCAACAACATAATGTTGTGATCATCATCAAAATAAGATTGGTATGAAACACCAATACTCAACAAAGGCGAGAAAGCATGGGTTATAGGTTCACTAAGATTGGTGTTAATCAAGCGCTAATTACCCACATATAACTCAATTAGGCCTCCGGCTATGGCAAGCTTAATCGGAAAGTTTAGCTTTCATGAACACGATAATTTGCAATAGGGATGGACGTATCATCGTAACACTAATCAAATTTAGATTATGGTCTCTTCTCTAAGAGTGCCCACTTGGGTCTTAGCCAATTAAATTGTGCCCTAATAATACATCCAACATTAGCAAGATAATAAGCAAGAGGCAATTAGTGCCAAGATTAACTACCAATCACAATGAATCACAACCCAAGCAATTTACACTACTCAATCTTACTAAACAAGATGAGATTTATAAACAAATTCATCACAAGTTCATTACAAAATGAGAAGTGCAAAATACTAATGGGAAGAGGAAAAATTTCACCCAAGATCTCCCCAAATGAGCCTTCCCTCTATCAATTTGCTCATCTACCAAGCTTCTCCACCATCCAATGGCCTCCAAGCACTAGCCCAAGCTTCGGGTAAGAAGAAAACCCCCAAAACCCTAAAAAAAAAAAATCCAAAAACAGCCGAAGAAAACAAAAAACTGCCGTAAAAAGCGCAAACAGCCCCTTCTAAGGCATTGCGGGTCGGATCCGACCCGCGAAGCCTGCCCACGCCCGCCCGCATCAGCGGGCGGGCCGCTGCCGCTCAAAAAATGAGAGTGGGCCGGCCCGCACGCATTTCTTTTTTTTTAATTTATTTTTTTTAAGAGCAACGGCCAGCTCCAAGTGCGGGCCGTTTCATTAATTTTTTTATTGTGGCGGCCCGCTCAGCTAGCGGGCCGCACGCAAGGGTTTTTAATTTTTTTTAATTTCTTTTATTCCAAATTCCAGAATCGCTCTTCTTGCTTCCAAAATGCACGAAAAATAGCTCGAAGCTCCCAAAAATTCTGGAAAAATTCCAGAAATTCCAAAAAAATCCAGAGTTACCAAAAAAATAAGGAGAGCAAAAATTAGTCCATAAAAACCACATTTTATGTATAAAATATGAATAGGCTTTAATAATTCACGATATCACAAATACGACCGTATCAAGCCAAAGTTAACATGATATACACATAAAATGCCCAGAAATGAGGGGGAATATGCAATTTATACCCCGAATCACACCCCCTAACTAGATTTTTGCTATTTCCTAGCAAAATATGCGATAAATTCGGATTAAGTTGAAAACATGCACCAACTTCACAATATCCTCATGGCATAGACAAAATGGTAATTCCACTTGATTCCAAAGCCAATATACACAATGTATGAAAGTAAATAACAAATGACATTCTCCTCAATCCAATTCAAAGAAAAATGAAGTAATAAGCACAGTATCGCATTCTTTGGGATATATCACAAATGGAAAAGTTTCTAAATTTCATAGAAATGGCCAAAACAAAAGAAATTCCTCTAAGTGGTGGGAGATGAGATCGCATCATTCATGTTGCTTATTCACTCATTTATTCATTCATTTTTTCTTTTTCTTTTCTTTTCTTTTTTTTGTATTTTTTGGATGTTTATGTTTTGCATTCACGCGATAACGCTATGAAATGCAAACACCGCCCCTTTACATACACGCGATAACGCTATATAGGTAAAGAATGGAATGATCCCCTAAATCTCATTTTTGGCGTCCTCCCCAATGTTTCGTGGGCCACCGGCTACTCAATTCGATTAGGAAAACCATTCCCTTATATTATAGCTCTCTTTCTCTCATTCCAACACAATCAAGCAATTCATCCACCCGTTCCTTAGAAGAAAACAAAGCATAACAAATTGGCCATTTTCAATCCAATCAAAAACCACATCATTCATCCCAACATGAAATCGCTTACAACAAACTTTTCCCAAATTTTTTCAAAGTGAGCATCACGACATATGAAATAGTCTCATACATTGCATATTAGCATTTGAATCCAAATTGAAAAAGAAATGAAACATGCCAATCAAACATTAAGAAAGTTGATACAAAATTAATAATCCGAAAAAATTGCATGGCATTAAAGCATGTAGGGGCTACGCATAAAGCTAGCGGCGTAGGGACGAGAAGGACAAATATGATATGCAATAAAGTTCATTGGATAATGGAAACATGGAGGGATCTCAAAAAAAATTTACGCTAACATCAAAATCCTAACAAACCTAAAGATTCTAACACTCTCTCCCCAACTTAAAATAAACATTGTCCTCAATGTTGGGAGAGTATTAGATCTTGGCAAAAGATCCTAGAAAAGAAAAGAAAAGCATATGAAAGTACTAAAATAAAACATTTATTTATTTACACTATTAGAAGGAATACACCTTAGCAAATGGTGGATTCAAAATTTTCATCGGAGGTGGCAATTGTTCCAACGCTCCTTTTATTTCTTCCGCCAATGCTCCTCGGCTAAACGTGGCAATGGCGGCCACATACACAACCACAAGCATCTCCTCAAAGTGTGTACCTATATAAGGAAGGAGACGTGTTGTGTAAGAGAGAGATGGGGACACGTTTCCAAAAAATGACATCCACACATAATCATCAATATAAAATACGGAATGAAAAGTATGATGAATGTGTGAGAAAACTCCCTGGATGGTTGAATATGATGTGGTTTGAAGCTCATCCCCGCGGCATTCAATATCAATCGGGGGAGGAAGTGCTATCTCCATAGAAACTACCGAAGGAGAGGGAAGCTCGGGATCCATGATAGCATGTGGTATAAACCCACCCTCGGTTGCCTCTTCTTCGAGCTCATCAACAAAAGAACACTCCCCCTTGCCCACTTCGCTCCCAAGTGTGCGCACGATCGGCTCCTCTATCTCCACCATGTCAACAACCAATTCTTCAACAACTAATTGACATGGCCCAGCAGAAATAGGAGATGCCATCATGATAATTTCCTCCACCGGCTCAACCAACTCCTCCATGCCAACACTTGGTTCCTCAACTACTACTTAGCTTGGGGCACTCAATTCTTCAACTACCGGTGGGGTGAGATCCATAAGAACTTCTTCATTCAGGGCTTGGTAGACCAAAACTTCATGGCTTGGCTTATTTGGAGTCACAACCAATGTGTGATCTTCCTCCTTGTAAGACTCCAAATAACGCCAAGCCGCATTCTCATCCATGTCCAAAAAGTGGCCGTTGTCCAACAAATCCACAAAAAACTGCGTCTCTGGAAGCAGATCCTCCAAGAAGAATCCAAGAAGACGCACCATGTCAAATCCATGATTTGGACAACCGTACACTAACTCTGAAAAACGCGTCCAAGCCTGAAAAAATGTCTCACCGATGCGCTGAGCAAAGTTCACCATTCTTCATTGCCATGTTTTGGTCCTGTAAGATGGAAAAAACTTCATACAAAATTTGTGCTTTAGTACAGGCCAAGATGGACTAAGATGAGTGATATAAACTTTAAACCAATTTAATGCACTACCATCCAACGAATAGGGAAAGAATTTAAGATAAAACTTTTCATCACACGTGTTCCAATCAAAATGAAGCTTGCAAGCACTCTCAATCTTCTTAATATGTAGGTAAGGGCTCTCTGCATCCTTACCAAGGAATCTCGGTAGGGATTTGGTCACTCGCATGTCAAACCAAGTTTGAAGTACTTGCCATGCTTGAAAAAAACAAAATCAGACAATCAAAAAGACTCAATAAGTGGAAAATAAATAAAATGGAAAGGCACAACACTAAGAGACAGAAATATCACACTAAAACTTTCGAAATCAATCAAAAAATGCTAATAATAGAAACCGTTGTCCCCGGCAACGGCGCTAATTGGTTGAACCGGAGGACGCGCAAGTGCACGCCTTCCACTCGCAAGCGTAGGAGTGTCAATGCAATATATTTATAAATAACCGGTGAGTACCGGGTTGGATCATGGGGACAAGTCGTTCTATATTCACAAAATTGATCGATAAAGAAAGAAAATAGCATGAAACAACCACCTCGCTAACGGTGGAAAAGTGTGGGAAAACGTGTGGTGAAACTAAAATCCTATCTAAGTGGGTCGGGTTAGAGAACCAAATGAGGATTTAGGATAACAAGGCGAGAAAGTATGGGTTGTGGGTTCACTAAGATTAGTGTTAATCAAGCGTTAATTACCCATATATAACTCAATTAGGCCTCCGGCTATGGCAAGCTTAATCGGAAAGTTTAGCTTTCATGAACACGATAATTTGCAATAGGGATGGACATATCATCGTAACACTAATCAAATTTAGATTATGATCTCTTCTCTAAGAGTGCCCACTTGGGTCTTAGCCAATTAAATTGTGCCCTAATAATACATCCAACATTAGCAAGATAATAAGTCAGAGGCAATTAGTGCCAAGATTAACTACCAATCACAATGAATCACAACACAGGCAATTTACACTACTCAATCATACTAAACAAGATGAGAGTTATAAACAAATTCATCACAAGTTCATTACAAAATGAGAAGTGCAAAATACAAAGGGGAAGAGGAAAAATTTCACCCAAGATCTCCCCAAATGAGCCTTCCATCTACCAATTTGCTCCTCCACTGAGCTTCTCCACCATCCAATGGCCTCCAAGCCCTAGCCCAAGCTTTGGGAAAGAAGAAAACCCCCAAAACCCTAAAAAAATCCAAAAATAACCGAAGAAAACAAAAAACTGCCGTAAAAACGCAAACAGCCCCTTCTAAGGCGTTGCGGGTCAGATCTGGGTCGGATCCGACCCGCGAAGCCCGCCCACGCCCACCCGCATCAGCGGGCGGGCCGCTGCCGCTCAAAAAATGCGAGCGGGCCGGCCAGCTGGGCCGGCCCGCACGCGTTTGTTTTTAAAAAAAATTTTTTTTTTAAAAGAGCAACGGCCTGCTCCAAGAGCGGGCCGTTTTATTAATTTTTTTATTGCGGTGGCCCGCTCAGCGAGCGGGCCGCACGCAGGGTTTTTTAAATTTTTTAAATTTTTTAAATTTTCTTTTATTCCAAATTCCAGAATCGCTCTTCTTGCTTCCAAAATGCACGAAAAATAGCTCGAAGCTCCCAAAAATTCTGGAAAAATTTCAGAAAATCCAGAAAAATCTCAGAAGTACCTGAAAAATAAGGAGAACAAAAATTAGTCCATAAAAAACCACATTTTATGTATAAATAGGAATAGGCTTTAATAATTCACGATATCACAAATACGCCCGTATCAAGCCAAAACTAACATGATATACGGATAAAATGTCCACAAATAGGGGGAAAATATGCAATTTATACCCTGAATCAGGCCACCACCACCTCCTCCTCAACAACAAGGGCCTCTTCCTCAGCAACAACAGTATGGGTTTAGGCCATCTGGGCCTTATAGATCGACGGGGTACTACAATCGCCCACCACCACAACAATATGCACCGGCGGTCCCAAAACCCAATTTAGAGGTGACTTTGGATGCTTTCATGAGTGGGCAAACAAAGATTAATGTAGAGACTTCAACTCATTTCAAGAATCTCAACACCTCCATTGATGAACTCGGAGCCCAAATGTCCCAATATATGAAGACACAAGGGAGATTGCCCTCTCAGCCTTAGCCTAATCCTAGAGCCCAAGTCAACGCAGTGGTCGCAGTCAACGCAGTGGTCACAGTCACCGCGAGGGGAGGAAAGATCACTGACAATGTCATGGTGCCGGTTTCTACCAAGGTGAGCCAAAAACCAACCACTCATATGCAAGATGGAGACACTACAATTTCAGCCCATATTGTGGCAAAGGACATGGAGCAAGCTACAATTGAACCCAATGCTATTAGAGAGAGGGAGGCTTCGCCTTCCAAATTACCTACTACCACTACGGCACCGGCGGATACTATTACTTCTGAAAAGTCTATCCCAAAGGATGTCGCCAAAGACAAGGGAAGACGGCCTCCACCTCCATATCTTCAAAGGCTGGCCATGGCAAAGTTAGATAAGAAATATGCCAAGTTCTCCGAGCTTCTCAAGGGAATCCAATTGAACATCCCCTTTATGGACGCGATCACAGAAATCCCCACCTATGCTAAGTTCTTGAAGGATCTTATTACGGGGAAGCGTAAGCAAGAAGAGGTGAAGCTCATGGAAAATTCCATCTCTTTTATCAAGAAACATCTACCAAAGAAGTTACAGGATCCCGGGAGTTTCACCGTCCGTGCTCCGTAGGCGGCACCCATATTAGCAGAGCATTGATCGGCTTGGGAGCGAGCATTAGTTTGATGCCGCTCTCTATTTTCAAAGGCTAAATACCGGGACGGAACTTGAGCCGACTGACATGAGTATCCAATTAGTAGACCATCCTATAACCTATCTGGTAGGCATCGTCCACGACATCATATTGCAAATACCGCCTGGGCTAAGCGTGTTGGTAGATTTTGTGATTATGGACATGCTGGAGAAAGGTAGTTCTCAAATTATATTGGGGCGTCCATTTGGCGACCGTCGGAGTGTTGATCAGCGTCCGTGAGGAGACGTTGTCTTTGAACATAGGCAACATTGAGGTCGAGTTCCGCTTGGCAAAGCCTATGAAGGAACGCCCATCGTCGGAAGATGCAAACTACCTTGATCTCTTGGAGGACGAAGCCACAAATGATTATGTCATGGAGGAGATGTCCAAAGACTCCATGAAGATGAGCTTGGATGATGACGGTGATGTCGTATATCATAAGGTGGTAGCCACCTACTTACGAGTACTTGACGAGGAGGCCCCGGATACCGAAGGCTAATATCTTCTTGGCCGCTGAGGGCCAAGATGGAGAGGCGCACCAACTTCCGCCGCATGGAATCATTGGGAAACATGATGTGCACATTTCATATGCACCCAACATTCTTGATCGTCGCTGAAAATCTTGAGGGAGTCCAAATTATGACTTAAAACAAGCGCTTTTCGGAGGCAACCCGATTTCTTTCTTTTGTTTTATCTTCCTTTTTAATTTTTCATTTTTTTCTATTCAAAAACCCAAATAAATACGTTTTTAATTCTAGAAAAATACGAAAACATAAAAATTGGTGAGTTCTTCCTTCTACAGGCTGAACAATGAGGAGAGCGCACTAAACGATGAAGAGAAAGAGAAGGAACCGAGAGGAGAGTACCAATGAACCATACATAGCTTAGTGAGTCAGGAGAGGCCATTCAACCAAGCAACTACCCTGCTCGGTCGAGCTACAATGAGCTGGAGAAAAATGAAGGGTAGCCAAAGAAAATGAAGCGTGCACGTCCATATTTTACATATTTTTATTGCATCATTCCATATCATATTCGCCTCCAAAACCAATATTTTCATATATTATCGCGCTTCTAACGCCATATTCGAGTTTTGTATAGCTTTGTGGATTTTCATGAATTTTGGAGCGAATTAGACCTATTTAGGGACATGGACACATTTGATACGTCTGGGACATCATTGGCGAGGTTCCATGAGAGTTTGCCGAGGCAAGGAAGAAGATTGTAGGAGAGGAGTAGAAGAGAGTGAGAGATGAAGATCCTAGCTCCAGCCCATGTTCAGTTTCCCAGGCCACTCGGTCGAGTGCTGATGCTACTCGACCGAGCTGACACGCCGATGATGTAGAGGAAACGGACACACCTACTCGACCGAGCAAAATGGCCAACTCGACCGAGATGTATGCAAACTGACCGCCTATTTTGGACTTCTCCCCGAGCATCCTAGCTCGACCGAGCAGCAAATCTGCTCGACCGAGCAGATCTTCTACTCGACCGAGTAGCCTATATCAGCTAGAGCAGCAGAAGCAGCAAAGCGGAGCCTACGTCAACTCGACCGAGCAAGCACCGCTACTCGATCGAGTAACACGATGCGACCAGCCAAGTTGGTAGGCTCAAGTGCCCGGATTTTTCTAGATTTTGGGGGATCCATACCCCTTGTATTTAAGCACGATTGTTTACACTATTTGTGGGGAGACTAGACTTTTAATATTTCCCTTAGTTTTAATTAGAGTTTTTAGATCTAGAGAGTTTTGTGCCATTGCTATTTTGTGAAGACTAAAGCTTGGATTTTTATTGATCTTTATTGCGTGGAAGCTTGATATTCTTAATTCTCTTGTGTTTGCTATCGCTCTACGATATGTTGGTAACAATTTCTAAACTTCATATGCTTTATTTGATGCTTTTGCGTGCCATGATGAACTCTTTTGGTTTTATTAAATCTTCTACGTCTATCTCTATGATTCACGAGTAGTTCTATTTACGGCTAATAGATTAGCCATAGGATCTTAGGATTCAGGCCTAAAGTTGAGATTTTTAGGTTGTGTTGGTTCAAAAAAGAAAGTGTTTTGATTGATCTAGCCAAGTTTGTAGGAGATCTCGTACTGAGATCATGTCCACGGTCTGTGGCCATGATGAGCTTAAAGAGTGTCTGATGTGTCATTATATTTCACATTTTATTGATAAGATTACACGTCAAAATGATTGCTCAATTACATAGTTTATACGCTTTTGCCCTATTATTTGGAATAATATGACTTTCGGAGCGTTTATTCCATTTCAGGGATTTGGAGTGATATTGGAGCAATTTGGAGTCGATAAGACGATCGGCGACGTGAGAGCACCAATGAGACTCATGATGACATGTTCAAGGTGCCAAATAAGAATACTGGAGCAATGAAGGGGCAAGAGAGAAAGTCGCGCGATCGAGCTATGATGCGGAGAAGGAATCGAGCGACCCGAAGTGCTGAAAACAGGACAGTCGTGCACTATTTCTAAATCTGCTATCACCTGGGATTTTTTATTATTTTCCTGATATTTGTCCTAGGTAGTAGACTTCAATACGGTTCCAACGCCACCAAGAACGTGCCAATCGAAGGTCGGATGAGCCCTGGGGAATTTTTGCAAGTTGATGGTGCAGTGCTGAAATTGTTCTCAGTAGCCTACTCGGCCAAGTAGCACTCTACTCGGCCCGAGTCGTGCACTACACAGTCAGAATGCTGTTTTTGGTGTCTGACTCGACCGAGCAACCTCCTACTTGACCCGAGTACCTCCTACTCGGCCCGAGTCATGTGCAAATGAGGCTGAAATGCGTTTTTTAGTCCCAATCAGCCGAGCGACCTTCGACTCGACCGAGCAACCTCCTGCTCGGTCTGAGCAACGTCCTACTCGACCGAGCAGCTCCGAATCAGCCCGGGTTGGCAGAACGATGTATTTTGGAAGATGTGGATTCTCTGTACAACTCGACCGAGCAGCCTAACGACTCGACCGAGCTGCTGAACGACTCGACCGAGCTGCTATGTGCTCGGACCGAGTCACTGTGGGCCCAATTTTTACACTGCGCCGGACTTTTTGGGAGGTTTTGGAGGGGTTTTGGGGTGATTTTTTGGCAGCCACCGAGAGGGTTCGGTAGGCAGTTTTAGGGGGAGTTTTAGATTAGATTTTGGGGAGATTTTTGTATACTTTTATAAAGAGAATTTTTAGATCTTTCTTAGACTTTGGTGGAGACGATCTTTTGGGGAGTTTGGCTATGCCCTAGGCCCCTCCTTGGTATCAAGATAAGTATTTTTGCCATTTTTAATTCTTTTATTATTTCTTTGTGATTTAGTATTTTTTTTATCCATTCTTGATGCATGCAATGAATTCTTCGTGCGTTATATTATCTATTGATATTGCTATGCTTGAGTAGTCTTTTCTAGGGCTAAGGGATTAGCCCATGAAACTTAGGATTTAGACGCAAAGTTGGGATTTTTATGGTGCGTTGGTTATAAATGTGGTTGTATTTCGGTTGATCTATTAAAATCCCTAGGAGAATTCATACTGAGATCGTGCCCACGGTCGGTGGAATCGATTAGCTTAAGAAATATCCTACGGATTTAATTAGGGAGTTAGTGGATTCAACCGAGGCACGTGACCATGCCCGGCTCATGCCTTGAGGGGATCCACCGACGAACTGTATAACTAATTGACGGCTACCGCCATTGCGTCAATAAGAGCCACTAAAATACCTCGAAGCTCTAACCCACGAGAGTGGTATGAGTTGAGAGCATTCGAACCACGAGAGTGGTAAGAATATTGTAGATCCTTAATGCACGTATTGTGTGCACCTACGGGCTAATGTGATACGTTAGATTCATAGTGTTTAGATGCATGAATTCACTTTCTAGATGCTACAAATCCCCAATTAAACCAATGCAACGTATGAGTCCTAGCCTAGCGTCGACTTCCGATGGTCCTAGTGGAGAGCCCTAAGCCCTAACCTTTTGTATTTTATTTCTTTCTTTCTTTGTGTGGAACCCCGTGTTTGCAACGTTGAGTGACACAACCTTCGCATCCATCACCATTACGACCCTCCACACTCTACATCCACCAATAAACCCGCTAGTCTAACTCAACCTATGAGTAGATAGGTAGTATAGCACCGCCTCCCCGTGTTCGATACCCGCTTGCCACTATACCGTGCGCTTGCGGTAAACGACATCGTTTCGGGAGTTGATTCCGGACGCATCAGTATCATATGAACTTAATTAGGGAGTTAATGGATTCAATTAGGGTTTGCGGCCATACCCTGTGCACTCCTTGATGAGATCCTCTGACGTCCTATATTGCTAATTGACGGCTACCGTCATTGCGTCAATGAGAGCCACCAAAGCACACATCAAAGCTCTATCTACAAGAGTGGCATGAGTGGAGATCATTCTACCCACGAGATTGGTATGAATATTGTCGATTCTTAATGCACGGATCGTACGCCATGACTATCGCGAGAGCAGGGTAAGCGTGCGATACGTTAGACCCATGGCGCCTAGAGCCATGAGTTTCACATCTTAGATGTGATAATCCCTAATAATGACAATGCAACGTAAAAGTTATAATCTAGCATCGCCATCCGACGATCCTAGTGGTGAGTCCTAAAGCCCTAGTCTTTTATTATTGATTACAACCTTGTTTGAGATATAACTCCATAACAACCAATCCTTTTAAATCGACTGCTAGCAATATTCCGAAGATTTAGGAATCACCCAAGATCATATTAGCATTCACTTCCATGTGGGATCGATATCTTTTATACTATAACTTGACACCGTGCGCTTGCGATACGGTCCAGGAGTTACATTTGGGACGCATCTAGCCCTCGGCATTCATGCCATTGCTAGGCGGGGTTTAGTGTTAGTTCTGGGTGCGTCAGTCATCTATCGTCTAAAGGCGCTAATGTGAAAGTTGCGTTTTTCTCAGCTCCTTTCCATCCCATGTGCCAGTTGCTTGCTGAAGGATATTCAGGTGCATGCACCTTGTACAGGAGCCTGTGTAGTCTTTGTTCGGTCCCCGGGTTTGCACCACGAGGGCACGAATCGCTGCGAGTGCACGGTGCGCTATAGTATAGAAAGATTGTCGAACTCAGGGAGGCGATCGTTTAACGATTAGCATTATATGGAAGGAGGAGAGTGTGTGGTCGGGAGTTGTCACGATTGATTGATTGGTTGATTGTAGGAACCGAGAGTTAACTAGAAATTAAACGTCTAAGGCTTTCGGGATTCCCCGCTAGGCCCTTCGGTCACAATGCTAGGTCAAATGCCCTACGTCAACGATAGATTAGGGTAGGAGTGTTACATCCGTAGATGAGAACGAGTACTTAACTTTCGTTGTTCCTACTCGTCTAACGCATCCCTATGCGAAACCATGCTCTCGCAGTCGGCTTCACACGGGAATGCATGCATTAAGCTTGACACTTGGTCTCGCCTTGCAATTCCGTATTCACTCTCATGATCTACGGATTGCGACACTATCATATGGTTGGTTCGAGCGATCGAGCTACTTTCATAGTCATCGGTCAGCGGATGAGAATTGGTGGCTGTCCTAGCTCTCGAGTCACTCTCGTGATCGCGAGTCCTAGAAACGGCCACTAAACCCAAATCGGATTCGTGGGGATTCTTCCTAGGATATGGAGTCACCTTCACGATACTCTGATCCAAAGGCTAATCCCCCAAAACCCTTCTTCAAACCACCATACAGCAAACCTAGACTGATCCAACGGGGATCTAACCTAACATCCGATCCCTAGGATTCTAGGGATCGTCCCGAAGCCCTAAAAATATACTACTCTAGCATGTCAAAAGTTCTAAATACGGTAGCAACAGAGATAGGCATATCTAACCGGTCAAATTGCATGAAATTAATTTCAATAGAAAGAGCAAGAGAAATAAGAGCAGTTGTAAAGAAATCAAGGAAATCCAACCACGAATAAAGAAATAGATTGCAAAAGAGATTACCAAAAGAGATCTCCCAAAATAGCTCTAAGGGTTTAGCTACAGAAAATTCCAGCTAAACCTATTTGAAAAATGTGTTACTATTTATACAAAACGGTTTGGGTTTGGGTTTTACAAGTAAAACAACCCGAAACCCATTATTTTAAGTAAATTTGGAGTCTACCGACCTACCGCTCGGCCGAGCACAGTGCTCGCTACCGACCTACCGCTCGGCCGAGCACAGTGCTCGCTTGGTCGAGCGGTGCCTTGTGTAGCGATCTCCTTGGTGCTCGAGAAAGGGCCGCTCGGGTGAGCGAGTTGAGTCGCTCGCCTGAGCGTCATGTTGCTCGAGTGAGCGTAGTAAAATTCTGATTTTACTGTGCCGTTGCCTTGCGTTCATTGGGCTCTTCTGACACCTAGCTCGGGCAAGGGAGCTGGTCGCTCGGTCGAGCACCCCGAAGAAGAAAAATGCTACTCTTTGGTGATCTGGCATGAATTCCATCTTCAACTTCCCTTTCCATTCTCGTCTTCTTTACTCCTCATCTCTTCTTCTCTCTTCTTTTACTCCTCTCCTTCGCTTCTTTGGCCTCCTTGGGTCATCATGGCAAGGCGAGACGAGCTTTGGCGTCCAGGTCATGTCCAAAGTCCCATAACGCTCCGAATCACGCCGAATTTCCTGAAAACACATAAAACATCGAAAGAATCAAGAATATCGAGAAAAGCATGATATAATACAAAAATATGGATTCGGGTGATCGAAACGACACGGAAATGCATGGTAAAAACATAGAAAATATAGAAACAATAAAATCCTCCAAGCTTACCTCTTACTCGTCCTCGAGGAAGACGAATAAAAAGTTCACCGGAGGGTGGAAACAAAGAAGTGCAAAAGAAACCAAAAGATAGGAAAGGCGACTAAATCATCTACTCATCTCATAGCACGCAACAACACTTCAACTGTATAATTTAAAAACGCACTACTCATGAGGATTCATCAAGTCTAGCAAAGAATATATATATATATATATATATATATATATATATATATATATATATATATATATATATATGGGATTAATGGGTATCATACGCCATATGAGATAGGCTCTCATACGCCCTCTCACATAAAGCAACCGAGTACAAGCCCACATGGGCTTGTACTTGGTTGTACTTGGTTGCTTTATGTGAGAGGGCGTATGAGAGCATATCTCATATGGCGTATGATAGCCATTATTCTATATATATATATATATATATATATATATCACAACTCCCTATAATAATATATACCACATATGGAGGCGCAGGCGATTGGTGATACAGGCGATCCCCTCTCATTTGGGATCCCTGTACATGACGGTGGGCTTCCAATCAATTCAAAGCAACAAAAAATTGATGCTAATCGGCCCGCACATGACGAGGGAACTTGGCAGGTGGTTTCACGAAGAATAAAGGTAAACAAATTAGAGAGGGGCAGGGCAACTGGAACAATGGACCCCGTGATGGCAGCATCACCATGAACAAGGCAGGACGAGGAAGGTACCGACCAGGCCCAAGCAATGGGCGGCAACATCATCTCCAAGGGATGCCAACGTCTGCACATAGAGATGCACCAAAGGTGTTTGCGAAAATACCTGTAAGGCCAAAATTTTCTCTTCAAATTAATACCGCTGCTTCCAAGGCCAATTGGTCTGATGTTGTTAGCAATAGAAGATCTTTTGAGGAGTCTTTGACAATGACCTACATTCCCCCCGTGAAAAAGGACGGAGTTGGCATTGGACGAGTTGAGGACTCAATGCTACAAAGGGGGGCTGAGCGTTGGAAAAACACCTTAGTTGGCTACGTCTTAGGGAATGTCCCCTACTACGGGCAACTGCGGGCTTGGGTAGACCGGTTGTGGAAATTAAAGAAAGGAGTTCATATATACAGTCGGGAGAATGTGGTTTTTTATTTCCGATTTAATTGTGCCGAAGAATGCGAGCGTATTCTCCACGGAGGACCATGGCTCTTCGACGGGAGATTGACTGTTTTGCAAAGATGGAGCTTAACCCTAAGGTATGATAGGGATATGTTGGCTACGGTCCCTGTATGGGTCCAATTCCATGGGCTGCCACTCGGCATGTGGACAATGGAGATATTAAATGTTGCGGCATCGATAGTTGGCATTCCCTTATGCATGGACAGGGCAACTGCAAAGCTTGAGAGGTTGACTTATGCTAGATGTCTTATAGAGATTGAAGCTATCAACCCTGTCCCAAGGACGGTGGGGTTAGAGATGGATAATGGTGATATCATTAACATTGACGTAAAATATGAAGGCGAGCCTCCTAGATGTAGCAATTGTGTGTGCTTCGGACATTCAGACTCTCAATGCCCTGACAGTATAAAGCTCTCTTCAATCCAAAACAAGGAGGATGCGGCTAATGTTGTGCACAGTAAAGAACAAGGTGATACTAGCTCCATAATTCGTAGCAAAGAGGATGTAACTGATGGGGCACTTTGCAAGGAAGCTAGCTCTATACATCAGCAGGAACCTATACCTCAGCGTGATCCTGTTGAAATAATCCCTCACCCAGCAGTACTAGGGGTGGAAATTAATGACTCTCCTGTATCTACCCAGGCTCACACGAAATTGAGTGTTGCTCAGCGTAATGTTCCTATACCTACCCAGGCTCAACCGGAAGTTTGTGTACTGGCAACAGACGTACTAGAGGAAGGTGGGGATGTTGCGATTAAAGGGGTAGCAGGTCTCCTAAAAAACAAAGAAGTACTGCAGGCTGGTTCCTTTATTGAACAAGGATCAGAGACGAACTTCTTGGTGGGGAACATTCGAATAGAGAGAGATAAGAGCCCAATGTCTGCTGACCAAGCTGAGGCTTCGGAGATTGATACCGATATAGTGCCAAATCCAATAACAATTACAAACCTGGATTGAGTGCAGGAGGTGGAAACAGATGCTGGGAAAAACACTGCAGCAGATATCATACCTAAGAAGTTGGTGCCTCATGAGTCAACAGGGGGAGGCACTAGGAAGAGTACTAGGATCAGGGAAGGGGCTTCGGGTAAGCTAAACCAAATCATTTATTAATGTGTATCTTTGTCTGGAACACACGTGGTCTCAATAACCCAATTAGAAGGCGAGACCTACGTGTTAGGCTACTGAGAATAAAGCCAAGCATTGTTATTCTGATTGAAACTAAGCTGAAGAATACTAGTAACAAATGGAGATCCTATTTCCCTAAGGATTGGTGCATGTTTGACAACTTTAATTTGCAATCGGGGGGTCGTATTCTTGTTGGAGTGGACGGCGGAGTTTGGCAAGCTTCTGTGCAGAGTATTTCATCACAACACATCACTTTCAATTGTAAAAATTTGGGAGGATTCTCTTCTTACATTTCCGATGTCTACGGATCGAATTTGCACTCTGAGCGTGCTTTGCTCTGGTGCACCCTTGAAGCTGATGCCGCCACTATTGGTAGGAATGCATGGTTAATCTGTGGTGACTTCAACTGCGTCAGGTACTCAAAAGAAAAGATAGGCAGAAGACCATGTCATGCTTCTGTCCTAGATGAATTTAATTCCTGTTTGAGCAAGTGTTTGCTTGTAGATGTAAAGAGCATCCGGAAGCCCTATAGCTGGTGTAATCGCAAACTTGGTAGTGGGCGGATTGCATCTAAACTGGACCGGATTCTTTGTAAACCCCAATGGCTCAACCTCCTTCCAGAATCATTTGTAGAATACTTGGATCCTCTCACGTCTGATCACTCTCCCATGCTCCTGTGGTTGCAAACTAAAGTCAGGTCTCTCCCCAAACCATTTAAGTTTTACAATGTTTGGGTTAAGTGGGAGGGCTTTCAAGAGCTGCTGGAGGGCGCATGGAATTTGCATGTCGAAGGTACTCCGATGCACAGAGTTTATACCAAGCTTCGGAATGTCAAGGCTGTGATGAAATATTGGGCCCAGATTCATTTGGCTGCTAATGATGTTGCTGCCTGCCGTAAGAGCCTAGAGGAGGTACGTAATCACTCCCAGCTACACACTGATTTCTCTTTGCAGACCAAAGAGCAGGAGCTTGCTATTAAACATGCATCATTATTGGAGATGGAGGAAGGAATGCTGAGGCAAAGAAGTAGGCAAGATTGGCTCAGCTTGGGAGATAAAAATTCAAAATTTTTCTACTCGGCTATGAAGGCCAGGCAGGGGCACAACAATCTTGGCCACCTTGTGGATGCAGATGGGAATCTTAACCATACGTATGATGATCTCAGGAGTAGCACTGTTAATTTCTACGAGTCATTATATAACCAATCTTCCTACTGGAATATATTTCCGAAGTTGGTTCCCAAGCGTATTCTCACTTCGGATGCTTCATGTTGGCTTGAAAGGAGAGTCTCTATGGAGGAAATCAAGGAGGCGGTCTTCCAAATAGGGGTGGATAAATCCCCTGGCCCGGATGGTTTCAATGGCTACTTCTACCAACACTGCTGGAGCACGATCGGTAATGATGTCACTGACGCTATTCAGTCTTTTTTTCGATCAAATTCATTAATGCACCCCCTTGAATCATACTAATCTTACTCTTGTCCCAAAGAACTCCAATGCTACTGGACTTGGGGATTACAGACCCATATCTTGCTGTAATGTGATATATAAGGTTATCAGAAAAATAATCTGCAATAGGCTGAAAACTGTAATTCATGAGCTCATCTCTCCGAATCAGTCTGCTTTCATTAAGGGGAGGCTACTTTCAGATTGTGCGCTACTGGCCCACGAGCAGATTAGGGACTTTAGCAATCCTATGGGAGGAAGAGCTTGCATTAAACTTGATTTGAAGAAAGCGTTTGATAGCGTCAATCAGGAATTTATCTATTACATCCTTCAGCGCATGGGATTTGGTAGATTGTTTATTGGTTGGATCCAGGAATGTATATCAACCCCCACTTTTTCTGTAATGGTGAATGGTTTCCCAGTTGGATATTTTGAAGGTAATAGAGGACTCAGACAAGGTGACCCCCTCTCCCCTTTTCTTTTTGTGATTACCATGGAGGCTTTCACTTTATTGGTGGAAAAAGCCATTAGGACCTGCAATATCCATCCTATGCGTAGAACGGGTTCTATATCACACCTTCTATTTGCAGATGACTTGTTGTTATTCTGTCGAGCTAATAAACATTCTATTGATGGACTCAGATCCGTCCTGGATGATTTTTCTAACCTTACAGGTTTGCTAATAAACTGGGGGAAAAGCACTTCTATATTTAGTAAAGGCACGAAGAACCCAATGAGTCTTGCCAACTCGATGGGGATTACTCTTGGAACCTCTATTACTACTTATTTGGGACTGCCCCTATCTCCCATGTACCCGAAACCCTCTATGTATAGTCGACTTATAGATAAGTGCAGGAAGAGGCTTTCGGGATGGTCCTCCTTACTATCAATTTCTGGACGTATTGAGTTGGTCAGGTCTGTTATGTATGGTATGGTTATATTTTGGATGCAGGCATACTGTATCCCTAAATCCACCCTTCGTACCATCACAACTACCTATAGGCAGTTTATTTGGGGTTCCTCTAAAATCTGGTCTTGGAAAAGCATTTGTACCCCCAAAAGCGGAGGGGGGAGTGGGTTTGTGGCTGCTTCCAGACATCAACTTGGCTGCAGGAGTGAGGTTGACATGGAGAATGTTATCTTCTTATGGGCTCTGGGCAAGCTACATGAGGAACAATTACAGGGAGACTTCAAGTTTTTTTGCTGCTAAGAGTAAGCCAACCCAATCAGGTACATGGAAATTCATGCTAAAATGCAGACAATATTCAAAACAGCTGATCAAAAGGAAGGTCAGAGATGGCGCTACCACTCTCTTTTGGTACGACAACTGGCTCCCCTGTGGGCCGCTCTGTGACATGTATGACGTACCACTGGGAGCCTCGAACAAGAGAGTGATTGAATACTGGTCGCCGAGTGGATGGACGGATGACACAACAATTCAACCAATCAGGCATTTACTATCTCATGGTCGGCTATCAGCAGGAACGGACGCCTGGTAGTGGGGAGCCGGCCCACTATTTTTATTTAAAGACGCCTGGGATGGAATCAGACACAGAGGGACTCCATTTCTGTATGAAAAGCTTATATGGTTTCCTAATAATGTCCAAAAAATGTCTCTTAACCTTTTAAGAGCTTTCCATGGCAAGATCCTTACTAAGGATGTTCTGCGAAATTAGGGGGTGCATACCGAGGCTCTTTGCTTGTTATGCGAGGACGACCTAAATGAGACTGTTAATCATATATACTTCGAGTGCGACTACTCCAAATACATCCTAAGCAGATGTCTCCTCAAATTGGGTGTATCAGACCCCATTGAACCTCTCCTACATGATGTTGGAAACTATTATATGCAACACTTTGCTAGTAAAAATGCATTAAGCTTGATTGCCAAAACGGTACTTGCAGCGCTTGCTTGGCACATCTGGAAAGAGAGGAACAAAAGGATATTTGAAGGCACAAAGAAGACCAGGACTCAACTATTTGAAGAAATAGCAGCGGATGTCAGAGTTATTCTAAGAGACCTTGATGCGGAAAATACTGAGGCATCACGGTTTATGGGGAATTGGGGATTCCGAGATGCGGGTTGATGTGTATTTTACTATTTCTTGTCATGTGGTGGCACTATGGGAGGAAGAGGCTGGTAGTAGAGAGTGACAGCGCTTGTGCCCTATCCTCTCTCTACCTTCCTTTCCCTCTCATTAGCTGTAACCAATTAGTTCTCTTGTACATTTAGTTTTGGTTTTCATTAATATAGAAATACACTAACCTTCCTATATATATATATACACACACACACATATATATATGCCCACGAGAGGGTGTCCCAGTGGTAAGTCATTCCGCTCCAAAGCCAAGGGGTGCGGGGTTCGAGGCCTATGGCCGCCGTGACTTGGTAATTATTGTGGAATTTGTTGTGGAATTATTTACCCTGGGGCTACATCTCCCCTCTCGGACTTACCCGGGGGCCGTTGGGGGCACGGCGGTTTCCCCCCAGTTTGCATAGTCTCGGCCGGGCTCTCGCCTTACCCTCCTAAAAAAGCCAAAGGCAGGGGGAGGGGGTTGGGGATTTTTCTGGGTTGTCAAAAAAAACAAATATATATATATATATATATATATATATATATAATGTGTTGCAGGGTAAAATCCGCTAACACTGAATTTATATTGAAATGGGAATCACGGGTACAATGATTACAAGTTTTAGGGTGTCGACGTGGCTAATCTCGGTTGGAAGACACTTTATAGATGGAAATCTTAAGGTCGCCCGTCAATCGGAGTAGGTCCCCGTTTATTGGAGTAGTTCGTCGTGGGTTGCTTTGACCGCTAGTGGCTGGGACGAGCTTCCTGCAAAGAGAACAACTCGTCAGAAAGGCTCGGTTGGCTATCAACCGAGAGCCTCTCTGATGCTTAAGTCAGTTGGTGACTATTTGGAGAATGTCGGACACACAGGGTGATCTTAGAGGCAGATCGGCGCTTGCGTGGCAAACTAGTGTGGAAGACACAAATATGTGGATGATATTCGACCTTGAATATAAAAAGATGTGTTAGGATTTCTTACAGATTAGCCAGCCCTCTTTCTCGCTGGAGGAGAGGGGGTATTTATAGACTGTTGGAGTCGGTTGCTTTAGCTGAGCTGGTGGTGTCAGGGCGTCAGGGGTTCGGCCGAGGATGTCAGAGCCGAACGTGTCAGGTGTGATTTTTTCAAGCTGTCGGGGTCGTTAATGTCAAGTGCGCTTTTGTCAGGGTGTCTGGAGGTGAAACGGCTAGGCGTACTCTTGTCAGGCCGTCGGGTGGCGAAGCAACCATGTGTGCTTTTGTCAGACTTGTCTGTAGTGAAACTAGCAGTGATACTAGTGGTGGGTCGCCTTCCTCCTTGGGCGGATTGCTTCTGGGTGGAGAGGTAGGCGAGCTGCCCATGGGGTGAGCTACCTTTGGGTCGAGCTGGTGTAGATCGTGCGCGATCAGCCGGCCGCAAAAGACCGAGAGACAGCTTTGTTGTTCGTGATCTTCGGCGACGTACTCTACCGAAAGCGTCACACGAAGAACGACGTATTACCCTAATTAAAGTGTCTTGGGCTGAGAAGAGCTGAGGAATTCATCCGCGAAATACACGAAGGATTCGGCAGGAATCATCATGCTGGCCACACCCTAGCACATAAGGCAGTCCGCAGGGCTACTATTGGCCGACCATGCGGAAGGACGTGATCGACTTTGTTAAGCGGTACGAGGAATGCCAGAAATTCTTCAAGCATACAAAGGCTCCTCCTGCCTACCTGATTCCAATTCTCAACCGGGTCCCGTTTGCCAAGTGGGGCCTCGACATCCTCGGACCGTTCCCAATGGCAACTGGAGGAAGGAAGTTTTTAGTTGTTGCCGTCGACTACTTCACCAAGTGGATCAACGTGGAGCTCCTAGCGCGCATTACCTCAAAGGACATGAAGAACTTCGTCTGGAAGTCTATCATATGACGCTTCGGGATACCTTGTTCCATTGGAACGGACAACGGGACGCAATTCGACTCCACGGACTTCAGAGAATTCTGCTTAGACTGAGGCATCAACCTTCACTTTGCCTCCGTAGCGCACTCGCAGTGCAATAGCATGGCCAAGGCAACGAACAATGCATCCTTGGTCCCTTGAAGAAGAAGGCCAGCAACGCCCCTGGATCTTGGCCTGACGAGAGCTACCCGGCATCCTTTGGTCTTACCGCACTATCTACAAAGCTTCAACTGACGAGAGCCCCTTCATGCTAGCATATGGGGCAGAAGTCGTTATCCCAATGGAGGTCGACGAACAATCTCTCCGCCTCCAGTACTTTGACGAAAAAGCAAATGAAGAAGGCCTCGACACCAACACTGAACTCCTCGACGAGGAAAGGAATCGTGCACTAACGTGTCTTATCAAACACAACCAAAGGATGGCGAGGTACTATGTAATAACCCTAGTGTGTAAATACTAGTAGCCATAAAGTTAGCCCTAGTTCTTTTGTACATATGCATGCCAGTTCACTGGAATGGAGAGACTTGCATTTATCCCCCCTCAATTTTGCACTTATACCCATAATAATGATAATACTAATAATAGTGAACTAGGTTTAGTGCCATAGCAAACTAGTAAATAATGGGTTTTTAGATGACAACTTTATTTAAAAAAATTAAAAATTTCTCCACACCCTTCTACACACTTCTCTCCCCTTCTTTTTCTTTCTCCTTTCATTTTTGTCATCTTCCTTTTTCTTCTCGTGTTTCCTTTTTATTTGGGCCAAATTCCCTAGCGCAAAAAAAGGGAAAAAAGAGAAAGAGAAGAGAAAAAGAGAAGAAAAAAGAGAAAGGAAAGAGGAAAGATAAGAAGAAGAAGAGAAAGAGGAGACGATGAGGCTAGAGGAGATTCCATTCAACCCTAGACATCTCCTTTGAAGCCCTAAAGAGGTAGGAACTCTTCAACTCTTTCTTTTCTTGTAGATAATGGAAAAAGAAATGCTTGGATGTTTAAGCTTCTCTTGAAAATTTGGGATGAGTGTTGTAGAACTAGGTTGAATGTTGCATGCTTGACTATTTTTCCTTAAAGTGATGATGGGATTAGTTTCAAGTTTATGTTTTTAGTAGTTAATATTAAAGAAAGATGGTGGTTTTGTTGGAAAGTTGACATTTTTAGTTTGTTTGTTGGTTAAAGAGGCGAATGTTGGCAATGCTACTTCACGCTGGGTAATGCAAGTTCATGCAAGTTGGGTGTTTATGTTTATGGCTTATGAAACATGCGAGTTTATGTTTATGGAAATTTGGTGAAAAAGAATGCATTTGACACCATTTTGCATGCTTAATGCTTTAGGATTAAAGGCTAGTTAAAATAAAACCTAGGGTTGACCCCTTCCACTTGAGGTCGGTGAGTGCCCTAGGAGTGCTTGGGGGAAACCAAGGTAACGAGTGGACATGCGGGGATGGACAGCTGAGTTATGGACCACTCCCGACTAGCCCTCAGAGGCTGGGAGTAGATTGTGATGTGTTTGAGTGGGATGTGTTGATGAACGACTTCTTTCGTAAGAGCATGTCTCGGGAAGTCGTAGCATTCCACCCACCTTACCGGGTGAGGTCCAGTCCCCGATGTCTAACCCGTTACTTAGGTTTCGAATTCATGCATGAAAACTTAACTTATAATGATTAAAAATTAGTAACCCTTGAATGTGATGCCTTTCCTTTTGTTTGTGCACTATGAGTCGAGTAGTAGAGTTGTGGAGTTCCTACTGGGCATGCTGTGACATGTCCCCCACCCCCACAGTTACCGGTACCGGTCTTCAGGCGACGGGACCGAGGACGGCGACTCCGGAGGGCAGCCCATTTCAGCAGGATCCGTAGAGACTGTAGATAGTGTTGGTGTTGTAGTGTAGTTCTGGGGTGGGAGTGAGATGAGAGCAGTGTTTTGTACCACTGATCCCCTTGTACACCATAGGGTTTAGTTGTACTTTTATGGGAGCTTTAGCAGTTCTGCGTCATGCAGTAAACTTGTACATTACTAGTTGTATAGCTATAGTACTCTGCAGCATTGGGTTGTTCTGTATGACGTGCTTTACTTGTCTGTGTTATTGTACCTTGTACTTTCCTGCTGTGATTGGAGCTGTACTATTCTGTTTTTTTTCAGTTCGTACTTTTGTTGCCTGTGTTTCCTCAGCGATTGCAGTGGCCTGCGAAATGTTTGGTGTGCACATTAGCGCTTGGTATTTTAATGCCGCGGCTTGTCGCGCCGACCCTCCCTATCTTGGGTAGCGGGGCGTGACATACTACAACTCTCGGGTGAGGAAGCGGAGCTTCAGAGTCGGCGACCTTGTCCTCAGGAACGCAACCTTCAAACTAGAGATCGGCTGCTGTGGAAAGCTCTCCGTCAAATGGGAAGGCCCCCACAAAATAGCGGACATTGTGGGACTTAGACCTACATTTTGGCGAACATGGAGGGTGAAGAATTAGCTCATCCATGGAATGCCCAACACTTAATTAAGTACTATCAATAAAATTTGTGATTTTTATGTTTGTACAAACAATGTGTTGTTTGAATGAAAGTTTCAGATCCCCTCCAAGATAGAAAGCACCTCCATAAAGGTCGCCTTAATCATCCAGAGCGGGCTAACTCACAACAAGTAAACTCTTGTGTTTTCGTTTGTACATACGTATTATGCGAACTGAAATTGCAGCCCGCCACACAAACCGGAGTGATAATGCGGGGTAGGTTATGGCCCATAAATACCTGCCCTCTTGAAGACCTCCGGGGCAGTTCGTCATCCAAAACGGAGTGATAATGCGGGGTAGGCTACAGCCCATCAATACCCGCCCTCTCGAAGAACTCAGGGGCAGTTCGCCATCCAAATCGGAGCGAAAATGCGAGGTAGGTGACGGCCCAATACCTGTCCGATTACATAGGTTGTAGGGTAGGCGACGGCCTAATACCCACACTCTCAAAGACCTCCAGGGCAGTTCACCATCCAAACCACAGTGATAATGCGGGGTAGGCTACAGCACATCAATACCCGCCCTCTCGAAGACCTCCGGGGCAGTTCCACATCCAAACCGGAGCGAACATACAGGGTAAGCGACGGCCCAAAATCCACCCAATTACAGAGGTTGCAGGGTAAGCGACGGCCCAATACCCGCCCTCTCAAAGACCTCCGGGACAGTTTTCCAAGCAAACCAGAGTGATAATGCAGGGTAGGCTACAACCCATCTATACCTACCCTCTTGAAGACCTCCGGGGAAGTTCAACATCCAAACTGGAGTGATAATGTGGGTAGGCTACATCCCATCTATACATGCCCTGTCGAAGACCTCCGGGGTAGTTCGCCATCCAAACTGGAGTGATAATGTGGGGTAGGCAACGGCCCATCTATACCTGCCCTCTCAAAGACCTCCGGGGCAGTTCGCCATCCAAACTGCAGTGATAATGCGGGGTAGGCAACGGCCCATCTATACATGCCCTCTCAAAGACCTCCGAGGCAGTTCGCCATCCAAACTAGAGCGAAAATGCGGGGTAGGCAACGGCCCAATACCCACCCGATTACAGAGGATGAGGGGTAGGCGACGGCCCAATACCCGCCCTCTCAAAGACCTCCGGGGCAGTTCGCCATCCAAACCAGAGCGAGGGTCGGTTACGGCCCATCTATACTCGCACTCTCGAAGACCTCCGGGGCAGTTCGCCATCCAAACCGGAGTGATAATGTGCGGTCGGCTACGGCCCATCTATACCCGCCCTCTCAAGGAAGTCCGAGGCTGGCCTCCGAAGCTGCGCCCCCGATAGGTCGTCAGGATTTGTGGATTTCCTTCAAAGCGCCCCTATTCTGTGAAAGTCCGAGGCATGCCCCCCAAACGTTCCAACAGCGACCCATTAAGGAACCACGCCGACACAACTTCACAAAGAATGACTCTATAACATTCCGCTTCTCTTCGCTCCTAGGCTCTCCCAAGCAGAAAGTTGGGAGCATACAAGTACATACATTCACAAACAAGCATAAATATAAATAAGGCGAACTACCTCTAAGGTGATATATTTCATTAAATTAAAAATATTTACACTAAGCTTCTTTTAAAAAATATATACAAGTCCTAAGCCTGGCCCCAAGATCGGCCCTACATATGACCTCCCCAAACAACTAAGTATGGCGCCTCAACTCGGTCGCCGACCTCCTCCTGTCCCTCTGCTTGTTTCTCTGCCTCGTTCTCCGTCGGTTCCATCGCTGCGACCCCCTAGCCACCTACATCGCCAACCACTTGGTCACCGGCCGACAGACCTCATGCTTCCCTGACGTCCTCCTCTTCCTCGCCATCCGAGGCCACCAACAACGAGGAGAAGTTGACCTCCAGCTCGGGATGCAACCTCTTCAGTCTCTTCTCCGCCCTCCCGAGGCCCGCCTGGAGGCCCGCCTGCCGGCCCTCCTCATGCTTTTGACCCACACATCCTTCATAATGGGAAGGAGCTCGTCCATCTGATATTTGCGGACGGCCTCCGCCTTCATGGCTTCTGGATCAATCTTCTTCAGCTCCGCTACATGACGCTTGAGCTCGGCGATCTCCTGACCCTTTGCCTCCATCTCCGTGGCATGGGCGTTCATCATAGCGACCCTTCAGGCCTCCACATCCTGAAGCCGCTGTGCCAGCTCCTCCGAGATCTTATATTGCTTCTCCGTCTCATCCTTCTGGATCGCATAAAACCCACGGACTTTGTCCAGCTTCTCCTCCCTGTTCTGCACTCTCTCGACGACCTTCTTGAGTTCGGCCTCCTTCTCCTGCAGCTTATCAGTGGCCGCCTTGAGCTCCGTCTTCTTCCTCCCGAGGGTCGCCTTGAGCATGGCCACGTTAGTATGGCGTTGCATGGACATCATCGTCGCCACAGCCTATAAAAGAAACAAAATACATGAGCCTGCACGAAGGAATGAAGACCGGTAGTATGAGCAGAGAGAACGACTAACCTGCATGTTGTGCCAAACTACCGTGTCACAGAGGAACTCGGCTCTGATATCATACAGGAACACTTGATCCCTCGGCAGCAAATAGTTCTTCACCAGACGGGCTGCAACCCCGGCGTCCTCGAACAGTGACTCCTGGTCGCCCACCCAGAAGCTCGGTGCAAAAAGATCCACCTTGGGAATAGCGTGGACCTCAGCTTTCTTTGCCTTGAAGCTGGCGAGCGCTGCCTCGATGCTTGGATGCTCCGGCTTCCTCCGATCCGGCTCCCCCTGTTCCCAAGGGGGCATCCATAGGACCAACGCTCGGCCCCTTTAGCCTTGCCGATCTAAACTCCGACTAGTGGCTCTTGAGGGAGGGCCGAGCAAAATGGGACCGTAATGACGACCTGCGTGGTGGCCGTCGGATCAGCCACCGGCTCCTTGACATCGTCAATGTGGACAATGCTGCCCGGCACGAGCTCGCTCTCTCAGTGAGTGGGAGGGGCAGCCG
Organism: Scilla litardierei; assembly: GCA_030789695.1. Lineage (NCBI taxonomy): Eukaryota > Viridiplantae > Streptophyta > Magnoliopsida > Asparagales > Asparagaceae > Scilla > Scilla litardierei. The sequence continues at coordinate 137,105,435 of CM061137.1, read as the reverse complement.
CGGACGTTTTCTTCTTCTTCCTCTTGCTCTGCTCCTCCTCCTTAGCCCGAACGGTGGACGCCGCCTCTAGGCTCCGTTTCTACCCAACCTTCTTCGTCAAGCTCGGTACCACCCCCTTGCCTTTGTCCTTGGCCCCTGGCTCCTCAGTCTATGGGCTCCCCATGGCCATCCTCACCAGCTCGTCTAGTGATATACTCATGTTCGCACCTGCAAGGAGAAAAGAGATCAAGGTGAGCATATATGAAGAAGGTCGCTTAGATCGCAGTACCTTCGGGCCAGATATGTAAGGCGGATCTGGTCGTCCTTAACCAGCTTCGCATGTTTTCGAAGCTCTTAGGGATCTCCATCAAGATCTTGGAGTTCTCCAGATCCTACCCCTGCAGAGTCACCTCCTTGTTCACTTGGAGATTCAACCTCCCCCAGTTCGACCACAGAGTCAAGTCTGCCGACGTCGAGATGAAAACAAACCTCTCCTTCCAATTCCTTACTTTACTCGGCAACTCTAGGACGAGATGCCGATCCCTCCTTGCACTGACATAATAGTACACTCCTCTCCCCTTCGCCTCGAAGAAATACCAGAACAGCGGCAGGGTCGGACTTATGCCACTGCCGAAGTGGAGAACAAGGAACCCGACCATGGCGATGATCGAGTTCGGCATCAGCTGGAAGAACGGAAGCTCGAGGAAGTTCAGCATGTGCAGGAGGAAGGGGTAGAGCAGAAACCGAAGTCTGAGCTCGAAGGTCGGATAATAGACCCCGACTTCGTTGTCCCCAGGCGAGCAGACACTTTCATCGAATGTGGGGAGGCAAACTTCATAGGGAGGCCGTATATACTTGGAGCGAATCTCGGTGTGAATGATATGATTTGTCTTGGGCACTATGGCCTGGATCTCCTCCGGAACCGCCGTAGTAACTACGTCGAAGGTCGGCCTTGAGCCCTTCTTTTTGGTTTTCTTGGGGATCGTCAACATCGAGGGGACGACGGGGGTTGTTTCCCATTCCTCCGGCCAAGACTCCGCCACGTCCGTCGACATCGTCTGTTCCTATGTCTCCTCGGTGCTAGCACCCTCAAACTCGTCGAAGTGATTCTCTACGTGTTTATTAGAGGAAGAAGATTCGGATGAAGTCATCTGATAGAGATCAAAGAAAGTACCTAAAACAAGATCACCAGAGCTCCGACGAAACGTCGACCGACGGTAAAAGCTCTCAGAAACGAATAACAAGAAGAAAAAGTGTAACGACTGGTTTTCATGTATCTGGATTTATTATATTATAATATATGTTTTGGTGGATTTTCTCCTCATGTGTGGTTTTCGTCTCCGTAACTTTCATTTTCGATCGTTTCGTCGTGTTTTCTCGTTTCTTCCTTAGGATCGTCGATTTCGGAGTAAGTCATTCATGACGGGCTCCATAACGGTCGTATCTTACTATTAGATCAAGCCTAGGAGTCTTAGGAATCGATCCCGGGGCTCCGCGCTCCGTATCGGAACTTTTGGTGCTAATTAGCCGGTGTAAGAAGGGCCACCGACCGACTAGATGACGATCCAGTCGGTCGGCAAACCTTCTTGAACCGACTAGTTGGCTTTCTAAATTATTCAGGAGTTACTGTTTATCGTTAGTCGGTCTAAGAACGTTGGTTGACCGACTAGGTTGCAAACTAATCGGTCGGCAATGCTTCTTTAACCGACTAACTCATCAACTATTTTTGACACTAGTTACTGTTTACTCTTAGTCGGTCTAAGAACGTTCATCGACCGACTAGATGTCAAACTAGTCGGTCAGTAGTTGTTCTTGGACCGACTAACTCTTAGTTCAGGTTTTCGACCGGAGTTACTGTTTACACTTAGTCGGTCTGCGTTGTTCAACCGACCGACTAGATCTCAAACTAGTCGGTCAACAGTTGTTCTTTGACCGACTAAGCAGTGCAGGAAACCCTAGTTTTGCCCTAGCCACCACCAAACTCTATAAATACCCCTCCAAACGTTTTCTTCTCCTCCCTTACGACCTAAAACCCTAATTTCTCCCCCATTGAGCCCCCATCTCCCTCAAACCATTAATCCTTCATCCCAAGCTCATCCTCCATCATCCAAACCCTCCCTCAACTCATTCCACCTCTCATCTTCCCCAAATCTCCATCAAATCCCCAAAATCCCCCAAAACCCTATTTCTCCAAACTTCTCCAATCATTTCCAGATCTGAACCCTAGGTTCCCCGGAGCGTTTCTTCCGTCGCCGTGGTTGCTCGGCGTTATTCTCCCGTTCCCTACCCGTGGTCCATTCCGTAGTTAGCTTGTATGACGATCTTCATTGCTCGTCAATCCCGGTATCAGGCAAGTGAAACTTGCATCTCTTGATTTGGGCCATGTCTTAGGCCATTTACCTTGCTTTAGCGTAAAAGAGACTAGACAGTGAAAGGATAGCCGTTTAGACGCCATTGACCTAGCTTGACAACGAAGCTTGGTCCGTCACCCTCATCATGCTTGTATGTCACGTTTACTTTCCCTTAACGGTACGCGAATTAACTGTTCATGTCATCCATGCATCCTTAACTGTTATTGCATTTTAACTGCCATGTTTAATTTAAATTAACGGTACGCGAATATGTTCATGTCATAGCATTTTGCCTGTCACGTTTAAATACGATTAACGGTACGCATATTAACTGCTCATGTCATTGCATGCTTGAATACTCATCGTGAATGCGTAGCTTTGCTACAGACTTGTACTATTTGTTCCGGCTAGGCACCCACCTTGCGTGGGCACAATCCTATGCCAATTTCACTTTCTGGCTCGTGTTCCAGAAGACGAGCTCAACACAGCCTGCGGGCAATAGGGCACTCGTTGAGTGATCCCTTGTACTTGATACTTGAACACAGCCCGCGGGCAATAGGGCACTCGTCGAGTGATCCCTTGTACTTGTACTTGTTACTTGACATTACATGTCACAACACCCACTTGCCACATGTACTCTACTTTACTTTACTTGTTACCACCTTACTTTACTTGCCATGCACCATACTTTAACTGCTAGGTTGCTAGTTTACCTTTCTTCCGTTTCCTTGCCCAAGTCTTTCGACTTGCTGACATGTGCCCCTTTTCTCTTTTGGGTGACACATGTTAGAGCCCGAGCCCGAGTTACTTGCTGAAGACGTGGTGTTCGCTGACGCTGAGTCAGGACCCGCGTTGATCGAGGACTACGTTGACACTGGGGATCAGTCTTAGTGTTTTCGTTTAGCTTCTTTTGTTAGACTGCCTAGTTGTCGGTGCGTGGCACCTAGTTGATACTCTGTTATGTCTGTGTTGCTTTTGTTTGGCCTTGTTCTGGGCCTTAGACTCTTTCCTGTTAGCCTGGTGGCTTTTCTGTGATGTTGAATATTTTGTGGACAAACTTCGGGATTGGTATTTCATATCCGTCTCTTTATTACTATTATTGTTGTTGTTCCATTTTACGATTACAGGGACCTGCTTATACTAGAATGACGCTTATCGGGTTTGGGGCTTCACAGCTCCACTCTCGTGCGGACCTTTTCACGTCTCGCCTCCATTTTAGGGAAGCGGGGCGTGACAGGTTTTAGTGGTGGCCCATGCAGGTCTCTCTGTAACTGCAATTATCAGGGATAACCATAATAATATAAGATTGTCCAACAAATAAATTCGATATCCGAGTCATAAGCTATGAGTCTAATCTGCTTCGTTTTCTGTGTCACTAGATGGCAGGAAGACGATTCACCCGTGGTGGGGGTAGTGGTGCGCTCCCTCATGATGAGGAGCCTGAGCGGGAACCTATCAACGGAGAGATGATACGGATGATGCTTCAGATGATGCAAGTGCAGCAGGGCGTGCTCTTGCAAGTCCAGAATGCTCCACTTGCTCGAGCTGCCCGGGCTCTTCCGGATGTCCCTCGCTCCGAGCCGGGAGCGAAGCAATTTCGGGAGCTGGGTCCCGCATATTTTGATGGGTCTGAGGGTCCTCTGGCTGCCGATGAGTGGATTCGGAACATTGAGGATAACCTGGCAATGGCGAAGATTAACCCGGTTGGATGGGTTGATCTGGCTAAGAGGCAGCTGAAGGACAATGCCAGAAATTGGTGGGATGCTGAAGAGAAGATGCTGGTAGAGCCGATAGTTTGGGCTACCTTCAAGTCCAGATTTGATGGAGAGTTCTTCCCGAAGGCTGCTAGACAGGTAATGCTGCAGCGCTTCATAGATCTGAAGCAGGGGAGCTTATCGGTGGATCAGTACCACCAGGAGTTCACGAGGCTCAGTCGGGTTGCACCAAAGATGGTGCAAGATGCCGATGAGAAAGCTCAGCGATTTCTTCAGGGACTTGCCTTGGAGCTTCAGAGCTTTGTGACCTCTTCTAACCTGGAGACATATCAGAAGGTTCTGATCGCTGCGAGGCGGCAGGAGTTGAATTTGAATCAGAGGAAGGGACATGTTTCCGGAGCTGGGAAGAGGCCTATGGAGCACGCCAGGGCGGTGGTTAGGCCTGGGTTCAAGCCTAATCATCCGGTGCAGTTCAAGAGGCCAGGAGGGCCTATTCTGAAGACTTGCCATTTCTGTGGCAAGACTGGACACCTCAGGGATCAGTGTAGGAGGTTTCTAGGACAGTGCATTGTCTGCGGAGATCCTGCCCACACCATCAGGGAGTGTCCGAAGTCGAAGCAGCCTTGGCGGGCTCCTATTGCAGCACAGCCGTTGCAGCAGCGAGCTCCTGTGCCTGTTGGACGTGGAGCGCCTCTTGTTCCACAGAGACAGGCCTTTCGGCAGGCTGTTCCGTCGAGAGGGCAGGCCTTTCTGATGACTGAGGAGGAGAGCATGGCCGTGGATGAGGTTGTTACAGGTAACGCTCATTCTAGCTATTTTTCTTCCTTAGTTTGATTGTTGATTTTGTTGGTTGCTTGCTCATGCTTGTTACTAGAATAGGATTTGATTGTTAGATTGGTTTCTAGGTGTGGTTTTGGTTTGCACGTTTCCTGCACGAGTCCTCTTTGACTCTGGTGCGTCGATGTGCATTTTGGCCCGGAGCTTCGTGGAGAAGCATTCCTTGTCGACGTCCTCTCTCCCTTAGAGTTGGAGTATCGTCACAGGGAACGGTGTGGTCTCGGTGCATCGTGGGTGCAATTCTTGCCCGTTGGTGGTTTGTGGACGTGAGCTTTGTGCTAATTTCATTGTCCACGACATCATCAACTACGATGTGGTCCTTGGGATGGATTGGCTTGCGAGCTTCTATGCTACGATTGACTGTCGGAGGAAGAAGGTGGTGTTCGAGATTCCCGGACATCCGGTATTTGAGTTCAGTCGTGGTAGCAGTTCGCTGGGTCCGGTCAGATTTCGGGCCAGACCAGTGGATGTCGTGGCTATGCAGATGGAGTTGGAGTGGCCAGCTGTGGTGCGAGATTTTGGTGACGTCTTCCCCGAGGAGATGTCTGGATTACCGCCTGATCGAGCTTTGGAGTTTTCTATTGATCTTATCCCAGGTGCGCAGCCCATTTCGAAGGCACCATATCGTATGGCGCCAGCAGAGTTGGAGGAGTTGCGTAGGCAGTTGGACGAGCTTATGCAGAAGGGTGACATCAATCCTAGTGTGTCCCCGTGGGGAGCACCGGTGCTGTTGGTAAAGAAGAAGGATGGTTCGTGTCGCATGTGCGTGGACTATCGGGAGTTGAATGCGGTGACCATCAAGAATAAATACTCGTTGCCTCGCATCGATGATATCTTTGATCAGCTGGGAGGATCGAGGGTGTTTTCTAAGTTGGATTTGAGGAGTGGTTACCATCAGTTGAAGGTAAAGAAGGATGATGTTCCGAAGACAGCGTTCAGGACGAAGTATGGACACTATGAGTTTGTGGTTATGCCTTTCGGCGTAACTAACGCGCCCGCAGTTTTCATGAATCTGATGAACCTGATTTTCTACGACTTTTTGGATAAGTTTGTCGTTATCTTTATTGACGACATTCTGATCTATTCGAAGTCGGAGGAAGAGCATGCCTCGCACTTGAGGACGGTGTTGGAGATCTTGAGGAAGCATCGTTTGTATGCTAAGTTTTCGAAGTGCGAGTTTTGGCTGGATAGGGTTGCTTTTCTCGGGCATGTGGTGACTGGAGATGGTATTTCAGTGGATCCCGAGAAGATTAGGGCCATCGGGGAGTGGCCTGTTCCGTCGTCAGCATATGAGATTCGGAGTTTCCTTGGACTTGCTGGTTCTTATCGGCGTTTCATTAAGGACTTTTCCCGTATTGCTGAGCCGATGACCATGTTGACGTGGAAGGATGTACCTTTTGTTTGGTCGGGTGATTGTGAGAGTGCTTTTGGTGTTCTGAGAGAGCGTTTGACGACTGCCCCTATTCTTGTGGTGCCTGATCGCAGCGGTGGATTTGAGATCTTTTGCGATGCTTCTGGCAAGGGTCTAGGTTGTGTGTTACATCAGCACGGGCATGTTGTGGCTTATGCTTCTCGTCAGCTCAAGGTTCATGAGAAGAATTACCCGACGCATGATTTGGAGTTGGCTGCCGTAGTGTTCGCTCTTAAGATTTGGAGGCACTTCTTGCTGAGTGAGAAAGTGAAAATCTTCACCGATCACAAAAGCTTGAAGTATATTTTCACTCAGAAGGAGCTCAACATGCGACAACGTCGATGGTTGGAGCTTATGGCGGATTATGATATTGATTTGCAGTTCCACCCTGGCAAGGTGAATGTTGTGCCAGATGCTTTGAGTAGGCTTCCAGCGGTGATGATTTTGACTTCGCAGTGGAGATTGCAGCAGGATTTTTGCGAGTCTGGTGTGGAGATTGTTCTTCCTGGGGAGGCTTCTTCGTTGATGTACATGCAGGTACGATCGACGATCGTGGATCGGATTAAGGCTGGCCAGGCTGAGGATCCGAAGCTGGTGAAGATTCGGGAGATGGTGGAAGCCGGTCTGCGGACTGACTTTTTGATTCATGAGGATGGCTCGCTGAGGTTTGGAGCCAGGCTGTGTGTGCCAGCTGGGGATATTAGAGAGGAGTTGATGGTGGAGAAACACAGTTCGCCGTATTCTGTGCATCCTGGTGGCACCAAGATGTACCAGGATCTTCGTCTGCACTTTTGGTGGCATGGTATGAAGAGGAGTGTGGCTCGGAGTGTAGCAAAGTGCTTGGTTTGTCAGCAAGTGAAGGCGGAGCATCAGCGTGCGACCGGGTTGCTACAACCGCTTCCGATTCCGGAGTGGAAATGGCAACACATCACTATGGATTTCATAACTGGACTACCTCGGAGTCCGAAGCAGAATGACGCGATTTGGGTGATCGTGGATCGATTGACCAAGTCCGCGCACTTTATTCCATTCCGAGTGGGACAGTCCACTGAGGCGATAGCGAGGAGATATATGGAGGAGGTCGTGCGACTTCACGGAGTCCCCGTGAGTATCGTGTCAGACAGAGACACGAGGTTCACATCTCAGTTCTGGCAGAGTTTGCAGAAGAGCTTGGGTACGCGTCTGAGTTTCAGCACTGCGTACCATCCGCAGACGGATGGCCAGTCCGAGAGGACGATTCAGATTTTGGAAGACATGCTGAGGGCATGCATGTTAGATTTCAAGGGTTCGTGGGAGGACCATCTACATCTGGTGGAGTTTTCTTACAACAACAGCTTCCAGGCGAGTATTGGCATGGCGCCTTTCGCCGCTCTTTATGGGAGGAAATGTCGATCGCCATTGAGTTGGGATGACGTTGGTGATCGGGAGCGGTTGGGACCTGAGATGATCGTGGAGGCCGTGGATATTGTCAGGAACATTCGGGAGAGGTTGAGAATTACTCAGGACCGTTTTAAGCATTATGCGGATGCTAAACGTCGTCCTTTAGAGTTTCAGCCGGGCGACCATGTGTTCTTGAAGATTTCCCCGAATCGTGGTGTGATTCGTTTTGGGAAGCGAGGGAAGTTGAGCCGCGATACATTGGACCGTTTGACATTTTGGAGAGGGTTGGCGAGGTAGCTTATTGCTTAGCCTTGCCGCCGTCTTTGGAGGGAGTTCACAATGTGTTCCATGTGTCGCATCTTCGTCGATACATTGGCGATCCATCTCATGCGGTGGATTTTTCGGAGATTACCGTTCGCCCAGATTTGACGTATGACCAGCATCCAGTGCAGATTCTGGACAGGCGTCAGAAATCGCTTCGGAACAAGATTGTCAATCTTGTGAGGGTGATGTGGCGACACGGCTCGCCTGGAGAGTCTACTTGGGAGAATGAGGATGAGATGCGAGAGCGTTACCCACTTTTGTTTCCGGACACGTGAGTGTTTGGAAATTCCGAGGGCGGAATTTTTCTTAAGTTTGGGAGGATGTAACGACTGGTTTTCATGTATCTGGATTTATTATATTATAATATATGTTTTGGTGGATTTTCTCCTCATGTGTGGTTTTCGTCTCCGTAACTTTCATTTTCGATCGTTTCGTCGTGTTTTCTCGTTTCTTCCTTAGGATCGTCGATTTCGGAGTAAGTCATTCATGACGGGCTCCATAACGATCGTATCTTACTATTAGATCAAGCTTAGGAGTCTTAGGAATCGATTCCGGGGCTCCGCGCTCCGTATCGGAACTTTTGGTGCTAATTAGCCGGTGTAAGAAGGGCCACCGACCGACTAGATGACGATCCAGTCTGTAACGACTGCTTTTCATGTATCTGGATTTTATATATTATAATATATGTTTTGGTGGATTTTCTCCTCTTGTGTGGTTTTCGTCTCCGTAGTTTTCATTTTCGATCGATTCGTCGTATTTTCTCGCTTCTTTCTTAGGATTGTCGATTTCGAAGTTTGTCACTCGTGACGGGCTTCATAACGGTCGTATCTAACTATTAGATCAAGCCTAGGAGTCTTAGGAATCGATCCCGGGGCCCCGCGCTCCGTATCGGTACTTTCTGTGCTCATTAGCCGGTGTAAGAAGGGCCACCGACCGACTAGATGACGATCCAGTCGGTCGGCAATCCTTCTTGGACCGACTAGTTAGCTTTCTAAATTTCTCAGGAGTTACTGTTTATCGTTAGTCGGTCTAAGAACGTTGGTTGACCGACTAGGTTGCAAACTAGTCGGTCAGCAATGCTTCTTGAACCGACTAACTCATCAAATTATTTTTTGTATCAGTTACTGTTTACTCTTAGTCGGTCTAAGAACGTTCATCGACCGACTAGTTGCCAAACTAGTCGGTCAGTATTTGTTCATGGACCGACTAACTCTAGAATCCTAATTTCGCCTGTAGCTACTGTTTACACTTAGTCGGTCTGCGTTGGTCGACCGACCGACTAGTTGTCAAACTAGTCGGTCAGTGGTTGTTCTTTGACCGACTAACTAGTGCTGTAAACCCTAGTTTTGCCCTAGCCGCCAGCCTAGCCTATAAATACCCAACCCAAACGTTTTCTTCCCCTCCAACTCGACCCTAAACCCTAAAATCGCCCCCATTGATTCCCCACCTTCCTCCAAGCTCCATTGCTTCATTCCAAGCCCTAAATCCATCATCCAAACCATCCATCTACCCTATCTACCTCTCATCTTCCCCAAAATCTCACCAAAACCCATCAAATCCCCAAATCCCCCAAAACCCTAGTTTCCCCAATCTTCTCCAATCTTCTCCAGATTTGATCCTAGGGTTCCCCGGAGTGTTCCTTCCGTCTCCTCTCGGTAAGAAATCGATCTACCGTTGTTTTTATAACTTATTTATAATTTTGGTGAAACCCTAATTAATTTCATGTGTTTGGTGTTTGTTTCCCCCTAAACAGCGATTTCCTCGTAGATAGCATCCGTGTGACAAGGTTGAACGTCATCCCCGGTGCTAGGCAAGTGAAACTTGCCACTTAGGGTTTAGGCCATGCTTTAGGCCATTTGCATGTTGTAGGCGTAAAAGAGGCTAGGCGACGAAATGATACTCGCCTAGACGCAAATTGGGGAATTAGCTTGACAACGAAGCTAATTCCGACTTTTAGCATGTTGCACAATTACCATGTCATGTTTACTTTCAATTAACGGTACGCGAATATGTTCATGTCATTGCATTTTGCCTGTCACGTTTAATTTAAATTAACGGTACGCAAATATCTGTTCATGTCTTTGCATAGTGATTATTCATCGTGATTGCGTAGCGCACGCTACAATATTATATTCCTGGCTCGTGTTCCAGAAGCGAGCTTAGTGAGTTGGAAACCCCAACGCTCGACACATATGGGTGGGGTAAGAGATAAGCGGCCTGAGCCCCGAGTTGGCCTGATCCGCCACTCCGGCCAGCAGGTGGACTCTCTAGTGCACAAGTGATTAATAGTGATAGAGATAAGCGGCCTGAGCCACGAGCTGGCCAGCAGGTGGACTCTCTATGCACTAAGTGTTTACCAGTGACAAGTGATTAATAGTGGTAGAGATAAGCGGCCTGAGCCACGAGCTGGCCAGCAGGTGGACTCTCTATGCACTAAGTGATAAGTGATAAGTGATAAGTGATAAGTGATAAGTGATAAGTATTAAATGATAAGTGATTAGTGATTTGGTAGCTTTTGCTACATTGTGCATGCTTGCTTCTCTTTTTTTAAACTGTTGCATCATGCTTAACTGCCATGTCATTACTTAATACTATAACTGCTAGGTTGCTAGATGCCTCACTTTCAGTTACCTTGCCCAAGTCTTTTAGACTTGCTGACATGTGCCCTTGACTCTTTTGGGTGACACATGTTAGATCCTGAGCCCGAGTGCCTCGTTGAGGACGAGGTGTTTGCTGACGCCGAGCCCGAGCTTGTGTTTGACGGGGAGTACGTGGACACTGGGGACCAGTCCTAGTGTCTCCGTTGCGTTTTATTTTTGTTAGACAGTTGTTTGTTATTGGTGCGTGGCACCCATACTTTGTTATGTCGTTGCTTTTGTTGGCCTTGTTCTGGGCCTTTAGACTCTTTTCTTTTAGCCTGGTGGCTTTTCTGGATGTTGAACATATTTGTGATGTTGGACAATATTTGTGAGATGTGAATTTTATTTCAGTCTCTCCTTGTGTTATTATTGTTATTCTGTTGTGGTTACAGGGACCTGTTTATGTATTGTGGACGCTTATCGGGTTTGGGGCTTCACAGCTCCCCTCTCGTGCGGACCTTTTCACGTCTCGCCTCCATTTTAGGGAAGCGGGTCGTGACAGGTTTTAGTGGTGGCCCATGCAGGTCCTCTTCTGTAACTGCGATTTTTGGAATAGCGATAATAACATTAGAATGTCCAATAAACTAAGTTCGACGTTCGAGTCATAAGCTATGAGTCTAATCTGATTTGTTTTCCGTGTCACTAGATGGCAGGAAGACGTTTCACCCGTGGTGGGGGCAGTGGTGCGCTCCCTCATGATGAGGAGCCTGAGCGGGAACCCACCAGCGGTGAGATGATGCGGATGATGATCCAGATGATGCAAGTGCAGCAGGGCGTGCTTTTGCAAGTCCAGAATGCTCCACCTGCTCGAGCTGCCCGGGTTCTTCCGGATGCCCCTCGCTCTGAGCCAGGAGCGAAGCAATTTCGGGAGCTGGGTCCCGCATATTTTGATGGTTCTGAGGGTCCTCTGGCGGCCGATGAGTGGATTCGGAACGTCGAGGACAATCTGAAGATGGCCAAGATCACCCCGGCTGGATGGGTTGATTTGGCGAAGAGGCAGCTGAAGGATAACGCCAGGAATTGGTGGGATACTGAAGAGAAGTTGTTGGTGGAGCCGATAGCTTGGGCTACTTTCAAAGCCAGATTTGAGGGTGAGTTCTTCCCAAAGGCTGCCAAGGAGGATATGCTGCAGCGTTTTATCGATCTGAAGCAGGGGAACTCGTCGGTGGACATGTACCACCAGGAGTTCATGAGGCTTAGTCGGTTTGCGCCGAAGATGGTGCAGGACGCTGAGGAGAGAGCTCAGAGGTTCCTGCAGGGGCTTGCTTCGGAGCTCCAGAGCTTTGTGACCTCCTCTGACCGGGAATCTTATCAGAAGGTTCTAGTAGCTGCCAAGAGGCAGGAGCTGCTCGTGAACCAGAGGAGAGGATCTGTGGTTGGTGCTGGGAAGAGGCCTATGGAACAGGCGAGAGCTGTGGTTAGGCCTGGATTCAGGCCGAACCAGCCTGTTCAGTTTAAGAGGCCAGTAGGGCCTGCTCGGAGGACTTGCCATTTTTGTGGCAAGGAGGGCCATGTCAAGGAATCGTGTAGGAGGTTCTTGGGGCAATGTATCGCCTGCGGAGATCCCGCCCATGCTCTCAGGGAGTGCCCGAGGTTGAAGCAGCCTTGGAAGGCACCTATTGCTGCCCAGCCGTTGCAGCAGCGAGCGTCTGTTCCTGCTGGACGTGGAGCAGCTCTTGTTCCGCAGAGGCAGGCTTTTCAGCAGGCTGCTCCGCCGAGGAGGCAGGCTTTTCTGATGACCGCTGCGGAGAGCGAAGCTGTGGATGAGGTTATCGCAGGTAATCCTCATTCTAGCTATTACTTTCCTATTTGGTCTTGATTGCTAGATTATGTTGTTTGCTTGAACTTGCTTGTTTGCTAGACTAGGGTTTGATTGTTAATTGATTGATTAGGTGTGATTTTGGTGTGCACATTTCCTGCACGAGTCCTCTTTGACTCTGGTGCATCGATGTGCATTATTTCTCGGAGCTTCGTGGAGAGGCATTCCTTGTCGACGTCCCCTCTCCCCAAGAGTTGGAATATCGTTACAGGGAATGGTGTGGTCTCGGTGCATCGTGGTAGCAATTCTTGCTCGTTGGTGGTCTGTGGACATGAGCTTTTTGCTGATTTCATTGTCCACGACATCATCAACTATGATGCAGTTCTTGGGATGGACTGGCTTGCGAGCTTCTATGCTACGATCGACTGTCGGAGGAAGAAGGTGGTGTTCGAGATTCCCGGACATCCAGTATTTGAGTTCAGTCGTGGTAGCAGTTCGCTTGGTCCTGTCAGATTTCGGGCCAGGCCGGTGGAGGCTGTGGCTATGCAGATGGAGCTGGAGTGGCCAGCTGTGGTGCGTGATTTTGGCGACGTCTTCCCCGAGGAGATGTCTGGTTTACCGCCTGATCGAGCTTTGGAATTTTCTATCGATCTTGTTCCAGGTGCGCAGCCGATTTCGAAGGCGCCGTATCGTATGGCACCTGCAGAGTTGGAAGAGTTGCGGAAGCAGTTGGATGAGCTTTTGCAGAAGGGTTATATTAATCCTAGTGTGTCTCCGTGGGGAGCACCGGTGTTGTTGGTTAAGAAGAAGGATGGTTCGCGTCGCATGTGCGTGGACTATCGGGAGTTGAATGCGGTGACCATTAAGAATAAATACCCGTTGCCTCGCATCGATGATATCTTTGATCAGCTTGGAGGTTCGAGGGTGTTTTCTAAGTTGGATTTGAGGAGTGGTTACCATCAGTTGAAGGTGAAGAAGGGAGATGTTCCGAAGACAGCGTTCAGGACGAAGTATGGACACTATGAGTTTGTGGTTATGCCTTTCGGCGTAACTAACGCGCCCGCAGTTTTCATGAATCTGATGAACCTGATTTTCTACGACTTTTTGGATAAGTTTGTCGTTATCTTTATTGACGACATCCTGATATATTCAAAGTCGGAGGAAGAGCATGCCTCGCACTTGAGGACGGTGTTGGAGATTTTGAGGAAGCATCGTTTGTATGCTAAGTTTTCGAAGTGCGAGTTTTGGCTGGATCGAGTTGCTTTTCTGGGGCATGTGGTGTCTGGAGGTGGTATTTCTGTGGATCCCGAGAAGATTAGGGCCATCAGGGAGTGGCCTGTTCCGTCGTCTGCGTCTGAGATTCGGAGTTTTCTCGGACTTGCTGGTTATTATCGGCGATTCATCAAGGACTTTTCTCGTATTGCTGAGCCGATGACCAGGTTGACGCGGAAGGATGTTGCGTATGCTTGGTCGGGTGATTGTGAGGGTGCTTTTGGTGTTCTGAAGGAGAGGTTGACGAGTGCCCCTATTCTTGTTGTGCCTGATCGCAGCGGTGGATTTGAGATCTTTTGCGATGCTTCTGGCAAGGGTCTCGGTTGCGTGCTGCATCAGCACGGACACGTTGTGGCGTATGCGTCTCGTCAGCTTAAGGTTCATGAGAAGAATTATCCGACGCATGATTTGGAGTTGGCTGCCGTTGTGTTTGCTCTTAAGATTTGGAGGCACTTCTTGCTGAGTGAGAAAGTGAAGATTTTCACCGATCACAAAAGCTTGAAGTATATTTTCACTCAGAAGGAGCTCAACATGCGACATCGTCGATGGTTGGAGCTTATGGCGGATTATGATATTGATTTGCAGTATCACCCTGGCAAGGTGAATGTGGTTCCAGATGCTTTGAGTAGGCTGCCAGCGGTGATGATTTTGACCTCGCAGTGGAGATTGCAGCAGGATTTTTGCGAGTCTGGAGTGGAAATTGTTCTTCCTGGGGAGGCTTCTTCGTTGATGTACATGCAGGTACAGTCGCCGATCGTGGATCGGATTAAGGCTGGCCAGGCTGAGGATCCGAAGCTGGTGAGGATTCGGGAGATGGTGGAAGCCGGTCTGCGGACTGACTTTTTGATTCATGAGGATGGCTCGCTGAGGTTTGGAGCCAGGTTGTGTGTGCCCGCTGGGGATATCAGAGAGGAGCTGATGGTGGAGGCACATAGTTCGCCGTATTCTGTGCATCCTGGTGACACCAAGATGTACCAGGATCTTCGTCTGAATTATTGGTGGCATTGTATGAAGAGGAGTGTGGCTCGGAGTGTAGCCAAGTGCTTGGTTTGCCAGCAAGTGAAGGCGGAGCATCAGCGTTCGGCCGGGTTGCTACAACCGCTTTCGATTCCGGAGTGGAAGTGGCAGCACATCACTATGGATTTCGTGACTGGACTACCTCGGAGTCCGAAGCAGAATGACGCGATTTGGGTGATCGTGGATCGATTGACCAAATCTGCGCATTTTATTCCGTTCTGAGTGGGACAGTCCACTGAGGCGCTAGCGAGGAGATATATGGAGGTAAAATTCTTTTACTCTCCGTTTTTATTTCCTTTTCCTAGTTTGGATAGTGATGTATCGTGAATCGTGCAGGAGGTTGTGCGACTTCACGGAGTCCCCGTGAGTATCGTGTCTGACAGAGACACGAGATTCACATCTCAGTTCTGGCAGAGTTTGCAGAAGAGCTTGGGTACGCGTCTGAGTTTCAGCACGGCGTACCATCCGCAGACGAATGGCCAGTCCGAGAGGACGATTCAGATTTTGGAAGACATGCTGAGGGCGTGCATGTTGGATTTCAAGGGTTCGTGGGAGGACCATCTACATTTGGTGGAGTTTTCCTACAACAACAGCTTCCAGGCGAGTATTGGCATGGCGCCATTCGCCGCTCTTTATGGGAGGAAATGTCGATCGCCATTGAGTTGGGATGACGTTGGTGATCGGGAGTTGTTGGGACCTGAGATGATCGTGGAGGCCGTGGATATCGTCAGGAATATTCGGGGGAGGTTGAGAAAATACTCAGGACCGTTTTAAGCATTGGGCGGATGCTAAACGTCGTCCTTTGGAGTTTCAGCCGGGTGACCATGTGTTCTTGAAGATTTCCCCGAATCGTGGTGTGATTCGTTTCGGGAAGCGTGGGAAGTTGAGCCCGCGATACATTGGACCATTTGACATTTTGGAGAGGGTTGGCGAGGTAGCTTATCGTTTGGCCTTGCCGCCATCTTTGGAAGGAGTTCACAATGTTTTCCATGTGTCGCAGCTTCGTCGATACATTAGCGATCCGTCTCATGCGGTAGATTTTTCGGAGATTACCGTTCGCCCCGATATGACGTATGACCAGCATCCAGTGCAGATTCTGGACAGGCGTCAGAAATCGCTTCGGAACAAGATTGTTAATCTTGTGAGGGTGATGTGGCGACACGGTTCACCTGGAGAGTCTACTTGGGAGAATGAGGATGAGATGCGAGAGCGTTTTCCACTTTTGTTTCCGGACTCGTGAGTTTTGGAAATTCCGAGGACGGAATTTTTCTTAAGTTGGGGAGGATGTAACGACTGCTTTTCATGTATCTGGATTTTATATATTATAATATATGTTTTGGTGGATTTTCTCCTCTTGTGTGGTTTTCGTCTCCGTAGTTTTCATTTTCGATCGATTCGTCGTATTTTCTCGCTTCTTTCTTAGGATTGTCGATTTCGAAGTTTGTCACTCGTGACGGGCTTCATAACGGTCGTATCTAACTATTAGATCAAGCCTAGGAGTCTTAGGAATCGATCCCGGGGCCCCGCGCTCCGTATCGGTACTTTCTGTGCTCATTAGCCGGTGTAAGAAGGGCCACCGACCGACTAGATGACGATCCAGTCGGTCGGCAATCCTTCTTGGACCGACTAGTTAGCTTTCTAAATTTCTCAGGAGTTACTGTTTATCGTTAGTCGGTCTAAGAACGTTGGTTGACCGACTAGGTTGCAAACTAGTCGGTCAGCAATGCTTCTTGAACCGACTAACTCATCAAATTATTTTTTGTATCAGTTACTGTTTACTCTTAGTCGGTCTAAGAACGTTCATCGACCGACTAGTTGCCAAACTAGTCGGTCAGTATTTGTTCATGGACCGACTAACTCTAGAATCCTAATTTCGCCTGTAGCTACTGTTTACACTTAGTCGGTCTGCGTTGGTCGACCGACCGACTAGTTGTCAAACTAGTCGGTCAGTGGTTGTTCTTTGACCGACTAACTAGTGCTGTAAACCCTAGTTTTGCCCTAGCCGCCAGCCTAGCCTATAAATACCCAACCCAAACGTTTTCTTCCCCTCCAACTCGACCCTAAACCCTAAAATCGCCCCCATTGATTCCCCACCTTCCTCCAAGCTCCATTGCTTCATTCCAAGCCCTAAATCCATCATCCAAACCATCCATCTACCCTATCTACCTCTCATCTTCCCCAAAATCTCACCAAAACCCATCAAATCCCCAAATCCCCCAAAACCCTAGTTTCCCCAATCTTCTCCAATCTTCTCCAGATTTGATCCTAGGGTTCCCCGGAGTGTTCCTTCCGTCTCCTCTCGGTAAGAAATCGATCTACCGTTGTTTTTATAACTTATTTATAATTTTGGTGAAACCCTAATTAATTTCATGTGTTTGGTGTTTGTTTCCCCCTAAACAGCGATTTCCTCGTAGATAGCATCCGTGTGACAAGGTTGAACGTCATCCCCGGTGCTAGGCAAGTGAAACTTGCCACTTAGGGTTTAGGCCATGTTTTAGGCCATTTGCATGTTGTAGGCGTAAAAGAGGCTAGGCGACGAAATGATACTCGCCTAGGCGCAAATTGGGGAATTAGCTTGACAACGAAGCTAATTCCGACTTTTAGCATGTTGCACAATTACCATGTCATGTTTACTTTCAATTAACGGTACGCGAATATGTTCATGTCATTGCATTTTGCCTGTCACGTTTAATTTAAATTAACGGTACGCAAATATCTGTTCATGTCTTTGCATAGTGATTATTCATCGTGATTGCGTAGCGCACGCTATAATATTATATTCCTGGCTCGTGTTCCAGAAGCGAGCTTAGTGAGTTGGAAACCCCAACGCTCGACACATATGGGTGGGGTAAGAGATAAGCGGCCTGAGCCCCGAGTTGGCCTGATCCGCCACTCCGGCCAGCAAGTGGACTCTCTAGTGCACAAGTGATTAATAGTGATAGAGATAAGCGGCCTGAGCCACGAGCTGGCCAGCAGGTGGACTCTCTATGCACTAAGTGTTTACCAGTGACAAGTGATTAATAGTGGTAGAGATAAGCGGCCTGAGCCACGAGCTGGCCAGCAGGTGGACTCTCTATGCACTAAGTGATAAGTGATAAGTGATAAGTGATAAGTGATAAGTGATAAGTGTTAAATGATAAGTGATTAGTGATTTGGTAGCTTTTGCTACATTGTGCATGCTTGCTTCTCTTTTTTTAAACTGTTGCATCATGCTTAACTGCCATGTCATTACTTAATACTATAACTGCTAGGTTGCTAGATGCCTCACTTTCAGTTACCTTGCCCAAGTCTTTTAGACTTGCTGACATGTGCCCTTTACTCTTTTGGGTGACACATGTTAGATCCTGAGCCCGAGTGCCTCGTTGAGGACGAGGTGTTTGCTGACGCCGAGCCCGAGCTTGTGTTTGACGGGGAGTACGTGGACACTGGGGACCAGTCCTAGTGTCTCCGTTGCGTTTTATTTTTGTTAGACAGTTGTTTGTTATTGGTGCGTGGCACCCATACTTTGTTATGTCGTTGCTTTTGTTGGCCTTGTTCTGGGCCTTTAGACTCTTTTCTTTTAGCCTGGTGGCTTTTCTGGATGTTGAACATATTTGTGATGTTGGACAATATTTGTGAGATGTGAATTTTATTTCAGTCTCTCCTTGTGTTATTATTGCTATTCTGTTGTGGTTACAGGGACCTGTTTATGTATTGTGGACGCTTATCGGGTTTGGGGCTTCACAGCTACCCTCTCGTGCGGACCTTTTCACGTCTCGCCTCCATTTTAGGGAAGCGGGTCGTGACACAGTCGGTCGGCAAACCTTCTTGAACCGACTAGTTGGCTTTCTAAATTATTCAGGAGTTACTGTTTATCGTTAGTCGGTCTAAGAACGTTGGTTGACCGACTAGGTTGCAAACTAGTCGGTCGGCAATGCTTCTTTAACCGACTAACTCATCAACTATTTTTGACACTAGTTACTGTTTACTCTTAGTCGGTCTAAGAACGTTCATCAACCGACTAGATGTCAAACTAGTCGGTCAGTAGTTGTTCTTGGACCGACTAACTCTTAGTTCAGGTTTTCGACTGGAGTTACTGTTTACACTTAGTCGGTCTGCGTTGTTCAACCGACCGACTAGATCTCAAACTAGTCGGTCAACAGTTGTTCTTTGACCGACTAAGCAGTGCAGGAAACCCTAGGTTTGCCCTAGCCGCCACCAAACTCTATAAATACCCCTCCAAACGTTTTCTTCTCCTCCCTTACGACCTAAAACCCTAATTTCTCCCCCATTGAGCCCCCATCTCCCTCAAACCATTAATCATTCATCCCAAGATCATCCTCCATCATCCAAACCCTCCCTCAACTCATTCCACCTCTCATCTTCCCCAAATCTCCATCAAATCCCCAAAATCCCCCAAAACCCTATTTCTCCAAACTTCTCCAATCATTTCCAGATCTGAACCCTAGGTTCCCCGGAGCGTTTCTTCCGTCGCCGTGGTTGCTCAGCGTTATTCTCACGTTCCCTACACGTGGTCCATTCCGTAGTTAGCTTGTGTGACGATCTTCATTGCTCGTCAATCCCGGTATCAGGCAAGTGAAACTTGCATCTCTTGATTTGGGCCATGTCTTAGGCCATTTACCTTGCTTTAGCGTAAAAGAGACTAGACGGTGAAAGGATAGCCGTTTAGACGCCATTGACCTAGCTTGACAACGAAGCTTGGTCCGTCACCCTCATCATGCTTGTATGTCACGTTTACTTTCCCTTAACGGTACGCGAATTAATTGTTCATGTCATCCATGCATCCTTAACTGTTATTGCATTTTAACTGTCATGTTTAATTTAAATTAACAGTACGCGAATATGTTCATGTCATAGCATTTTGCCTGTCACGTTTAAATACGATTAACGGTACGCATATTAACTGCTCATGTCATTGCATGCTTGAATACTCATCGTGAATGCGTAGCTTTGCTACAGATTTGTACTATTTGTTCCGGTTAGGCACCCACCTTGCGTGGGCACAATCCTATGCCAATTTCACTTTCTGGCTCGTGTTCCAGAAGACGAGCTCAACACAGCCTGTGGGCAATAGGGCACTCGTTGAGTGATCCCTTGTACTTGATACTTGAACACAGCCCGCGGGCAATAGGGCACTCGTCGAGTGATCCCTTGTACTTGTACTTGTTACTTGACATTACATGTCACAACACCCACTTGCCACATGTACTCTACTTTACTTTACTTTTTACCACCTTACTTTACTTGCCATGCACCATACTTTAACTGCTAGGTTGCTAGTTTACCTTTCTTCCGTTTCCTTGCCCAAGTCTTTCGACTTGCTGACATGTGCCCCTTTTCTCTTTTGGGTGACACATGTTAGAGCCCGAGCCCGAGTTACTTGCTGAGGACGTCGTGTTCGCTGACGCTGAGTCAGGACCCGCGTTGATCGAGGACTACATTGATACTGGGGATCAGTCTTAGTGTTTTCGTTTAGCTTCTTTTGTTAGACTGCCTAGTTGTCGGTGCGTGGCACCTAGTTGATACTCTGTTATGTCTGTGTTGCTTTTGTTTGGCCTTGTTCTGGGCCTTAGACTCTTTCCTGTTAGCCTGGTGGCTTTTCTGTGATGTTGAATATTTTGTGGACAAACTTCGGGATTGGTATTTCATAACCGTCTCTTTATTATTATTGTTGTTGTTGTTCCTTTGCGATTACAGGGACCTGCTTATACTAGAATGACGCTTATCAGGCGTGCAGCTTCACAGCTCCACGTCTGAGCGGACCTTCTCACGTCTCGCCTCCATTTTAGGGAAGCGGGTCGTGACAAGAAGCTTTTGAAATTTGAACGCAGAAGCCCTCCGCTGTTCCCCTTCTCTCTACTTTATAGAGAGAGTCGGTCGATCTCGGCCGTCGAAGGTGGGCCACGTGGCAAGATCCAAAGCAAAGTTGTCGCCTCAGCTTCTTCCCAGAACTGTACGGGACACATGTCGTGCTCCGAGTGGCGGGGCACCTCGATTTCCCCCCGTCGCCGAATCGTCATAATGACTTTAGAGATTCAACGGGCATCTCGCACTTAATGCCACAATTGTTAGCCAGAAGAGAGTGGAGCGCGTCATCCAAGCCGAGCCGGACTTCCCGTTTCGAACTCGAATGACGGGGGCAATTGTTACGACCTTAAGATCGGCCCAGTCAATCTAGGTCCGTTGGTCAAAGCTCAAGTAAATGTAACGGCCGCTTTTCGATCGATCGTGTTTTCTACGTGCACGTACTTTTTCGTGCACGTATTTAATTTGGCTCTTTCTTGGTTTCGGTATATACGATGTGATATGTCGTTGTGACCGTATGGAAGTGTAGAATTTTATGGTAATTTTTGGGAACGTCATCTCACGGCTCGTCTTCTCGCAAAACAGCTTTGAATGGAAGGGCGTTTTGGTCTTTTGGCACCAATACGCAGTTCCTGATTTTACAATAAATTTTGGTAGGTGTAGCACGCGATCTGACCCCGTAGCCCCGTACTTCTCGTCTCCACGATCGTCCCGGTATTTTCGGATTATTTTTCCGATGCCCGTAGTGGAAGATATCCCCTAATCAATTTGCAACCGTTGATTAGCCTTTAATCTTTTTGAAATTTCAAAATTAATCAAATCTTAATGAGATCCCTACGTATCATGAATGTGGGATTTCATTGCTACTCACACCTTCCTTTTCCCCTCCTTGCACACCCCTCTCTCACCCTCTCTCCTAGTCACCCCTTAGTTATACCCCACTTAAAACACTTTTTAGCAACATATCATCTTCAAAACCAAACAAACCCTACCCTCAAGCATACTCACGCATGAACCCATCTATGGCCGCCTCTAGCTTCTCCTCCGGCCACCTCAGGCTGACCCCAATCCCCCACCACCGGCCACCACCTTCTCCTCCACCTTCTCCTCCATCTCCACCTCTCCAAGACATCAAGAACCCATCAAAAACACCAAGTAAACACAGCCCAGGCCTACTGTGCGCGCCCGCCGGAAAACGGCCGCCGCTGCCGCTCCGGCCACCCCCTCCGGCGACCACCACCCCCGATCAACTCCTCTCTGACCCCCCGAGCATCTCCAACTCCCCTTACCCTTTTTTCACGTCTCGATCTCCTCGAGAACCCCGTGGAACTCAGATCTAGCTGCAGTTTTACAGATCTGTGCCACCTCCGGGAAAACTCACGCCACCAGCCATCCGGCCACCTACAACGACCACCCTACCGCCTTTGGATTCCTATCGAAACCCCCTACCAACTGCAACTTCCATCATGCTCATAGCCCACCTGTAGCTCCCGAAATCCTCGTCGGAACACGCCGTATCGGCTGTTTTTCACAGATCTGGAAGCTGAACTTCGCCGCCCGCGCACGGCCACCTCCGACCACCCCCGGTGACAACTCCACTGCCGTTGGCTTCGTATTGAAGTCCTTTACCCACTGCAACTTCCCGTTTCCGCTATTCGTCTCTGAAATTTCACTAAGACGCGCGACAACGGACGTGGCGCGAATCTGTCCTCCCCGGCTTCTCACGGTCGCCCACCGCCGTGTGCTCGCGTCGTCGGTCATCCACCGGGCCGAGCATCTTTCTTTGGTCCCACTTCATCTACCAACAGTCCCCTTGGATTCTCGGAGTTCACGTGCGTTGCCGCACGCACGTACTTTTAGCCGACATCGCCGTTATCGTGAAGAATCGTTGCGCTACTTGCAACGGGAGGAGGATCGCTGATTAGCTCGCTGATTTCACGCCACCACCCCGCTGTCCAGAGGTACCTTGCTGCGCTACCCGCAGCCGAGGAGTTCCAGACGACGCCGACGTTTCGCCGTTCAGACCCGACTTCCGCTTGTTGGACGACATCGCGAGGTTAGTTTCCCTAACGAGTAGTAAAACCCACACCGTAGCTAACCAAAACCAAAACTAAAATTGGTCAACCTGAACTAAAATTTATTTTCAGCATCTGTAAAACGTTGCCCACCGTAGGAAAGATCGATGATCGGACAATTTTTCTGTGCACATAGGGTAGAAGTCGATCTAGGTTGAACGAAACACCAAAAATGTGATTTCTGACGAATAGGATAGTCCCGATAACCTAGACACGAACCCTAATAGGAATTGCTGAAAACGAGACCTGACACCGTCGACGTGACACTATTTCAGACGGACTACCGCTGGCGAGACGCTTGGACGAGACACTCCGGGAGGACGACACACTCGCCACCGCAGGCAAGTGTATTCACTTGCACTTTTGGCCGTGCTTAGGCCTTAGTTTGTTAGAACTGTTAACTGTGAACAAAGAGAACCGGACGTGAAATGATAGCGTCCGGGACGTCCCTTGACGGCTCAGACTTGACGACGAAGTCTGAGCCCAACAACAACAACTTTTGACATCGTAGGACTATCTTGTGTGTGCGTGCGTGTGGACACCCTAGAATAACCTTTCCTGTCTTGTCACGTCTCGTCCCGTCTTGCACAGCCCAGAGGGCAATAGGGCACTCTCCGAGTGATCCCTTGTCTTGATACACAGCCGAGAGGGCAATAGGGCACTCTCCGAGTGATCCCTTGTCTTGATACACAGCCCAGAGGGCAATAGGGCACTCTCCGAGTGATCCCTTGTCGTGATACACAGCCCAGAGGGCAATAGGGCACTCTCCTAGAGTGATCCCTTGTCTTGTCATGTCTTGAATACTTGGGGTTTGGGGTAGGGTTGAGCGTGCGCACGGTAAGAGGGTCTGATCCCCCTCGAACCGTAAGGCGTGAACCCTTTCGTGTCACACTTGTCTTGTCTTGTCCCGCCATGTCCCGATTTGTCTTGACACCTGTTAGGTTAGTCCCGTAGTTGGTAGCACACGCTACGACAACTACTTGTCACGTTTTACTTTCCTGCTGCGTTTACTTTCTTTTGTTCCTCTGTTATAACCTCAGCATGCTAATCAACCAGTAAACCATTGTTAAATAGTCGGTACACTTGCAGTAGAGTCTAACCCTCGTTTGTAGACTTTACCTGACGTACAGTTCCTTTCTTTTGGGTGATGTACGTCAGGTGTCGAGCCAGAGTTCGTGGACGCGGCAGACTTACCGGAGTACGTGGAGCCCGAGGACGTCACCATAGAGTACGTGCTGACGAGGACCAGACCTTGAGGACTTTTCGGTCGCCACCTTCAGAGGTTACTACTTTTAGTTCGCTCTTTCGATAGTTTGTAGCCATGCTTAGGCTTTCCTCTCTTTAGACTTTTGTACTCGCTGGATATTAAATTATATTAATGAATGCAACCTTCCTTCTGTACTTTCTGTTGTTTCGAACTTTATAAATGCAAGAACCTGAAAATTTTAAAATGGTACCCCTACAGACGCTTATTGGGTCCGAGCTTCTCAGCTCCGGCCTAAGCGGGCCTTGTCACGCTTCGCCTCCGTATTTTTGGGAAGCGGGGCGTGACAGGTTTTAGTGGTGGCCCATGCAGGTCATGCAAAAAGTTCGGAACAATAAGAGTACCGCATTCATTTAATATCCATGTACGAGTCTGAAATAGGTTTTCCCAGTCTTACATAGTAGGAAGACTTAGGTAGACGTCCCAGTTTGATAGTCAGACGCCTTGGTTAAGATTTAGTAATTCTCGTCTTAGGATACCCTAGTAGTCTCTCTCCCGGCTCGGGCCATGTTAGAGTTCTAGAATCCTTCTTTTAGTCGTTCGCTCGGGTCCATCGACTTCGGGCCCAGCAGAACGTGACCTTGATTCTCTTAGGGCCCTTCCCTGAGATTTCTCTATTACAGTCTAGTTCACTAGGAAGTTTTAGTATTGAGCTTTCCCTGATCTTTAGACAGCCCGATAATTAGGAATCTTGGATTTCTAGCATCTTCCAATCGTTATACTTTTGTGTTATCGGCTGTAGAGTTCCGTCGTAGCCTTCATGAATCACATCTTAGGCGTTTTCTTCATACGATCAAGTTCCGATTCACGTGATCGTTTCATGACACTTATCGATAATTCTTCGAACCCCTCCATTGCAAATCCTGCTTCATTTAAAAGTATTTTTGAAATTCATTATTAAATTCTTTGCTCAGTTTAAATTCTTGAAAACCTTTATTAAATATTTAAATTTCTTACCTTCGGTAGAGTTAAAATTCTTTCACTGATTTTGAAACATTCTTGGCCGTAATCTTTAAGTTACTATCTCGTACTTATTTTCGAATCGGTATCTTTCATATTTCAGTTTTTAAAACTTGTTACCATTTTGAAAATTCAATATATCACTTTTTTCTAAACTTCGAAATTTATTTTAACCACTTACCGTACATACTTTTAGCATATTTTCTAAACTAGAGAGAGCTCCAATTTTTTTATTTATTTATCTATTTATTATTATTATATCAGTTCTATGTTCTTCGTGCTCACATTTCAAAATCTTTGTGTAAACCTATCTTCATTTGCAAAACAATCGTTTCTCACCCTACCCATCCTTCCTTCGTCTTACTTTTTCCAAAATTTTAATTTTCTACATCTGCTCACTTTTTAAGTATATATATAAATTTTTTTAAGTATAAAAGTATATGATACCATATTTTGCACAAAATCCTTCTTTCATCGTTCAATCATTTTTAAGCAATATTTTTGTCCCGTCCATCTGGCTATCTTATTATCCTCGCCTTATCTGACTTCGTTCTTTCGATCTTGTTTCGTGTCGCTTTTGGTTTCGGTCTCCTTCTTTTATTTAGACATCAGTGCCTGTAGTTGCCTATGTCATCTCTAGTTAGTAGTGGGCCCTTTGGTTTGTGATGTCGTCGTGATGTATATATATAGGTATAGTGCGTAGATCTGTATAAGTGTGTTACCTTTAGGATCTTGGTGATCGTCTCTTGTGTCTTGTATGCATACTCAGTGTGGTCCATGACATACATATGGAGTTGTCTGAATGATGGCATTCACATTTGTGTGGACAACGTCATAGCAGGCAATTTCTTAGACTTAGTCTTTTCGTACTATTGTATAGCTTATCTTGGGTTGCATGTGACTGTATCAAACTTTTGTCTTCTTTTTAAATCAAATCCTTAAAGGTTGAAACTAGCTCACATGATCACGACCCCTTATTCTCCCTCAACCATTACCACAACTCCACACGGTTTTTTTCAAATGTTTTAAAATATGTTATTGGCCTTAAGTTTTCCTTTCTCTTCTCTCTTCTTTCTCCCTTCGAGATGTTATGCTTATTGTTGTTATTGGGACTAGCTATTGTTATTTTTAGGATCTTGTGTGCGGGTAGGTATAGCATGTGGTGAGATATGTAATAGCGATGATTAATTAATTTTGAGACACCAAGATAAGGATATTGGAATCATTGGATGAAAAGAATGAGCTTTCCAAGACTTATTTATAATACTGATGTGTGAAGGACCCAATGGAGAACTCTAATTGGATGAAATTATGTATAGGGAGATGATTACTTAATCGATCTGAAACATGGACGAGTGATAGATAAGAGTGGCTAGGACGGGATAGTATGATTTGGAGTGATCATGAGAATGAGTAGAATATTTTAAAGCATCAAGTTCGATTATTAAGTTGACGTGAGAAGACATTGGACGTAATACGACATGTTGATATGAATGAGATGTTATGAAGATGGATTTTAGTATTATTAGGAGGTTAGATGTTAAGAGTAAGGATAGATGTAGTTTCTGGTTCATTGATTTTGGGGAATAGAATTATGAGTTAAGGTGACAGATGATATATTGGGGACATGATGATTGTTGAATTGTGGACAGTAATATGGATCTATAGTCAGATGCTAAAGCGCGATTCTAGTTGTAGCATTATCCAGTGAAGAGATGCGTTATGATGGATTATTGAGGAACGTCGTTTGAAGTTATAGGATTAGCGATCTTTATGTATAGATATGAGAGTTTCGGGTAAAATATTAGATAGATAGTATTATTATTAGTATAAGTGATTTCGAGGACGGAATCATTTCTAAGGTGGGTAGAATGTAACGGCCGCTTTCCGATCGTTCGTGTTTTCTACGTGCACGTACTTTTTCGTGCACGTATTTAATTTGGCTCTTTCTTGGTTTCGGTATATACGATGTGTTATGTCGTTGTGACCGTATGGAAGTGTAGACTTTTATGGTAATTTTTGGGAACGTCATCTCACGGCTCGTCTTCTCGCAAAACAGCTTTGAATGGAAGGGCGTTTTGGTCTTTTGGCACCAATACGCGGTTCCCGATTTTACAATAAATTTTGATAGGTGTAGCACGCGATCGGACCCCGTAGCCCCGTACTTCTCGTCTCCACGATCGTCCTGGTATTTTCGGATTATTTTTCCGATGCCCGTAGTGGAAGATATCCCCTGATCAATTTGCAACCGTTGATTAGCCTTTAATCTTTTTGAAATTTCAAAATTAATCAAATCTTAATGAGATCCCTACGTATCATGAATGTGGGATTTCATTGCTACTCACACCTTCTTTTTCCCCTCCTTGCACACCCCTCTCTCACCCTCTCTACTAGTCACCCCTTAGTTATACCCCACTTAAAACACTTTTTAGCAACATATCATCTTCAAAACCAAACAAACCCTACCCTCAAGCATACTCACGCATGAACCCATCTATGGCCGCCTCTAGCTTCTCCTCCGGCCACCTCAGGCTGCCCCCAAGCCCCCACCACCGGCCACCACCTTCTCCTCCTCCTTCTCCTCCATCTCCACCTCTCCAAGACATCAAGAACCCATCAAAAACACCAAGTAAACACAGCCCAGGCCTGCTGTGCGCGCCCGCCGGAAAACGGCCGACGCTCCGGCCACCCCCTCCGGCGACCACCCCCCGATCAACTCCTCTCTGACCCCCCGAGCATCTCCAACTCTCATTACCCTTTTTCCACGTCTCGATCTCCTCGAAAACCCCGTGGAACTCAGATCTAGCCGCAGTTTTACAGATCTGCGCCACCTCAGGGAAAACTCATGCCCACCGGCCATCCGGCCACCTACGATGACCACCCTACCACCGTTGGATTCCTATCGAAACCCCTACCAACTGCAACTTCCCTCACTCTCATAGCCCACCTGTAGCTCACAGAATCCTCGTCGGAACACGCCGTATCGGCTGTTTTTCACAGATCTGGAAGCTGAACTTCGCCGCCTGCGCACGGCCATCTCCGACCACCCCCGACGACAACTCCACTGACGTTGGCTTCGTCTTGAAGTCCTTTGCCCACTGCAACTTCCTGTTTCCGCTGTTCGTCTCTGAAATTTCATTGAGACGCGCGACAACGGACGTGGCGCGAATCTGTCCTCCCCGGCTTCTCACGGCCGCCCACCGCCGTGCGCTCGTGCCGTCGGCCATCCACCGGGCCGAGAATCTTTCTTTGGTCCCACTTCATCTACCAACAGCCCCCTTGGACGTTGTCGCACGCACGTACTTTTAGCCGACATCGCCGTTATCGTGAAGAATCGTTGCGCTACTCGCAACGGGAGGAGGATCGCTGATTAGCTCGCTGATTTCACGCCGCCACCCCGCTGTCCAGAGGTACCTCGCTGCGCTACCCGCGACCGAGGAGTTCCAGACGACGCCGACGTTTCTCCGTTCAGACCCGACTTTCGCTTGTTGGACGACATCGCGAGGTTAGTTTCCCTAACGAGTAGTAAAACCCACACCGTAGCTAACCAAAACCAAAACTAAAATTGGTCAACTTGAACTAAAATTTATTTTTAGCATCTGTAAAACGTTGCCCACCGTAGGAAAGATCGACGATCGGATAATTTTTCTGTGCACATAGGGTAGAAGTCGATCTAGGTTGAACGAAACACCAAAAATGTGATTTCTGACGAATAGGATAGTCCCGATAACCTAGACACGAACCCTAATAGGAATTACTGAAAACGAGACCTGACACCGTCGACGTGACACTATTTCAGACGGACTACCACTAACGACACGCTTGGACGAGACGCTCCGGGAGGACGACACACTCGCCACCGCAGGCAAGTGTATTCACTTGCACTTTTGGCCGTGCTTAGGCCTTAGTTTGTTAGAACTGTTAACTGTGAACAAAGAGAACCAGACGTGAAATGATAGCGTCCGGGACGTCCCTTGACGGCTCAGACTTGACGACGAAGTCTGAGCCCAACAACAACTTTTTGACATCGTAGGACTATCTTGTGTGTGCGTGCGTGTGGACACCCTAGAATAACCTTTCCTGTCTTGTCACGTCTCGTCCCGTCTTGCACAGCCCAGAGGGCAATAGGGCACTCTCCGAGTGATCCCTTGTCTTGATACACAGCCCAGAGGGCAATAGGGCACTCTCCGAGTGATCCCTTGTCTTGATACACAGCCCAGAGGGCAATAGGGCACTCTCCGAGTGATCCCTTGTCGTGATACACAGCCCAGAGGGCAATAGGGCACTCTCCGAGTGATCCCTTGTCTTGATACACAGCCCAGAGGGCAATAGGGCACTCTCCGAGTGATCCCTTGTCTTGTCATGTCTTGAATACTTGGGGTTTGGGGTAGGGTTGAGCGTGTGCACGGTAAGAGGGTCTGATCCCCCTCGAACCGTAAGGCGTGAACCCTTTCGTGTCACACTTGTCTTGTCTTGTCTTGTCCCGCCATGTCCCGATTTGTCTTGACACCTGTTAGGTTAGTCCCGTAGTTGGTAGCACATGCTACGACAACTACTTGTCACGTTTTACTTTCCTGCTGCGTTTACTTTCTTTTGTTCCTCTGTTATAACCTCAGCATGCTAATCAACCAGTAAACCATTGTTAAATAGTTGGTACACTTGCAGTAGAGTCTAACCCTCGTTTGTAGACTTTACCTGACGTACCGTTCCTTTCTTTTGGGTGCTGTACGTCAGGTGTCGAGCCAGAGTTTGTGGACGCGGCAGACTTACCGGAGTACGTGGAGCCCGAGGACGTCACCATAGAGTACGCGCTGACGAGGACCAGACCTTGAGGACTTTTCGGTCGCCACCTTCAGAGGTTACTACTTTTAGTTCGCTCTTTCGATAGTTTGTAGCCATGCTTAGGCTTTCCTCTATTTGGACTTTTGTACTCATTGGATGTTAAATTATATTAATGAATGCAACCTTCCTTTTGTACTTTCTGTTTTTTCGAACTTTATAAATGCAAGAACCTGAAATTTTAAAATGGTACCCCTACAGACGCTTATTGGGTCCGAGCTTCTCAGCTCTGGCCTAAGCGGGCCTTGTCACGCTTCGCCTCCGTATTTTTTGGGAAGCGGGGCGTGATAGTAATGGTCCGCCGAATCTTCTTGATGAGAACTAGCTCCGAGAAGAAGCTCGCCGAGGTTTAGAGAATCTCGCTATGATATAGAGAAGCTCGCCTAGGCTCAGGGCAGCCCATACCTTCAGAGCGGCAAACTTGTCAACCGAACCAAAGAGAAGAGCCCTCCAGCAGATCGCACATGTTCTACGCTAGTTCATCCCAGAGGTAGCTCGTCCCAAAGGTAGCCAGCATACCTCTCCTCCCAGAAGAAGTATGCCCAAGGATGGTCATGAGACGATGGACTAGGGCGACTAGCTCGACACAGGTGGGACGCGACCCGCCATAAATATCATTGACAGTCTCCTACCAGATAAGTCTAACAAAAGCGCATTTGGCCGTTTCGTCGCTAGACAGCCTGACAAAAGCGCGCCTGACATGTTCGGCTCTGACAGCCTGACAAAAGCGCGCCTGACACGTTCGACTCTGACATTCTCGGTCGAACCCCTGACACCCGGATACCGTCAGCTCAGCTAAAGCAACCGACTCCAGCAGCATATAAATACCCCCTCTCATCCAACGAGAAATGGGTTGGCTGATCTGTAAGAAATCCTAACGCAGCTATCTATATTCAAGGTCGAATATCCTCCATATATTCGCGATTTCCACACTAGTTCGCTACGTAAGGGCCGATCTGTCTTTAAGATCGCCCAGCATGTCCGACATTCTCCAAGTAGTCATCAAATGACTTAAGCATCGGAGAGGCTCTCTGTTGAATGCCAACCGAGCCTTTCTGACGGTTGTTCTTCTTGCAGAAAGCTCGTCCCAGCTACCAGCAGTCGAAGCGATTTGCGGCGACATTCACCAACTGATGAGCGAACTTCACCAGATGAAGGGTAAACTTGAGATCTCTATCCTCAAAGCGCCCTCAAATGGGTGATTAGCCTCGTCTCACCTCTCCCAAACACTTGTAATCATTGTAACCGTGATTTCCATTTCAATATAAATTTAGTATTAGCGATTTTACCCCGCAACAGCTGCCCATTGCCTTTCGGACGTTTTACTCACCACGCACACTTAGGGACATTTTCGAAAATTTGGCCCATGAAGTGCAGCGAGACAAACTTGTAAGTGTGGTATGTGTGCAGAGTAAAAACGTGGGTGCGCGAAGCAATCCCCTTCTTTATTATCCCAAAGGTTTTTGGAAACACTTTCTCTCTCTAAAGTCTCCTCACTCTGAAATAAGATCGACGGCCATGGAGATGCCCTCGATCTCCTCTGCCCCGCGCACCGTCGAAGACATCTTCAAGGACTACAGCAGCCGCCGCGCCGGCATCGTCCGCGCCCTTACTCACGGTAATTCCCAATTTCTCCCAAAAAATATATTTATATATTTATACTAACAAACCCTACTTTTCCTTGTCTATCTCGCCTCAGATGTGGAGGAATTCTACAGCATCTGTGATCCAGGTGATTCGACTCGCTATCGATTAGGTTTGGTGCAGATATGATGAGGTTTCGTTAAGAAAGTTGGCTTTTTTTCTATTGTGCGCGGATCTTGCAGACAAGGAGAATTTATGCTTGTACGGGCACCCAAACAACACGTGGGAGGTGACGCTGCCGGCTGAGGAGGTGCCACCGGAACTGCCGGAGCCGGCGCTGGGGATCAACTTTGCGAGGGATGGGATGAACCGCAGGGACTGGCTTTCTCTGGTTGCGGTACACAGCGACTCATGGCTCTTGTCTGTGGCGTTCTATCTTGGGGCACGGTTCAATGGGAACGAGAGGTAATGCTGCTGATTTTTTGTTTAAAAGGTTGGAACTTTATTAGCGCACTGCTTGAGTTGGCTGCATTGCATATACAAGGTGTTTGTGAGATCTAGAAACGTTCTGTCTTCTTACTGACGGGAAAAGTCATAATTTGTTGCTTAAATGTTGTTGCATGTTCGGTTAATTGGACTCTTTTGCATTCTCCAAATAGGCACTTTTTGTATGAATGCATTAAACGTCAAGTCGGATTTAGAATAGAATATGAATGTGTGGATGAAAGTATTAGTTTGATACGTGTGAATGCTCTTGTTTGTGCGCTATTGAGTTGACTGAAATGGGTTTACATGGGTTTTGTGAGATCTGTAAGTATATGGTTGGGGGGGGAGCGTAATTTGTCATGGAATAGTTTGTCGTGTAAATAATGCATTGGATGTGTTTATTATTTGGCATACTCCAAATTAGAGCCTTTGTGGTGATTATGCTTACGTTGGGTTAGATATAGAAAAAGAATGGTGTGAAAGTATCACATCATGATGCCGATAATTTCTTTTGTCGTTTAGGGTTACAAAAGGTTGGAGGGAGCTTACAAAAATGGTAGTTTAATATGATATGAAGAAATGAGTAAGTTAATGCTTTTACAAGTTGGAAAGTCTTGCTTTGGTTTGGTATGGATGAATAGTGCTGTTATCTGTCATAGAATAGCTTTAAGGGTGGAAACCAAGCCCGCCTCGTGAATCCTACCCATTCCCCATTTGCTATAAACTGGTATTGTCAAGCGCCTGCTAACCTGTTTATTAGACTTGTTCGGCCTGGTTACTCATCTCGACCCACTTGATATGATCCGTTACAATATAAATTTCTTCCCTATATTTCTTGCAGGTTTCTGATAGATCTGCAATTTTGGTCCATTAGGGGTATTTTTGTAATTTTTAGATTTCTAGGGGGTATATTCGTAATTTTCAGTTTAGGAGTCTTATTTTTAGCTTATTATTTATAAGGGTCTAGGGGATTAGGGAGGGGATGCTTTATTTGGTGAAGAAACTTGTAAGAGGTTGAGAGAATTTCCTCTTTTTTTAGGAGAGTGCGCTCGTCCTGTATAATTGACGACTTGGAAGAGCGAGATTCTCTCGAAAGATCTCAACTTTATCCTTCTATCCTTTTATTTTCAGTTTATTCTCAATAAAATACCTCATTTCCCTCAATTCTTCTCATCAAAATCCTAAAAATCCCATTTTCCTCTAACAATCCCATCTTTTTACGAAAACCCTAATTTCTATAACAAAACCTAGAAAAATCCTATCAAGTTGGTATCAGAGTGGTGCGATCAATGGCGGCGACAAGATCGAAGGATAAGTTCGACGCCTTTGAGGAAAAATACAACGGCAATATTGAAGGTTCGAAGAAATCTTTGGAAGAACTTAGGGCATCAGGCGAAGCAAGATCATATGAGATTGATTCAAGATCCAAGGAGATTGATTCGAAGGTGGATTCCCGTGCGCAACCTGTAGCATTACATGGAGACATCTTGCAAGCCCTAAATCAACAATTTTTGAATCCTACAACGGCAAGGTACTTTGACATGGGTGAAAACCCTAACCTAGGGCAAACATCGACGGCATTGGAGAAAAGAAAGGGAAAGGTGGATGAATACAATGAAGGTTTGCTATCTGACTCCGAAGAATACTTCCGGGAAGGAGGAGAAGAGAACGTGCCTGGAGGGAACACTAGCCGTTGCCCCCGGAATATCGGTGCGACC
Organism: Scilla litardierei; assembly: GCA_030789695.1. Lineage (NCBI taxonomy): Eukaryota > Viridiplantae > Streptophyta > Magnoliopsida > Asparagales > Asparagaceae > Scilla > Scilla litardierei. Next base: position 137,072,020 of record CM061137.1, on the reverse strand, counting down.
ACTGCAGAATTTCTACAGGGTTGGCCGACCCTTGCAGCCCTTTGCAGAGGCGGCCAGCCCTTGCAGACCCCCCGCAGGGGCAGCCAGCCCCCATGCAGGGGCAGATAGCCCTTATAGACCCTTTGCAGGCGCAGCCAACCCCTACAGGGTCTTGGCAGGGGTGTCCAGCCCCTGCAGTGACCCTGCAAGGTTGCCAGCCCCCTGCAGGGCACAAGGGGCGCCCAGCCCCTGTAGTGTTTTTGCAGGGCCTGTGATAGACCCTTTGGGTCTACATCCGCCGCACCCATGAGCCCAAGCCCGTCGGCCCTAGCTTGTGCGCGCGCGCCTCTTTTGCCAAGGAACCCTAGTTTTTATTATAAATAGGAGGGTTAGCCGTCGCTTGTATTTTTATGCTTGATGATTGATATTTCGCTTGAGCATCTTTAGGTAGATTTAGATTAAACGAGGGCGGACGTCCTCTATTGGCGTCTTGGGAGGAGAATACCACTTTTTGGTATTCAATTATCTTGTTCTAGCTACCAAATTCTCAATAAAAATCGTGCCTTTGGTTAGTTCCTAACAATTTGGTATCAGAGCGTGACAATCCATGGCGGCCGTGACGAGATCAAATGATAAATTTGAGGCGTTAGAGGGAAAACTCATGGGGGAGATCGAAGGGGTAAAAAAATCGGTGGAAGCGGTGGTAGAATCTGTCGAGCAATTGAAAGCAAGTCAGGCGAAGAACGACGAGCAATTTGCAAAGATCCTCTCCCTGTTGACGGCGAAATCCGAAGGTGAAGGAAACCCTAATCCGACACCAAAGGTGTCACCTTTAAAGAAAGAGAAGGAAAAAGAGGAGATTATTACCCAAAATCAACCCTATTAAGTGGAGGAATTGGACGAGGAAGACGACAAAGAGCCATGGAAGGTCGACTACTACGAGGAGGTGCGGCGAAAGGCGGTGGAGAGCCAAAGGGGAGGCGTCCCTAGCCGCCCGTTGTGGGAGACGCGTGCCAACGAAGAAGAGCGGCCGGCCCCCCACGACAATTGGGGGGGGGGCGGCCGCCATGGGAGAGGGGCGGGGGACCACCCCCCCACCTGCCGCGAGCCTGGCAGGGGTGGCCGGGCCCTGCCGGGGCCCGTCCAGGTCCGACGACCCTGCCTGACCTCCGGCAGGGCCCGTCGGCCCTACCAGGTGGCCGGCGGGGCCCGCCGGCCCTGCCAGATGGCCGGTAGTCCCCTGCCGGGGGGCGCAGTGGCTGGGAACCCCTCGGCAGCCGCCAGGGGGGCTGACGCATGCGGACAGACCCCGGGGCGGGGTTTTAAGCCCCCGGGGAGCGGACAGAGGTTCGGAGGGAGAATTTCAGAGGAGAGGACCCCGTGGACAGTTTTTGGGAGGGTTTTTCGACCCTTCGGGACGTTGGCCAGCAGCGGAGGACCCATTTTACGGAGACGGACACGGAAGAGGCCATTATTATGACGGCGGGGTGGCTACGAGGAGTTTGGTGATGATGCAGGTTGGGATGACTTCGAGGGCCGGCAGAAAGATTACCGATAAGACTATGGGGGCCGCGGAGGAGGGCCACCTAGGCAGTACGAGACCCAAAACAAGAAGAGAGCACTACCGTCCACATCACCGAGAGGAGGGGAGGCCCGAGCAGGGGCACTTTGGGGGAGAGTGCAGGGTGCGAAAGCTGACGATGCCGCTATTTTCTGGGGAGGATCCATGTGCCTGGTTGTTCACAGCAGAGAGATACTTCGCAGCGCACCACATGACCGAGTCACAGAAGCTGGAGGTGGCAGCCATTTGCATGGAGGGGAGAGCCTTGGGGTGGTTTCAGTGGAAGGAGAGGAGGCAGCAGATCCGTAGCTGGGAGGAGCTGAAGGACCTTGTGCTGGAAAAGTTTAGAGACTCACGTCTGGGAAACCTACACGAGCAGCTGTATGCCCTCAGGCAGGAGGGGCCTGTGCGGGAGTACATCGAGAGATTTGAGACGCTGGTAGGACGAGTACACGGTGTGTCGGACGAGTCGCTGGAGGGCACTTTCTTGAAGGGGCTGCGACCCAGCCTCCGAGCCGCAGTGCGACCCTACAAGCCCAGGGGGCTTTCAGAGGTCATTGAGATGGCGCAGATGGTAGAGGACTCCCGGACTGAGGATATGAGAGGCGGTGACAGCAGCAGTGGGCAGATACAGTGGGCCACCTCGACTGGAGTAGGCGGAGCGGGGGTCACTACTGAGGCAGTTCAGGTAGGGCTTGAGAAGATGGAGGAGCAGAACAACCCACCACCAGCTGGGGGCCAATTTCGAAGGATGTCAGATGCGGAGGTGAGGGAGAAGAGGCAAAAGGGCTCTGTTTCAGATGCGACAAGCGCTTCACTTCGGGACACCGCTGTGTGGATCGAAAGCTGCAAGTGTTGATAGCGGAAGCAGACGAGGATGATGGTGTGGAGGACGAAGGGATCGGAGGGGAGGACGACTCCCACTCGGAGTAGCACCGTCGGTACTTACATGCACCACCTTGAGGATAAGGTGGCTCTTTGGGGGGAAGTATTGATAGACCCTTCGGGTCTACACCCGCCGCACCCATGGGCCTAAGCCCATAAGCCGCTGGCCCTAGCTTGTGCGCGCGCACCTCCTTTGCCAAGGAACCCTATTTTTTATTATAAATAGGAGGGTTAGCCGTCGCTTGTATTTTTATGCTTGATGATTGATATTTCTCTTGAGCATCCTTAGGCAGATTTGGATTAAACGAGTGCGGACGTCCTCTATTGATGTCTTGGGAGGAGAATACCCTCTTTGGTATTCAATTATCTTGTACTAGCTACCAAATTCTCAATAAAAATCGTGCCTTTGGTTAGTTCCTAACAATTTGGTATCAGAGCGTGACGATCTATGACGGCCGCGACGAGATCAAAGGATAAATTCGAGGCGTTGGAGGAAAAACTCATGGGGGAGATCGAAGGGGTAAAAAAATCGGTGGAAGCGGTGGTGGAATCCGTCGAGCAATTGAAGGCAAGGCAGGCGAAGAACGACGAGCAATTTGCAAAGATCATCTCCCTCTTGACGGCGAAATCCGAAGGTGAAAGAAACCCTAATCCAACACCAAAAGCGGCACCTTTGAAGAAAGAGAAGGAAAAAGAGGAGATTATCACCCAAAATCAACCCTATTACGTGGAGGAATTAGACGAGGAAGACGACGAAGAGCCATGGAAGGTCGGCTACCGCGAGGAGGTGCGGCGAAAGGCGATGGAGAGCAAAGGGGAGGTGGCGGCCCTAGCCACCCGTTGTGGGAGACGCGCGCCAGCGAAGAAGAGCGGCCGGCCCCCCACGACAATTGGGGGGGCGGTCGCCATGGGAGAGGGGCGGGGGACCACCCCCCGCCTGTCTCGAGCCCCGGCAGGGGTGGCCGGGCCCTGCCGGGGCCTGCCCAGGTCCGGCGACCCTGTCGGAGGTCCGACGACCCTGTCGGACCTCCGGCAGGGCTCGTCGGCCTTGCGAGGAGGCCGGCATGGCCCGCCGGCCCTGCCAGATGGCCGGCAGGCCCCTGCCGGGGGCGCAGGGGCTGGGAACCCCCGGCAGCCGCCTGGGTGGGCTGACGCACGCGGACAGACCCTGGGGCGGGTTTTCGAGCCCTCGGGGAGCGGACAGAGGTTCAGAGGGAGAATTTCAGAGGAGAGGACCCCCGCGGACAGTTTTTGGGAGGGTTAGTTCCTAACAGCCTGCTGGGGCCCTGCTGACTTCCATCGAGACCGCCGGGGTCCTGTGGCCCCCGGACGACTTACAGAGACACCGACGACCATTGGCAACCTTCCATGCAGGTGGAAGACGATGGAGATGACTTTGTGGTGCCCCATGGATCTCGCTACATGGCAGAGAGGCGATGACATTGAGTACTTCCAGCTTACGAGAAGTTCCAGAATGATTATGACGAGGACTATGGTTTCGAGGAGGGTTTCGGGGAGAATGTTGACGAAGACACTTGGGAGAGGATGTCTGGCCAGTCATGGAGACATAGGTGGAGGTCCACGAAGGGGCTATGCAGGTCTCACCGGAAGGTACGTCGTTACCATTACCATCATCCTTACTATAGACATGCAAGAGGACGAGTAGATCAGTGACAATTTGGGGTGGACAGTCGAGCGAGGAAACTGAAGATACCCATATTTGAGGGGGATGATCCATATGGTTGGATTTACAAAGAGGATAGATTTTTCTTAGTGACGCGCATAACAGAGGGGCAAAAATTGGAGGCATGTGCTGTGTGTTTTGTAGGAGAGGTGTTTTCTTGGTTTTTATGGAGGAAATAGATGGAGCCATTACGGTTATGGGACGAGCTCAAAGACTGTCTGGTGGACATGTTTCGTGATACCAAGTGGGAGAATCTACAGGAAGTTGATGACACTAAAGCAAGATGGCTCTGTCGGGGAGTATATGAAGAAGTTTGAGGCACTCTTGGGGCGGGCCAAAGACATACCTGAGGAGACTTTGAGAGAGTGCTTTATGAAGGGGCACAAGCCCAACATTCGAGCAGAGCTCTGCCTCCATCAACCTCAGAGATTGGTAAGGACGATAGACCCAGCATAGTTGGTAGATGATCGTCTTACAGAGGAGAAGATGTCTACAGAGACGGGGACGGCTCCTCTTTTCACAGCAGCTGACGCTTGGAGGACAACATTCGTCAGCATGGATAGATCATGCCAGCAAGAAGTACAATGAGCCATAACCAGTAGGATATTTTAGTAGATGACTGATGCAGAGATGCGTAAAAAGAGATTGACGAGGTTATATTTCCGATGTGATGAGAGGTTTACCCCAGGGCACCGATGTGATGTACGCAAGCTTCAGTTACTGTTACTAGACGAGAATGAGGGAGACGATGGTGTAGAGGGAGAAGAGCCAGCGGGAGATGAGCATCTCCACTTGGAGTAAGGCCGCCATAGACTGCATGCACCACCTTGAGGACAATGTGGATTTTCAGGGATGGAGTAATAATAGATCTACAATTTTGACATATTAGGGACATTTTTTGTAATTTTCAGATTTCTAGGATTCTTTTTGTAATTTTTAGTCTTTTTTGGGGTTTCTATAATTTTTTTCTGGATAGTATTTATATGCCGTAGAGGTGAAGGGAATTCTCATGCTTATTTTGTGAGAGAACTTTTGGGAGAGGTTGAGAATTCTCTCTTTTTCGGGAGAGTGCGGTTGTCCTTTAGAATTGGTGACTTGAGAGAGCTACCTGCCTCTTTAACGTGGCCAACTATCACTTTATTTTCAGTTTTTATTACTAAAAATCAGAACTTTCATTCGAGTTCAATCAGTTTCTCAAGGCTTTGATTACTGCCTAGTCGTATATACCTTACTAGCACATTTTAGTTTATTGGTTGTTTACTTTTTGTCGTATTTCTTCTTTGTGCATATTTAATTAATTCTTTTTACTTGTTAAATTGTTTCCTATCTACTTACCTACTAATTTCCATTCCTGAACTATCATAAATGATTCGTAAAATGACTGACATTTTAAAATTGATTTTTAAAGTTGAAGCCTTACTTGTCCGTTTGTAAAGTTAGAAAGCCTTATTTGCCCCTTTGTTCATTTCAATACTTGACTGCCATCTAACACGTGAAACATTCTGCCGGGAAAGTATGGTTGCAAGACTGCAACATAAAGGAATAGATAGGGGCCTGCATAGGCTGTGGGGCAAGTGGTTTAATCCGTAACAACAGGCAAAGCCTTATCCGTCCTTGACATATGAACAAAAAAACCTATTCCTAGGAGGATTGTATTTAAAATATTGAACAATATGTGTAAATTATCGAAATAGCTTAGATGTTACTTTTGATTGAAATATTCATTTGTATATGTGGACTAAGCAATCTAAATTTAGATTTAATATGAAGAGTTTGGATTGAACTCAATTTATTTGGTTGACCCATATAATAACAGGTTAGACAGGTCATCCCGCAGGCCGACCTCTTATACATGGGTTGGGTATGTGTTACAAGCCTTGTCATGTCAATTTCACTTGTGTTTCAGCCAAGAGTTCATGACCCAAAAATGACCCGGCCCGTACCTGTGACCCATTTTGTCACCTTTATATCTTCTTGTATAATTGTAATTACAATGTCATGTATAATTAGAGCATCTTTGGCATTCATGCATGGAACCTCTGTTTCTATGAACACCCAAGTTCAGAATTTAGTTGTATAATAATGCGTAGGATGGAAAATATTTAATGTGATTCTAATGAGCCCTAAATCAATCATGATCTAAGACTTTCCGGAAAATGTTATTTTGTTTTGATATGGAGGTCGGGGAACTACTGGATGATATTACTTATATAATGTTTTTGGAAGCATATGAAGTCTCATAATTCTGGAAACGTTGTTTTCAAGGGATACTTTATATTAGTTTAATGGAAACGGCCATCTATTTAACAAACTACTCTATATTCTTTTTCTGGAACCTGTCATCATTATTTCTGTGTTTCTTGGTTGCCTAATTTTGAAGCTCTGGAATGTGGGTTTTTGTTGGTTTCAATATGGATGAGTAGTGCTTTAATTACTTACTGATTAGTTTGTCGTATAAATGTGACAACATCATTATGATTAATTGGAGAACCTTTATTATTGTGTACGTTGAATCTTTTGTGCATATGTATGTCTATATCAAGTTGGCAATTTATGACACATATACATTGTAAACAGACTATATCGGGTTGGAAAGTTACGTCTTAGGATGGAAAGTTTTAATTGTGATATGTTTGCGCATTCAACCTATTTGTATTCTTGACTTGACTAAAATTATTACTTTGTTCTGATATGAGGAATCATTAGATGCGATCCTAAGTGACTAGTTCTGAAGCATTTATATGCATGTTCTAAAGATTTACCTTATATTGGTATGTGCAGAACAAAGTACTTTGTAGATTACTTTTCCTTATAACTTTGATATGTAGGAGACTTTTCTCAATAAAAAATACCATATTCGACACACTTGGACACAACACACATGTCCATCAGTGTCCGACTTACGAGTATGTACCTCGTTATTCACTTTCAAAATATGTGACATATAAAGTAAATGATGACCTCTTTTGACAAAATATTGTTTTTAAAGATTATTCTATTGAAATTATGTTCTTTTTTATATGTATATAAAGTCAAGTATGCTTGTAGGTAGAAGAAATATGCATATGTGTTGGGGGGTGTGTGTATATATATGTACTAGTCATAACCCGTGCCCGCGGGCACGGTTCATTTAAGATTTTCCCTTGCGAAATCTTTATTCCCCGGAATTTTTTTTCAAAGCCAAAATTTAAAAGAAAAACAAATTAGCTTAAAAATATTTAGCGGCACGGGCGTCTTCGACGTGGGCGCCTTCGGTGCGGAACAACAAATTCAGCCCATGCGTCTTCGACACAGAACACCAAATTTGACGTGGATGCATTCGACGCCGAACAACAAATTCGACGTAAAACAACAATTTCGGCGCCGGTGCCTTAGGCGCGGAACAACAAATCATCGTTAAAAAATTTAGCGCGGGTGCCTTTGGCGCGGGCTTCGTATACATATAACATGTGTCCTTGGGACATTGTTCATTTAAAAATCTTGGACCCACTAATTTTAAACAAACATCAATAATTATTAGGTCCTCTCAAAATCTTAATTCACAAAAATTTAGTTTCCCCTGAAATATCATCAGATGGGATCGAAATTTTACAGGGTTTTGCAAGCGGATCAATGAGTTGGCAGCATCTCCCGCGTTCATTCTCCCACAGCTCGCGTTCATTCCCAAGATGAGATTGTGTGTGTGCACAACATTTTTTTAACTAATATTAAAAGGCTATTCCTAGTTTCAATGCTTTAGTGTATTCCCAACAAATTTCTTTTCAAACCCAAAAATTTCCCTCCAAAACTTGATGTGACATTGCCACATATGACAAATTCAAAATCTGCCCTCAATTGTAATATAGATATGTATATGTATGTGTGTGCGCGCGTGCGCGTATATATGTATGTATATATGTGTATATGTATGTATGTATGTATGTATGTATGCATGCATGCGTATATATGTATATATGTGTGTGTGTATATATATCATGTCTAGAGTTTGAATAATTGCTGTGTCCTTTGACCATCAAAGTGCAACATGTGTCAGTGTCTTCAAATCATAGCCTTAAGATGATTATTGCCATATTAGAGCCAATTTCAGATGTTTGAATCCCTTAGCATTGAAATCTTCATGCATATGCTCATGTTGAACTGGATCTAGGTTTTGATATTGCTAAGGCTGGAATGGCAAACTGTCATTTTGGTTGATACTAGTAAGTACTAAAATTGTTAGTAATTTTAAATGTTCAGTGATTTTACTAGAAGCATAATCGGTTTGATATGTTTGAAGATTTAGATGTGATTGAGTTGTCAATGGGCATATTGTAATATTCAACATTAGGATGGGATTTTGGTATTAAAGAAGATTGAGGATGCATACTTAATATAAATTGTTATCTAAACGAAATTTGCAATCCTAATGTTATCCCTTTCTCTTTGACGATTCTTTTCACCGTTGACATTTGATCTCAGAAACCTTCGTCACAGGCCTATATTACCAACTCATAAAATCAGGTTTAAAACTATGCATCTTCATTATTCCGCTAAAATCCTGATGTAAATAACTTTAATGCGAACTAAAACCAAAGTTACCCAAGACACAAATAGCTTTGTTATATGGAAAGATAGTGGATTGCGTAGAATGCTTCTAGTTCAAAAACACACTACTAGGTCAAAGCATGGCCGGGTAGGTTTCATTGGGTGCTTGATAGAAACAGAATATATTTGTTAGGATGGAGAAATAAATTTTTCAGAAATTGTTAAAGAGTTCTTATATTTATATATCCATATGTACGGATATGTAACTGTGGTTATTAGTTTGTACTTTGTGTCATAAATAACAAATCTGCATATCGTCTTGGTAGCAATCATATTTTATTTAGTCTAAAAAACTTATTAGAAATCTAGAAGGTTGGTTATACCCTTTGAAAGTGCTAATGTATCACCATTCAAAACGTGTGATCTGGAGCACAGATTGTAAGGGGTTTAGCGTTTTAAAATTTGGGCCATGATTTTAAGAGCAAGCTAGGCAGGAATATTAAAGTTATAATTAAGATCAATGGATGAGGAGGATGTAAAGTATGCTTCAAATTGCTGGTATGATGGCATTGTTATTGTTGTATTGTTCAGTTATTATAGTGATCCACACAGTGTATACCCTATAAAGTTATGATAATTGTGGGGTCATGTACTTTCTGATAGGGTAACCTTGTTTTTTGGATATTTTTTCAGTATATCTTATCAAGTCATAGTAGAATTGATTTGTCAAGCTTCTTGCAGTGCTCGAATTGTCAAAGCTATCTTCTTCTCGTCCCTACGTTGACAATCATTCCACAGATGGGGAATACCATTTCTGGTCCATTAAATATAAATCTTTTACTATTTGTAACATCTTAGGTTTGCTTTGTAAGACATTTTAATTCAAATACTATTTGTTGTTGTGATAGAAGATTGTTGATTGAAGTTTTAGGGCAGCTATTCTATAAAATATATAGCATATTTTGTATGAAGATGCGGATTGGGATACAAGGATTGATAGATGGATTGTTGAGATTTAATCTAGAATTATCAATAGACAGGATGAAATGTGATGAAATTTGGGGAGACTCTAGGGGACCGTGTTATGTTTAAGGGAAAAAATTCACAATTGAATTGGTTATGGTTGAAATTTTTGGGAGAGGTTTTAAATATGGTTGAAATTTTAGGGAGGAAGATTTTGAACGGGGCTGCAAATTTTGTGGGGAAGATTTTAAATGGGGTGGTTAACTTTTGTTTTTTTTGTTTTTTGTTTTTTTGTTTTTTGTTTTGTTTTGGGGGGGGGGGGGAGGATTTTGAATGGGTTGGTGAAATTTTTGGAGGGAAATATTTTCAGTGTTTCGTTCCTTAAGGGCATGTGCTATGACTAGTATTCCTCACGTTACAATGATTTTTATATTTCATTTCTAAAAAGAAATTATGAAGTGGCATTTCCCCCCCATAACGGTATGCCAGTTTAGAACAAAAGCAATCCCGTGTTGGCAAGGAACCTCGGCATTGCACAGTGAAAAACAAAGATAAGGTACAAAAAGGAAGCAACTTTCTAAGCCATGAAAAAAATTTCTTGTTATTAGTGTCCATGGGTAATTCATTTCGTCATTTTAGGTGCTTTTGGCTTAAAGCTTAAAGCTGAAAGGTAACTGATTTTAATGTAAGCAGAAATTTTAGTTGTCCTTGGAGTACTGAAAATGAATATCATAGATATTAAAACCTGAAACTTAATTGTTCGTCCTTTCTGGTGTTTGGTTGTGGTAGTTTTGTTATAATTTTTTTGGCAAATCAATATAAAAAATATATAGACTAAAAGGATCCTAGGGTGCCTCCTTAGATGAAATCTAAGGAGGTGCCCTTATTTTCTCCACTCTCCCACATTTTTTGATTTTTTTTTCATGGTTTTGTTGTTCACCTCATGGAGGATCAACATACTAAGTTTCAGGCATTTCAATACTTTTTGAGCCATCATATACCCCTTGCAACTTCAACGGTCTGAAAACGTGCTGAAAAATCCATGAAGTTGCAAGGGGTAGATGATGGCTCAAAAAGTATTGGAATGCCTTGAAATTTGATATGTTGATCATCCATGAGGTGAACAACAAACACATCAAAAGAAATTTCAAAAAAAAAATGTAGGAGAGGGGAGAAAATATGGGCGCCTTCTTAGATTTCATCTAAGGAGGCACCCTAAGATCCTTCTACACACATATATATATGGAAATTTTCGGGCGCGATGTGCGAAAAGTTTTTTTATTTTTTTGAATGTTTTTAATTTTTTTTGATGTTTAATCTATACAATTATATACCACAGGGAAAATAATGGGTGAACCTGTTGGGGATTAGAGCACACAGCCATCCGATACAAATTTAACGGTCTCAAAACATGCGAATTTGATGAAATGCATTGATCGAAGGCCAAATGATATTATTTCTCAGCGATTACTTTTTGAGGGGTGTATAACAACATATAATAAAGGTGGAAAAAAAGAATTTTTGAAAAAATTTCAAAACAAAAACTAAAAACATTTTCGCACGGTGCGAAATGTTCTCATTTGAAAATTTACACACAAACATATGGATGTTAGCTAGCCAAGCTCATGCAATATCCTTCCCCCTTTTCAACGATCACATCTGTTCAGTTTGTTGTTTATGTTAATCCAAACTACTAATTTTGAGGTAAACCTTAGTGGTTTTGATTGTTCATCTAACCGTTGCAAAAAGTTTTGTTACGATGAAACCGTTAAACTTTCGACAAATAGATGAACGAGCAAAACTTTTTGTATTCACTTGAAAATTGGTGGATTGAGATTTTAAAACATGTAGATCAAAATGAACGGTTCAGATCGAAGTGAAAATTAGGGGGTGTGTTGGTTTGACGCGAGCAAATGATGAAATTTCCTTTTCTTCCTTGGCTAGCTGATACCTATTGTTTTAATATATATACACACACAAGTCGTAACATATGACCATATGTCATTGAACATTCAAAATATTCCCTAAAATTTTCATCCGATTCAAAATATTTCCCCCAAAATATTTCCGGCCTTATTCCAAATATCACACCAACAATTTTTTTAACCATATTTAAATTCTTAGTTCCTACGGGAGAATTTAATTCCACCTAAAATTTTAGTTTCTTTTAATATTTAGTTCCTTCAAGATTTAGTATCTTCCACATTTAGTTCCTATCAACACTTAAAATTTTAGTTCTTCATAAAATTTAGTTTCCTTAAGATTTAATTTCCACCAAAATTTTAAATTAAAACGTAGTTCCCCAAGAGAATTTTAGTTTTTTCCTAAAATTTAGTTTTATCTAAATTTAGTTCCTCCCAAATTTAAAAATTTAGTTCCACTCAAAATTTTAGTTCACTCAAAATTTTAGGGTTTCTCTCCAAAATTTTCACACTCTCATCCTAATTACTAATTTCTTAATATTAAACCTTAACCATCTTTCTACCCACCTCTTTGTCTTAGTCAGTAAACCCATTCCAAAACATCCCTCTTTTGTATTATATATATGTATGTATGTATGTGTGTGTATATATGTATGTATATATAGATGGTGAGCTATAATTCTTACCATGGGCTAATCCAATCGGTTATAGGAGTCAACAATGGATACCATTCATCTAGAAGAACTTATCATTAGATCTATACCTTAAAAAAATTAAATTATTTGGAATCCTAAAACCTATGGATGAACACATTCCAATATCGATACATATGCATACAACTTGAAAGCCGTTTGATTTGATTACACTTGATGCATATGGTAGAAAACTCCAAACACTCCAAATTTTTTACATAGCGATACTTTTATGGTAGATCACGATGTATGGTTTCAATTATAAATTTAACTAACCGAGTGGGTTACTTCATAATATCACTTTTTAGCTCACCATTTCATTGCACCACCCCCCGGCGATGCATGGCCAACTTCAGTGCAAACCCTTACATTAGCGTATAGTGAGTGCAAGTCATTTACTCAAGTAGTCTCACATGGTTTTAAGGCAAAGCTTCTTGTTCTATTGTTTAATGGTATGTATAATATTTTTGGTGGTACGACAATAATAAAAAGTCGGGTTATTTAGTACTGACCCCCTGTGTTTTCTCGGAAATTAGTAGTACCCCCCTATGGTTTCAATAATTAGTAAGACCCCCCTCCACAATTAGTATCACCCCCCCAGGGTTTCTCAAAAATTAGTATCACCCCCCTATGGCAGGGGGGTCTTACTAATTATTGAAACCATAGGGGGGTACTACTAATTTCCGAGAAAACACAGGGGGTCAGTACTAAATAACCCTAAAAAGTCATAGGTTTTAAGTCATAGCAAAACCTGTAGCTACTTATACTAAAAAACAAGTGTAATACCCTCTAAACAATAAAATATGTTGACATGTGGAGCAACATATTTACTTGTTATATCATTTGCAATCGCTTGAATCTCGAGACGTTCCCTCGAACCAATCATATACTTTAGCGAAGCACTATGCCGGGACAAGTGGATGGGAAAAGAAATTGCTTCGAAGAAAGATATTGGGTTCCCATTCTTCTCCACGCCCAACGAGATGCCAACCACATGATGCTTTACTCCTAACCCCACAACGTCTTTTATTTTCTTTTGAAAAAAACGTAAATAGATTTATTCTGAGTAACGAGAAGACTATTCGAAATATGACGTTCGTGCAGAAAGAATCACAATGAATGAATAGCAATGAATTCAAAAAGGGAACATCTTGAATCTGAAGAATTTGAACCAAGATCTCCGTATGAATGTGATGCTGTATTAGTATATCTGAGACATAATTTAAATGCGATAATTTGTCCGGATTTTTTAGAGTCTTCAGTAAAGACAATTTAGTCGATGGCTTTTTCAGTTAACAGCCATGATTGTCAAAATGGAGAGTCCATTACATGCTTCTTCACTCTTATTGAAGAAATCTATGCATTTGTGTATTTGAATGATTTAACTTTTGTAAATTTATACTACATGAGAATGCATTCGGAGAACAACTCTTAATTTGTAGATAAGGTTTTGTATGTAACATGTGGATAAATTTTATAATTGACAGGTGAATGCATAAATCTCAAGTTACAAGATAATTTATCTATGCTATATTCATGATTAATAAACATCAAAACCTAACAAAATAGGCGTGTTGCTCGAATGGCAAAAGTAAAACTTAGTAACTACATCGCTTAGTGCAGATGACACTGTATATTATTGTCGATTTGAAAACAAGCGTATTACATTACACACATCAGCATACAATCTGACAACGGAATTACATGCTGGCAGTTAAGTGGGCTGCTAGTCTTATTGAAAAGTTATTTGATGACTTACAGACCTTTTATGGTAACTAGTGCCCTACTTATGGTGTGTAACACTGTATAAACAAATCGACCAATTGCTGAAGCTTTTAGAAGTCATTATTGATGATTGTGCTGGCATGATATGCTAGGTACAATTCTGACAGCTAGGAAGGTCAAGGAATCTTAAAGTTTTTGAATTTTATTATGGGTGGTTATTGGTTTGGGAAATTTGGGTGGGATTGAGACATTTACTTTTCGTGTTATTGGTTTGGTCTGGAACTAGGACATGGAAAAATGGCGTTATTGGTTGACGGGGCAAAAACTGGGACTAGAATTCTAATATCCCAGTTTATCGTCCTATACAGATGAAGTGTGTCATAACTCAAAAATTTGTCAGAATTTGTTTTTTTCCCGGTTACATAGAAGAGAATTGGGACATAATTCTCTCTCCCTGCCAATCTTCCATATCTATCCCCAAACCAGGGCGTATATTCGCACCTCCCCCCCCCAGGGGGGGGGGGGGGGGGGGGGGGGGGGGGCTGCCTAATCTGCCTTTGGACAGTGAACAATGGGCCAACCTCTGTTGGCCCATTCACAGTAGCAAATAGCAGCAGCTGCACATCATGCTATGGTTGTGGGGCTGGATTTTGATGGGAATTGGGCCTGTAGGGGCCTTGCATTTAAGACAAGGCATGGGTGGTGCTTGGTTAAAGGATTGAAATGTGAGCAGTTCGACTATTGTTCTCCTATAGGGTTTTGAAATTGGGGTTGAAAAGGGGAAATAGGAGAGATTTTTGTGGCTGTAGAAACCTGTCCTTTTGCACTTTCTTTTTTTAATGGAAAAGCAATTATTAACTGGTTATCGTCATCAAGAATAAATTGAATCGATATGCTAACACACGGGGAACCTTGGAGATCTTGCCTGCACTCAAATTGAGACCAAAGAGTCCATATTATATATATTATAGGAATTGAGAATATGAGGTTCATGGTTGATGTAAAATATCTAACTTATTTTTCCTTAGAACGGGATAGTAAATTAAGTTAATTAACAATGTGCACCCATCTGAATAGTTTTATTTTTATTTTATCTGTTTGAATATGTGCACCTTTGTTTGAGACTTTTTTCTTAAAAGGGATAGTACTGACTGCACAACAAAAATGGAGCATGGGGCTAAGAAATTGAGCCAGTTGGAGGAAAATGGTGAAATCACTATTAAAAGGGTCAATCTTTGTATAGTCTTTATCTGAATTTTAAGACTTGAGTATTCTAAATAGTGTGGGTGCACGTAATTTATCCAGTTGCTCATTGTGGTTGAATCTTTTCGTAAATCAATGAAGCTTTGGGAAAAAGAAAGAAAAAAAGAAAGAAAAATAAATAAGAAGAGATGGCATCATGGGCATATATGATAGGTTTTGGATGTAGATTTGATCAGCTGGATGGATGTAATCCAGATTTCTCATTTATTTTTTATGATATAATTGATAATATGGAATCATATAGATCAGGTGGCACCTGATCTAATAGATCAGGTGCAAGACACAAAAAGGTGGGCCCCATTGAAAATATAAGTCTATGTGGGGCTTGTACTTTACAACTTTATGTGTCTTGGCACCTGATCTATTAGAGCAGGTGCCACCTTTTCTACATTATTCTCTTAATAATATGACTTCTATTTAATTTTTAATACTCATTGAATATAGTATAAGTTAATAATATAATTAATTTTGTATTTTTTATTAATTACTTATTCTTAATTCGTTATAATAAATTAATTTCTAAATTTATAGTATATTTGAAAGATAATATTATTGATAAAACCATCTCATCAATTGTTCTATGACAATCTCGTAAGTCCGTCTCAGAATATCCTAGAACCCCCCCTTGGACATATGTCACAGAATACTTATCCCAGAATTTGTCCCCATGTGATATATGTCTTAGTCCCACCCAGATGCCAGAACTTGTGTCTGAAATAATTTCTTATTATTGACTAGGATAGCATTAGTTTAACAGTGTATAGATGAAGGCATGATGACAATTATGGTTGGAAACAGATTTATATGTTGAAATAGAAAATTGGCCACATTGCAAAATCAGGGTGTTTGTGTTTCTATAGGTAAGAAAATACAAAATAATTACAATTATTAGTCTAGTTCCCATATCTATTCATACCAGAGTTTCCAAATATAATTGAAAATTATAATTCCTATTCATGAATGATCATTGTTAGGTTTTGTAAACAATGGTTCTTGTTTCTCCTTGCTTGAAGAAATAAATTTGGATAACCTTTATAGTATGTTCACCTTTTATAATTTGTTACCTCCAAAAAAATTGTGAATAGCATGTCTACCATTTTTAGTTTAGTATAATCATATGACTATTTGGAATTGCTAATATGCATTTCTTCTTAAGGCAATTGTTGATGTAAGACGAGCCATGATTACAGTCAATATTATTCTAAAAATTAGAGCGAATCCTGCCATATAGAGGAGTTACAATTATACATGGAGAGGGCTACCATTTTTAATTATTTGGACTTTTTAGAGTTTTTAGTTTTGGAGTCAAATTAGGAGAAGTGTTTGAGTTTTCTTTTATTTAGAGTTTTGGTTTGAGTCTGTTTTTGTAACTGAATTTATAAAAAGACAACTTTTGAAGTTCTGGTAGAATTAGTTTGGCTTTCACGCTATGTTGTCTTATAAAAAAGGCCTTTGCCTTATTTTGTATTAATGACAAGTGAATTGAAGAATTGAGTTTGTAAAATTTAGTTGGTTTGTGAGAAGCCTTAGTGATTGAATTTCTTTGCATGCAATGTGATAGAGTGGCTACAACAAGGCCTGAATTTCTCTCTTTAATCAATATTCGTAGTTCAGTTTTCCCTAATTTTCACCACAAACCCTAGATTTAAACCCTTCCGCTTCCGCTTCCGCCTCTGCCTCCACTTCAAATGTACTTCTTTGTTGCAGACTGATCTTTTTAATGGCATGGGCAGCTTTTCCATTGACCCCTACGGTTTTATTATCTAGGAAAAAGTACTGTTACACTTTCCATCAATCCTAAGATATTCATCAACTTTAGTCACTTGTTGGATACCTATTGTTTATATATGGTACAAGACAATTGACACACTAAGGTTTAATGCAATATGATACCATTGTTTATTTGATACCAAGATACTATTTGATACATCTTTCTTTTCATGAGGTATACTTCCCTATTTTATGTTGACATGATTTTAAACATTAATGTATATCCCCATGTAACACATGTGTTGAATGATACTTTGTAATAGCTTTAAATTAGTTTAGAGATAAGAATTATAGTTTCTGGTTTTATTATAGGATTCAAGTAAGAAGTGAGTTGTAAACATAATATCTAGTTTCAGAATAGTAGTCAAATGATTCAGTTATAACTTATACTCATAATTGTATTCATCATTGGAAGGCTAATTCTCCCCTTTAGTCGAGTCGTTTGTTTCTTTATTGGAGCTCTTTCCTCCAATATGGAAGTTTTATTTGTCTTTCTTTGCGGATCGTCCTCCCCTGTCTCCGTCCATCCTTTCTAATGATATATGCCTCTGCCCCCCAATGGCAGCCAGAAAAAGAAAGAAAAAAAAGAAAAAGAAAAAGAAAGAAAATATTGTGTTGTTTGAGCTTCTTCTTGACTCATTAAAACCATCATAGTCTTTGGGCTTGTTCACGGCCATTTGAATTATCTTCCTCTTTCTCTAACTTTCAGTTGCCATCTTTCTACAATGGAAACTCAAGAGCACTCTAACTCTTCTTTTAGGGAAGAATTCTCGATACTTTAGAAAGGGGTTATTAGAATGTGCAGACATAACTGTGAAGCTAATTACATGAGATAAAGATGTCGTTAGAATGATGCCTGGCTTGGACAGGGGAGTTGATTGTGGACATGTTAAAAGCAGTTTATCTTTAGTTCAGTGTTGAAGATGCACAGAGGTGTTGGTTGAGCCATTAATTTGTATGTATGGGAAATTTATACTAGTATGGGTGGCAATGCAATTATGGGTGGCAATGCAATGAAACTTGGTAAGCAGGTGAAGTCAAAGCCTACATCATGGGTTGTTGTAAACGTGAAACCATCAGTTGAAGTAACACTGAAAAGGGAACAAAGCTCTACATCGGCTTGTGTTCTCTATTGATTTGGGTTACTGCCGTGAGATTACTAACAAGAGTTATACTAATTTGAAAGTGTTCTTCTGGTGATCTGCTTTAAATTCAGATTGCATCGTTTTGCTTGAAGTAACTCTTTCCTGGCTGTTGGAGACTGAATTTAGCTTGGTTTGTCAGTGCGCACTTCTATGTCTGTATTGATGATGTTACCCGACTAAGGTTTGGTTGTGTTTTTGGTTTGCTGCTTGAATATTATTAGTCCGTTCAAGCTTGGCGTTGAATATACAAGTATAGGTAAATCATCATATTATAACTGGAAATTAAGAAAGAATATTTTGATTTGTATTCAATAACAATGTGGTATCCGTTAGGATCCCAATTAGTCCCACATCGGAAAGAAAAGAGAAAAATGAAAAGTATAAGTATTAGAGGGTCTCTCCACCTAATACCAATTGGTTTTGGGTTGCATGCTAGCTAATACTTAACAATTGGGGTGTGAGCCCAATGTTAAGGGTCTCGTATGGGATGAGTCCCTAACAAATGGATTAGGTTAGGGGCCTAGTATGAGATGAGTCGCTAACAAATGGTATCAGAGTTAGTTCCATGCTACGACCCACGTTGCAAAAGGGACGACTTGGGGAAGGAGCGACCTAAGAGGGGGCGACCTGGTAAGGGCCAGAGTGGGCCACTCAGAGTGGGCACTCCAGAGTGGGCCGTCGTGGACGGTGATTGTCGAAAGCGGAAGGGACGACCTGGGAAAGGAGCGACTTAAGATGTGGCGACCTGGTAAGGCCAGAGTGGACCACTTAGAGTGGACACCCCAGAGTTCTAGAGTGGACACCCCAGAGTGGGCCACTGTGGATGACGTTGGCGGAAGCGTGGTGGTATGTTAGGATCCCAATTAGTCCTACATCGAAAAGAAAAGAGAAAATTGAAAAGTATAAGTATTAGATGACCTCTCCACCTAATACTATGGGTGCCAAATAGCACCCGACCCGAACCTGACCCATTGGGTTGGTTATGGGTAGGGGTCACTGATTTGGGTTGACTCGACTGACCCGGATAAAATCCGGGTCGGATATGGGTTTGACCCGTTAACCCGATTGACCCGAATTCCACCCTGTATTATATTAAATAAATATATATATATATAATATAACATGCTTTCCTTTCAAAACTTCATTCTGGGAGTGTTGGTTAACACAATTTGTTAATTGTTGGGCTGTTCATGAATCCATGTTGGCCCCTCTTCGATTCCCGGTGGAAGCAATTGTTGGTTAATTTATTTCTATTAAATTTTGTTATTCCCAAGCCGAACCCGACCCGAACCCGACCCGAACCTGACCTGCATGATAAACCGGGCCAGGTACGGGTGACACAGTTTACAACCGGGTCGGGTACGGGTTTCTGAACCCTGACCCGGATTTAATCCGGGTCGGGTTCGAGTTCACCCCTATTCGGGTCGGTTTGACCCGATCCGACCCGATCCGACCCGTTTGCCTCCCCTACCTAATACCAATTGGTTTTGGGTTGGATGCTAGCTAATACTTAACAATTGGGGTGTGAGCCCAATATTAAAGGCCTAGTATGGGATGAGTCCTTAGCTAGGCTATTGTTAGGGGCCTAGTATGGGATGAGTCCCTAACAAATGGATAGGTTAGGGGCCTAGCATGTGATGTGTCTCTAACAGTATCCATCTTGGAGGGTTCATATATAAACTTTCTTTGGGATTCAAGTTAAATGGGTCAGAATTTTGAATCTGAAACTCTTAAGTTTGAAAAAGGTGAATGATGAAAGCTGAAATGAATGTGGTACCTCATGTAAGTTAATGTGGTTGGGTTCTGAAATACAAGCCCAAACTAATCTAACCACATGTAAAACACTTCAATTACCATTTAGCCATTACACCAGGACCACCCTTTCAAGTGGCTTCCTGGGGAGCAGCGATCTGTTGCAAGAAACTGGCAGTAGTTGCAGGAGAGCATGCCACACATTTATGCCCCGTTTATGAACAAAGTTTTGTGGAGGCAAGGGTTGTGCAATCTCTATTTTGTTTTGCAAGCCCTTGCATCCATCTGCTGGTTTGTCTACTGCTCACACTTTCCGTTCATGCTTATTGATGCGGCTGAAATGAAGAAAGAGGAAGAAGGTTCATGGTAAAAGGCAAATGGGCTGGCGGCGAGTGGCAGATGTGTGGAAGGATGACAACTTCAGTGGTCACACTTCACTTTTCTGTTATGTCTTATGAACAGAAGATATTCCAAAAATTTTCTGTGCACGTAGTATAGTATTACAAGTCATAGTGGGCTTAATTTAGGATCTTGCTCTTCTACCTTTTTAGGGCCTAATAAGCCAAGCCTGATCAGTAATTCCCAATTTACCTGATGCAACTCACCGCCAAACTTGAATTCTTGTGAGGTTCCAAACTGGTGAGCGGTAGCTTGTGTTGTTGAGATCAGACCTTGGAATAGTAATGGTTAACTTGTCCAAGTTGTTACTGAAACATGTTGGAGATAAAACCTAGGGGTAGGGGTAATGACTTAAAACACGTATACATTTTCGTAACATTCACTTAAAATGCTCTAATATTTTTTTTGCATCACTTGCCACCCCTGAACTTTCAGATTTTTTTATTAATAAAAAATGATCAAAATATACGCTCCTTTGTTGCCATTGTTGTTGTTTCTTCTTTTTTAGGAGTTAATAGTTGTGTGATTCTTGTAGCTGTTGTGGTTGCATTTCTTTTCTTCTTTCGGGCTTAAGAAATGAGAATGCGGTTCTCTTTTGTTCCATCTCTTCTCCTTGTCATTTGATTCTTCTTTCTTTTTTGATCTTGAAAAATGAGGAAGAGAAAAAGAAGAGAAGAGAAGCAGCAACAGCCACAATGAGAAGAAGAAGAAGAAGAAGAAATCAGCAACAGGAGAGAAGAAATCAGCAACAACTGTAACGATAAGAGAGGAAGAGAAAAAGCAATAGTAACAGGACAAGAAAAACAAAAAAAGGAGGAGAGGAAGGTTAAAAAAAGAGGAACACCAACAATGACAACAAGGAGAAGAAATAAGAGTGAATGTTATTTTGATCATTTTTTAAAAAATGATCCATTAGGGACGTTACAGGATCAAAAAATAAATGTTAGGAGTGTTAAGTAATGCAAGAAAACATTAGATTATACAAGTTTTTGGGGAAACTTTAAGGGTGTTTTGAGTCATTACTCCCTAAAACATATTTTTGGTTCAAACTCATATCTTCCTATTTGATTCATAATCCCCTCGTGTATTCATCCGCCATTTACTCAAATCGTCATGTGATATGTATGTATTTAGTTTAACAAATCTACATGCTGCAGCCCATATTTTTACTTTTGCCCACTTTGGTTTGCCAGGTTACAATTTTGCTTACATGATATGCAGTTCTGAATTGAGCTGTTGGATGTAGAGGATTTTGCCTATTTGATCTTTACAGAGTCATTCTCTTGGTAACTTTTACCAAATCTAATTAACTGAATATTTTAGGAACTCGCGCATCAATTGAATAATGTATGCTTGCTGCTGTTTACAATATGCATCCTTCAGTTATTTCGACTGGAGCTTTTTGGAGTTTGATTCTGGTGCTCTTTGAACTTGTCAGAAAGCGTTTGTTCAGCATGATCAATGATCTGCCAACAGTTTACGAGGTGGTATCCGATAGGAAGCAAGGAAGAGATAAGTCGGGTGTGGACAGTGGAAGCAAATCCAAACCGTCGACAAAGGTTAGATATTTCGCAAGTCATCCATACTACTACATATTTTTGTTTACTCTGTAATTCTTGATTTCATGCTCTTGTTCAGAGAACAAGCGACGGTCATATAAAGAACAATTTGAAACCGGTCGAAGAGCGCTATGGTGACGACGAGGACGAACACAGTGAAACCCTATGCGGAACTTGTGGGGGCAACTACAATGCGAACGAGTTCTGGATCGGTTGTGATACATGCGAGAGGTGGTTCCATGGGAAGTGCGTGAAGATAACCCCTGCCAAAGCGGAGAGCATCAAGCACTACAAATGCCCGAGCTGCAGCTCGAAGAAAAGCAGGCAGTAATGCTAAAAGCTTTCCGGCTGTTAATGTCATGTTCATCCTTTACATGCGGTAAAAACTTTTAAGATAGCGTTTTACTTGTTTTTTTTCGTGTTTTAACAGTCATTTATGTTAGGATGTCGAAGTCTGAGTTTATAGTTGTCAAATGTTCATAGACAAGACGATCTGAAGCGTAAGAACTGGCATCATAAATCTGCAACTTTTATCTTCTCAAATCTTTTTGTCTCTGTAAATATTTGGCTGTATCTGTCTAGGGGTTGTCTAGGGGTTCTGTGCATCTATTATACATTTGAGGACTTTGTTTTTGAGGACTTTGTTTCATGTAACATGATTGTCCCATATGTCAAAATCACATCATCACATGAAATGTCACCTCACTCCCACTCCCACTCCCACTCCCAAAGACCCAAAATGCATCAAAAAATCACCCTACAACCCATCCCAAATCAAAAAAGCCAATCTCAAACTAACACCTAAAATGCACCCAACTTCACATCCACCATTCAAAGTCTTTTTTATCCCCGGACAATACATACACGCACACATATTCTTCTCTCTCCTTTCCCCATGTGCATGGTCCGTATCATGTATGTGGATTTTTTGTGTTCCGTGCACTATGTGTACAATTTATTTATATAAATAAATATTTATAAATTTACTGATGGGACGCAGGAAACAGATGTTAAGTTTATAGTTAGAGCATTATAATGGTAAGATTCTAGCTATATAACATTTTATTTGTGTTGTGTAGCATCTAAGGATGTAGAGAGAGCAAGATTATTGAAATTGGATCTGTATCCTTTTGGATGTGTGTGTGTATCAAAATGGAGATTGATGTATGTAGGACAGATGACATCTGATCAATTTGGGTCAGGTGCGCTGATGTGGCGGCCTTTCATTGGTCGTCCAAAAAGCAATTGTTTTTGGACGGCCAATAAAAGACCGTCACGTCAGCGCGCCCGATCTAAGTTGGCCAGGTGCCATCTGTTTGACATTATTCTCGTCAAAATATCCTTTCTGATCAGATAAGATTTGTTTGGAATGATGCAACATGGTGTTTTTTGGGATGTGGATCCGGTTATGGATATTTTATAATACCGTTAGTATATTCTATTCATCATTTATTTATAGTTTGCAATTATCATGTATTTTCGATGATGGAATCTGTTCATTTTCATTTTATGTTTTAAAATGTTAAAACATCAATTTTCAAGTAAAATTGAAGAGGTTTTGTTTTTTCATTTACTCATCGCAATTTTAACGGTTCTGCGGTAATAAATTTTTTTGCAAACAGCTTGATGAACATGTGAAACCTTTTGGGTTCAATAAAAAATTTGTGGCTTTAGGTTTTCTATCATGAAGACAAAAAAACAAGTACAGATCCAATTGTTGGAAACAATTGGGGTTTGGTGTTTTTGATGTTAGATGAGGAGAAAATTTACTTCTTGGCCAGTTGATGCCCATATTCTTCTTTTGATAATTTTTCACACCATTTTTTGATAGAATATTTTCATTTGTTATAGATAATTCAGAACAAAAAATCATAGGCATCTAACACTAGTTTTGTACCCAAGTTCCAAGTATCGTTGTTGTTTCAATTAGGCTGACTCTGCTTTTCTCAACCCACTCCACATGCATGCCTTGTTATATAAATAAAAAAATCCAGTAATTTATATGCTTTTTGGGCCCCACCTTGGTAAAAAAAATTGTGAGCCCCACCTAAAAAGTTTTAAAAAATTAAAAAAAGACCGATTGGCTTCAGTCCAACACGTTGAAGGGAGAAACAAAAAAGCTTTGTTTGAGCTCCGGTGCTCATCCTAGTGGTTGAATCATTTGGCTGTCTCGGTGTACCTGGCCTCTCCGTGGCTTTGTTTTGAGTTGCGGGATCCACACACAAAATATCTTGCCGCCGGCGACTAGCTGCAAAACCGTGGAGGCTTCATCCTCTCTCGTTAAATATGGAAAGTCTACAAATAACTCGTCCACATGGTGTACAGAGACCTAAGAAAAAACCCACACAGCTAAAAAGGAGAGATAAGAGTGCGTGTGTACGAATATCGTCTTGATGTAAAAGGTGGAAAAGCATGGGTCAATGGCAAACATGTAAAGATTGAGCACAACAGAAATTAAAACACAAATGCAAGTAAATGAATGAAAGAAATAAGAGTAAATCTCAAACACAAAGGATTATCCTGATTCACCCACCTGTAAGCTACGTCCAGTCTCTAACATCTTTAGGATTTCTGTTGTGCAGCGGAGGCCAGCTCTGCCAGCACGAACACAGCGGAATACTCAAGATCGTTGGGATCGAGGACGAAAGATCAGAAGCAAACAAATAGAGCACAAACACGATTGCTTTTAGGCCGTGGACGGTCAAGGGGGACACCGATGAGCTTTATTACGAAAGGAGAGAACAATACAAATCTTCCATTCGTCCAACGAAGAAGAAGCACACAAGATCTCTCCAAAAGCTCACAATACAATCTCTCAAAGTTGGCTCTCACAAATGGCGGCTCTCTCAAAAGGATACAAATGTGTTCCACACGAAACCCTAACCTAAAACCCCTATTTATATCCCTAGGTTACAATAGGTGTCATCATTGGCTAGGAATTCCTAAGGATACAGATCCCGACAATTACGGCATCCGATCCAATTGCCGCTCTACGCAATTAATGCTGCAGCAACCTAGTGGGCCAATTGTCGCTTCCTAGTGGGTCGCATTCCAATGGGCGCACTTCGACCGATCGACCTTTCTTCTTTGTCGAACGACCCAAGTGCCGAGCCTCACATACGAGCCTTCATCCTTCGAGCCTTCAAACGACCGATCGACCGAACACGGACTCTAAACGCGTTACGACCCATTGACCCAATGCCGAGCGTTCGACCCTCAGACTCGAACCGACGACCGATCGATCCAACTGTGCCGACGAAGCCACATGCGCAGCATCCTCGTATCTGACTTGTGCAGAGTCAGATAGGTCGAATCCGAGCGCAAAGGAGTTACCTCTGCACAAGATAACTTGTCTGCCATACAACTGCTTCTCCTGCGCCGAATCGAGCCAACTTCTCCACAAATCACCACCTTGACGAGATTCGAGCCTCTGTCCAACAGACGACCCTCACTGACCTTGGTTGAGCATCAAATGGGGTTCCCCCCATTTTGTTCCGAAGAACCAAATGCTTCGCCAGAGCTACAACTGTCTCCTCCTGAGACTGGCTGACTCTCTCGAGTCCAAATGGCTCCACCGAGCCTCAATGCCCCCCTCCTGGGGCCGACGTCAACTTCTGTGAGGAACTACATTGAGCAAGTCCAAACAATGCTTGAACTTGACTCCCGATACAACCTTCGTCAGCATGTCCGTCGGGTTGTCATTTGTTCCGATCTTCAACAAGTTGATGTCGTCGTCGTCGTCTCCCACATAGTCCCTGACAAAGTGGAATCTAACGTCGATATGCTTCGTACGAGCATGGAAGACCTGATTCTTAGCCAAGTGCACTGCACTCTGGCTATCACAATGGACATCGTACCTCTCTTGGTAGACTCCCAGATCATCCATCAGACCCATCAGCCATATCGTCTCTTTCACCGCTTCCTTCAATGCCATATATTCTGCCTCCGTAGTAGACAGGGCCACCGTAGACTGAAGGATACTCCGCCAACATATTGGAGCGCCTGACAGGGTGAAGATGTAGCCTGTCATCAATCGCCTCCCATCCAAGTCGCCTGCATAGTCGGAGTCGACATACCCGACAGTGTGCGGACCATGAACACTTCGGCTGTATGTCAGTCCGACGTCGACTGTGCCATTGATGTAACACAGGATCTACTGCACTGCTCGCCAGTGCTCTCTTCCCGGGTTGTGCATGTATCTACTCACCATGCTGACTGCATGTGATAGATCGGGTCGAGTACATACCATTGCATACATCAAGGCCCCTACCGCATTGGCATACTGTACGCTCGTCATGAGCTTCTTCTCCTCTTCGTTCTTCGGACACTGCTCGACACTGAGCTTGAAGTGAGATGCGGGCAGAGTAACTACGGTCTTCATCTTCTCACAGCCAAACTTCTGTATAACAGACTTCAAATAGCGACTCTGTGAAAGATGAACAGTACCTCCACTTCGATCTCGTGCGATCTCTACCCCAAGAATCCTTCGTGCCTCGCCCAGATCCTTCATCTCAAATATAGAACTCAATTGAGACTTCAATCTCCGAATCTCATCTTTATTCGATGAAGCAATGAGCATATCATCGACATAAAGCAGAAGGTAGATGAAGGACCAGTCAACCAACTTCCGATAGAACACGCAATGATCATAGGGACTGCGAACATACACTTGATCATCCGTCATAAAGCGTTCAAAACTCTTATACCACTGCCGCAGTGATTGCTTCAACCCGTAGAGTGACTTCTTCAATCGACATGCACGACCGTCATCACTCCCATAGCCATAAGGCTGAGCCATATAGATCTCCTCTTCGAGCTCTCTGTGGAAGAATGTCGTTTTGACATCCAGCTGCACCAGTTCAAGGTCGAACTATACAACCAATGCCAATAGGATCCGAATCGAGCAATGCTTCATTACAGGAGAGAACACTTCATTGTAATCGATACCTTCTTTCTGTGCGAAGCCCTTTGCTACGAGGCGAGCTTTGTAGCGAACATCTCCTGATTCGACCCATTGCTTCTTGGTGTAGACCCATTTACAACCAATTGCCTTCTTGCCCTTCGGAAGCTCCACGAGATCCCATATGTCGTTCTTCGCCAATGATTCCATCTCTTCGTCCATCACACTTCTCCACCGCTTCAGGTCTTCGGATTTCTCCACCTCACCGAATGAGTTGGGAACATCGATACATACTGCGGGAAAGGCAAATGAGACCAACTCCGAGTACCTTGCAAGTTTCCTTATCTCACGTCTCGGCCTCGATACTGCTATGGAATCCTTCGGCTGAACGACCCTTGGAGACGAGCTATCTCCACCAACTGAGCTTGAGCCACCAACTACACCATCGACGACCTGGAGCCAGCCTTCTGCTACATCTGGTGTGGGTCGATCTGAGTCATCGATCGACCGTTGTGGAGTATCAGACATGTTGTCGAAAACCTGCTTCAATTGTGTCTGTTCGACCTCTACCTTTGGCTCATTCTCCCTCTTCAGTAACGCCGACTCATCAAACGTTACGTCTCTGCTCAAGATCACATTCCCGTGTGTCGGACACCATAGTCGGTATCCCTTGACACCACAGCTGAAGCCCAAGAAGATGGCTTTCTTGGCTCGAGCATCGAGTTTGTCTTCCTTCACGGCATAGTAACTTGAACAGCCCCAAGCTCGAAGTGATCCATAGTCGTAAACTGGCTTTCCCGACCATACCTCTAAAGGAGGTCTTCCTTCCAATGCATTAGATGGTAGCCGATTGACCAAATAGGTCGATATGCCAGGGCCTCTGCCCAAAACTCCTTCGATAGGTCAGCAGTTAACAACATGCATCAAACTTATTATAGTAAAGTTCAATTCATCCTCTCTACTACCTCATTCTGCTGCGGCGTACCAGCAACGGTGTAGTGTCTCTGAATCCCTTTTGATCTGCAGAACTTCTCGAAGAGATCTGACATGTACTCATCACCGTTGTCACTTTGCAGACGCTTGATTCGTCGACCAGTTTGAGTCTCGACCAGCTTCTTCCACCCGATGAAAGTGCTAAGAACTTGGTCCTTTGACTTTAGCGAAAACACCTACACCATGCATGAGAAATCGTCGATAAATGACACAAAGTAGTGTTTCCCTCCCCATGAGGCCGTCCTAGACGGACCCCATATGTCGGTGGGTACATAGTCGAGCGCAGCCTTCGTATTGTGGATGGCCGTTCCAAATGAAGCACGTATCTGTTTCCCAAACACACAGTGCTCGCAGAACTCGATCTTCCCGGTCTTGACTCCCTTTAGACAACCCCCAACGATAAGCTTCTGTAATGCTTTCTCGCCCACATGACCTAGTCGCATGTGCCATAACATTGAGTCGTCCTCCTCAGCCTCACGAGTCAGAGCCGCTGTGCCAGCTACGACCGAGCCATCCAAATAATAGAGGTTGCCTTGGCGCTTCCCTTCATCACAATCATTGCTCATCGGTTCACCCTCAGAGCTACATTCTCCATGGTCACTGGACATCCCTTGGATTCGAGTGAGCCGAACGATATGCGATTGCGTCTTAGGTCGGGAACAAAGCGCACCTCCACGATGTCTCGTGTAACACCGTCGCCCATCCTCATCCGCACTGTCCCGACGTCTGCCGTGCTACAGTCTCGGTCATCGATCAGGAAGACTGTACACTTACCACCTTCCCAGAAGGTCATAAAGTACTCTCGATGTGGCGTCATATGGAACGAGCACCCAGAGTCAAGCACCCAACCATCTGACGTCACGCCCTCTGAAGCACCGACTAATACATACTCCTCGACCTCAATGCCCTTCGCGACGTTGGCAGTTGCGTCGTGCTTCCTCTTCGCCTTTGGGCAGTTTCTGACCCAATGTCCTCTTTCTTTACAGAAAGCACATTGGTCCTTTGCCACCTTGCACTGGGGGCCTCTTGTCTTGTCTCTGGACTTGGATCCAAAATACCCCCTCCTATCTCCACCATTCTCACCACTACGACCCCTTACGACTGTAAGAGCGTCGCTCGAAGCTCGGCTACAGGTGTCCCCATCGTTCTTCCTGGACTCGTTGCTCGTCAGAGCATTGGACACCTCTTCAAATGTGATCAATTCCTTACCATAGGTAAGAACTGACACCAAGTACTCATACTCGATAGGTAGAGAGTTGAGGAGAATCATCACCTTGTCTTCATCGTCAACCTTCACGTCGACATTCCTCAGGTCGGTAAGAAGCTTGTTGTAGCAGTCGAGGTGTTCCTCCATATAAACCCCATCGGCAAACTTCAAACCGAAAAGCTTCTTCTTCAAGTGTAGCCGGTTCTGGATATTCTTCTTCATGTACTTGTCGCCGAGCTCCTTCCAGAACTTGTTTGCACTTGTCTCCTCCATATATGGGTATTTCTTCTCCATCGACAAATACATGCGGATGGTACCACATGCACGCTGATTCAGAGTTCTCCACTCCTGATCGGACATGTCCGTCAGCTTCTCGTCCAATGCGATATCTTGACCAAGTTGATTCAAGATATTCATGACTTTTCATCTCCATATACTGAAGTTGATCTTTCCATCAAACTTCTCAATTTCGAACTTTGTGTTAGACACAATAGTCCGAGAAGATGAAGAATACCAAGAAGTCGACGCCTTTGGAGAACCGTCATTGCCACCGCTACTCATCTTCGTCTTCTACGTTGATCGCCAACACCGTAAAGCTCTGATACCAATTTTTTGTGCGGCGGAGCCCAGCTCTGCCAGCACGAACACAGCGGAATACTCAAGATCGTTGGGATCGAGGACGAAAGATCAGAAGAAAACAAATAGAGCACAAACACGATTGCTTTTAGGCCGTGGATGGCCAAGGGGGAACACCGATGAGCTTTATTACGAGAGGAGAGAACAATACAAATCTTCCATTCGTCCAACGAAGAAGAAGCACACAAGATCTTTCCAAAAGCTCACAATACAATCTCTCAAAGTTGGCTCTCACAAATGGCGGCTCTCTCAAAAGGATACAAATGTGTTCCACACGAAACCCTAACCTAAAATCCCTATTTATAACCCTAGGTTACAATAGGTGTCATCATTGGCTAGGAATTCCTGAGGATACGGATCCGACAATTACGACATCCAATCCAATCACCACTCTACGCAATTAATGCTGCCGCAACTAGTGGGCCAATCACCGCTTCCTAGTGAGTCGCATCCCAATGGGCTCACTTCGATCGATCAACCTTCCTTCTGTGTCGAACGACCCAACTGCCGAGCCTCGCGTACGAGCCTTCATCCTTCGAGCCTTCAAACGACTGATCGACTGAACACGGACTCTAATCGCATTACGACCCATCGACCCAATGCTGAGCGTTCGATTCTCAGACTCGAACAAACGACCGAACGACCCAATCGCACTGACATAGTCACATGCCCAGTATCCTCGTATCTGACTTGTGCAGAGTCAGATAGATCGATTCCGAGCGCAGACGAGTTACCTCTGCATAAGATAACTTGTCTGCCATACAACTGCGTCTCCTGCGCCGAATCGAACCAACTTCTCCACAATTTCTCCGCTAACTATGTCTTCAACAAGAGAGCAAAATGCCTCAAAATAGAGGGCTTCTACAATCACCTAGTTCCACTAACTAGGAATTTCCAATACAACAAAACTCAACCTCAACAAGTGAAGACCTCAACAGTTGCGGCTATTTAACCAAATACAAGTTACAACAACCAATCACTTATCACCACACTCTTGTGTGTATTTTACAAATCTCTCTTTGAAGATGAATTCTTACAACCTTCCTATAGTCAATATGTTGAAGTTTTGTGTATTGTGAATGGCTATTAAAAATCCATTTGATCTCAAGAATAAAGAAGATTAAAATAGTTGCAGATAAAAAAATTTTAATTGGAATATCAGAATAATCAAGATGAAGCTTGAGGAGATTCATAATTAGTAAATGCCAAGATGCTTAAAGCTTTGAAGAAATTAAAACAAAAGGCTTTGAAAACTTTTTGAGAACTTGAGAGAGTTTAGAAAATGCTTGAAAACCTTGATACTATGCTCATTAATTGATGCAAAAACTCTTAGCAAATGTAGCTTAAATAGGGAAGAAGAAACTGTTGAAAACAATTCTCTAAAATGCAATCCCAATGAAAAAATCGGCAGCTTTCCGTAAAATACGGAACCATGTTTTTTCAGTCCGTTGGGCCAAAGTAATCGACTCCTTTACATTTGATGGTTGACTATTCTTTTAACAGCAGTCGACTTCCCAGACTACTATAGTCGACTATTTTGGGAATAGAGTATTGACCATGTTTTTCAAAGAAAAGTAATTGACTCCTACTGAACAAGTAGTCGACTATTATTCTGATACATGAAAAATCATCTAGAATTAATTCCAAAAATCATTCTAATCTTTTCTAAATATTTTAAGAAGTTTAAAATATTATTTAAGTGCATGTGTGACGCACCCCGAACTTACACCTACATTCCACCTAGCGGTGTCACAGTCGCTAGGCGTAGTATGGTTCATAGGTGTCAGCTCTGGGCTCTATCCGCAAACGGACAGTGTCAAATTATAGTATATAAGATTGTCGAATCCCACAGGGACAGTGATAGTGTATTGGGGTCTCAGATTATTTTTAGATCTCAGAGTGAGATATCAGTCGGTTTAAGAAGATTGGTTGTGATGGCATTGTTGGTTCGATAATAAAAGAAGCTAGGGCCTTAGGGATCACCGCTAAGACCGTCGGAGGTTGATGTTAAAATGGGGTCTTTACGTTGCATTGGATTTAGGGGGTTGATCTCTCAACTCATACCACTCTCGTGGGTTAGAATTTCGAGTTATCTCGGTGGCTCTCATTGACGCAATGTCGGTAGCCGTCAATAAAGCGATATAGTTCGTCGGTGGATCCCCTCAAGGCACGAGCCGGACATGGTCACGAGCCTTGATTGGATCCACTAATTTCCTATTTAAATCCCAAAGATACTCCTTAAGCTCGTCAATTCCACCGACCGTGGGCATGATCTCAGTACGAGTCTCCTAGGGATTCGGATGGATTGACCGAAATACTCCCCCTTATTCCCAATACACCCTAGAGATCCAGGTCTACATCTCTTTCCTAGAGTCTTAGGGCTAACCCATCAACCCTAGGGAAAGCTACTCACACATATCGATTATGACGAATAAAATGCAATATTTATCGAAGAAAACCTCGTAGTAATTGAATCGAGCGAGAAATAAATATCTTACGTACCGAAAACAAGGAAGAATGATAGCCAATAGGGATCCAAGAATTCCAGCAGATTCCAAGACAAAAGAATTAGCAAAAACCTAATCTTTCTCCCAAAAATAACTCAATTCTCCAAAACCTAGATCTAGATCTACAATAGTTTTTTTTCTCCTCCTCTCTCTAAACTCAGTTCAAAAACATAATCATAAAAACTCTCCATTTTCCTCTCCCAAAATCGACTCGTGTAGCCTCGTCTGGGCCCACGAAATTAACTTCAAATTCTGGAGTCTGCGCTCGCTTGTTGTCGACCAAGTCAGTGACTCGGTCGAGTAGCTCCAGCTCGGTCGAGCAGGTGCATTAACTGCTCTTTGCTGCTCTTTGCTCGGGTGAAGGGGTCTGGGCTACTTGGTCGAGCAGCCCGCTTGCTCGATCGAGTCTGTCAGTAGATCGGGCTCCTTCAAAAAGTGTCACTCTGCCTACTCGGTCTGAGTAGGCCTTGCTCGGTCGAGTCGCCTGCTGGCTCGGTCGAGTAATTCCTGCTCGGTCGAGCAGGATGTTGATGGGATGGAGCTTTGAAAATAGAAACGGCTCGACCGAGTCACCATGCTACTCGGTCGAGTAGGATGCGCTCATGCATCAACTCCTGGGTTTCGTGTATCAGCTACGCTGCTCGGTTGAGTCACCTGGGAAAGTTCCAAAACAACTCATCTTTCCTGCCGGACTCTCCTCCACTCCTCTCATAAGCTTTCGAAACTCGGCACACTCATGTAGAGCCTTGCCAACGGGCTCACGGGTATGCTGGATGTGTCCATATCCAAAAGTGGTTCCAAATCGCTCCAAAATCCCTGAAAATCCACAAAACTCTACGAAACTCGAATATGGCGTTAGAATTGCAGTATCGTAAGAAAATGCGGAATTTGGATGCAGTTATGACATGAAATGCTATGGAATGATGCTATGAAAAGATAGAAAATATGGACACATCAAAATGCCCCAAGCTTACCTCTTACTCGTCCTCGAGGAAGACGAATACTAGGTATGCCGGGCGATAAACAAAAGAAATTAAAAGAGGTAAGAGATGTAAGGGGGTGCTAGAATGTTCAATTAGATCTCAAGCCTCAGCAATATATCACGATGCTTCGAATAATAAAACACATGCTAATAGTATCCTCAAGTCTTACTAATCATATGGCTAGCATGCAATAAAAGCAAACGTAGGGATCTTCTAAAATCATGCCATCAACTCATATCAAATTCATGCAATCTATAGAGTCTAGTATAAAAAGAGTTAGCAATGCACTTTTTCAATCAATAGATACAAGTGGAGCATAAAGAGATCACACCAACATGCAATAGAGAATGGAAAAAGATCATGTCATTCAAATATTCAATTCAAATCATGAAAAATCTTCAAAACTAAAATATTTTGTAAAGTTCAAGCATTATCAAATCTTCCCATTGTGCACCATCTCCACTCTAATGTTATACTCACTCATAAGATCAATTGGTTCACCCCCAAACTTAGCTTGAGGTGTCGCATTTAGGAATATGATATGGAAATTTTTGTCTTTTCCCAAGTATTTGTAGCAGCTTCTAATAAAAGGATAGAAAATAATTTCCTTCTTTCTTTTCTCTTTTCTTTTCTTTTTCTCTTTTTATATTTTATATTTTATATTTTATATTTTTTCTTTTATTTTATTTGGAAGCTATCTTTTTCTTTTGGGATTTTTGGGAAGTAGATACGGTAGAAGTAGCTGTAGGGGTGAAACCAAATGATATGTAGAGAATCATAAAGATATGTGGAGAAGGAAAATAATGCATCACTCGGTTCATTCATCAGAGGTGCACAACGATTCAATGGGATAATACTCTAACTAAACTCATAGCTAGCATGGATATTTTCATTCATCTCAGTGAATATTGAAAACATGCGGTATAAAGCACAATAATATCAGGCATGCAAATAGAAGTGGATAAGATAACAAACAAGTGCTCCAAATGTACTAATGATGCGTGAATCTAGGTGCATTACCCAACAGAGAACGTACTAGATACTATTTCATGCATTCAATTTCAATTCATATCAGACATTAAATTAGAAAGATTAGCAAGAGAATATGCCATCATATAAATAGTAAAACTGAGACTAACCTGAATATCATGTCAATAGATATAAACATCTTGAGTAGCTATTGAGGGCTATGAGAAGTATCATCATGCAGAACAATTCTAGCTAAAAGAAAGAAAAGCAGAGAAAGTAAGAAAATGAAAACAGGCATGCAAGAATGGCAAAAAGTGAAAAACGTGATGCTAAATAAGAAAAAAGATGAAAAGCTGGAAAATGGGTGGAAAAGTAAAGTAAAAAGGTGAAAAATGAAAGAAAATATAAAAGAGAATGAAAAACTAAAGCGATAGCGCTCATCCTCCAAGCTAAACACAGCAGTGTCTGTTGAATATTGGACTCCCCGGATTTGGTTTTGGATGATGAGCAAACATAAATAATTCATGAACTAACAATTTGTGAGCGCAGTATTGGAGATCGTCGCCAATTTCACGAGAATATTCAAAGCGACATCTCAACTCTTCCAAAAGCTCGTATTCAAGCCTAAAGCTTCGTTGAAGCTCCTGCAACGCTTTGGAAGATATGAAGATTCAATCGAAGCTCTCAAAGACCGTTTATTAAGGTTTTATTTATAGTCTTTTAGTTTCGATTGATAGAATGTTAAGCCTTGAGTATATCTTACGTTTCTATCTTCATTACGCTCATTTCGTAGCTCTAGGATCCTTGCACAAGTTCATTCTAACTTCCTCGAAGCGTCGCGCTTCGATTCGGACTTTGTTGTGCATGCTAGTTGGTACAAGAACAAGTACTGACCGACTAGATGATGATCTAGTCGGTCGACAACTGTTCTTGGACCGACTAGTTTGATTCCTTAATTTCTTGGACTTTACTGTTTACAGTTAGTCGGTCTACGTTGACTCACCGACCGACTAGTTTGTGAACTAGTCGGTCAGTGATGCTTCTTTGACCGACTAGTTGTGACTTACTGTTCACTCTAAGTTTCTCCTGAGCTACTGTTTACCGTTAGTCGGTCTAAGAACGTTTGATGACCGACTAGTTGACAATCTAGTCGGTCAACTTTTGTTCTTGGACCGACTAAGTCACTTTGCATTCAGACTAAGTTATTTTGCCTCTTAGTCGGTCTACGTTCATTGTCTGACCGACTAGTTGTGAAACTAGTCGGTCAGAAAGTGTTCTTGGACCGACTAGATTTCTAGGTCTGAAATTCTCTTTCTTCTCAGATCTACTCTTAGTCGGTCCACGTTGTTTGGCTGACCGACTAGTTGATGAACTAGTCGGTCAGTGACTGTTCTTTGACCGACTAAGTCTCACAGATTTCTATCCGTTGGTGAATGACCTAACTTGTTTTTATGGGACCCTATAAATACGAACCTAGGTCATTTCTATCTTTAATAGAGCTGCCATTAAGAGATTCATTGAGTTCTAAAGAGATAGCTATTCTCCCTCAAATCTAAAGCTCTCTTCCTCACAAGAAACCCATTCTCTCTCATTTCTAGATCTAGAGAGAAGGTTGTTCTTGGTGAGCTCTTCAAGCTATTGCTTGATCCAAGTCTCCAACTCTTCCCTAGGCACCCATTGCTGCTCATTTCCTTGGTGCTAGGGCTTGGTGACTTCATCTTCCTCAAATCCTTCATTTCACCATTTGGGTAAGAAAAACTCAAGGTATAGGATTTTGTGGTAAGATTTGTTTATTTCAATATAACTCATTTATATTGCTTGTGATTCTCTCGGTTGTGAGAGAAGGTTGTGATCCCGGGTTGTGGGATTCACGTTTGCTATTGCATGTATGATTTGATCTTGTGAAGGTTTTTCACAAGATATTCATAGTGGAAATCTTGAGTTAGGGTTTCTAACTCAAGTATCCGGAGGGGATCCGGGTGGTTGGGACGTAGGATCACCGGGAACAAGTCGGGGAGACTTGGGTGGATCCGAACCCATTAACATCGTTTGTTAGCATTGTTAATTTCGTTGTCGTCATTCAATTGAAGATTCCGCAAATTGATTTGGTAGTTGATTGCAATTTAATTTGGAATTATACTCCTTATTATTTTAAAGTACTATTCACCCCCCTCTAGTACTTGTGCAGTAGCTGGTAGGGCATTACATTTGGTATCAGAGCCAGATACTCAGCTATGTCTGCCAACGACAACAAGACCGTGCCTCCACCTTCCAACTATGACACCTTCAGGAACCGTGAACGAGCGTCATCGGTGATGGAAGGACATTCCTCTACAAGGCCTCCATTCTTCAACGATACCAACTACGGGTACTGGAAATGTCGGATGGAAACCTTCCTCCGAAGTGCATCTTTATGGAGGACTACAATGAAGGAGTACATCGAGCCTAAAGAAGAAGATTTTGAGAAATGGACTACCGCGGAGGTTGCCGCGGAGGTAAGCAATGCCAAGGCAATGAACGCCTTGTAATGTGCATTGGAGCCCGAGGATTTCAATAAGATATGCACATGTAAGAGTGCATATCAAATTTGGAACTCCCTCCTCATTCTACATGAAGGGACGAGTAGGGTAAGAGACTCTAAACTCGTAGTCGTAACCAAAGATTACGAAATGTTTCATATGCAACAGGGCGAGAAGATGAAAGAATATTACGCTCGCTTCGTTGACATAATAAACGAGTTAGAGGCCCTCGGCAAGATCTACACTCAAAAGGAGAAGTGCTTAAAGCTTATTGAAGGACTTCCCTCTTCTTGGGAAAAACGTACCTTCGCCATCGAGGAAGGTAATGACATGAACAAATATACCGTAGTTCAACTAATGGGTACTTTGATGTCATACGAGGTACGCAAAGATAGCAAGGTGAAGCTACAAGAAAAGATGAAGTCCTATTTGAACCTAGAGGCGCCTAAGAAAAAGGCGATTGCATTCAAGGCGGCTTCATCCACCTCTACCGATGATGAGGACTCGGAAGAAGAAATGGACATGGAATCCATTGCACTCATGGCAAAGAAGTTCAATCGCTTCTTCCGAAAGGGTAACTTCAAACAAAAATCTAAGTTTACTTCTAATAACGCCTCTCCACCTTTGTGTTTTAAATGCAATAAGCCGGGACACATCAAAGCGGATTGTCCTCAAAACAAGCAAAAGGAGAAGTGGAAGGCGCCGAAGTTCGACAAGTCAAAGAAGTATAAAAAGGGGTACAAAAAGGGACTTGTCGGAACTACATTCACCGACTCCGAGGATTCCTCAAGCGGAGAGTCGGATGATGAGAAAGTGGAGCAAGCGCACATGTGCTTCATGGCGAGAGAGGAGCATGATCAAGGATCTTCTTCTTCCGATGATAGCGACGACGAAGGCGATGAGGTAACGATGGATGATCTTAGGGATGCTAACTCTCACTTATGGTCTAAATATACAAAATTAGTAAATCGATATACTAAAGTAAAAGATGACCTAGCTAGCATTCAAACCTCGCCTAAGACTATCATCACCAACAACGACACCGTTGTTGAAGAGTTAAGAAATGAGATTGTTAATCTCAAATCTAAACTTGAACATGTTAGCATAGATGATCCGGAAGAACATAGGATAGCGGATTTAACTTCTCAAAACTCGACTTTGAGTATTGAGAACGAGAATCTTAAATCTCGTGTTTTTGTGCTCACATCGCAAGTGTCCAATTTGGATACTTCTATGCGTTCTCTCAAAGAGAAATATGAGAACACATTAGGCCGAATCACTAGATTCAACAAAGGTAAGGACCATTTGGATAAAATCCTAAGTGACTTACTTCCGGCCAATCACCACATTGGTTTGGGGTACACGATGGGATGTCCATCCAAAGCGGCCACTACTTTTGTTAGGCCAACTTCCGGTGACTCTACGAGTGGTAGCAAACACTCTATTGGTAGTTCATCTACCAATGGTGCTTCCACCTCGTCCACGCCCTCTTTTGGAAAGAAACCCACTTTGGGTGGACCTCCAAAGAAGGGGCATGCTTATATGTACACCAATACCATGCCACGTAGGAACACACGTCCTACTCCACCATCTCACACATATGATGATTTTTATGCAACACATTCTCGGGCACGTGCACACCATGTGAGACACCCTCACGCACGTGTTCCCACACATGCATATGTTCACCCACCGCATCATATGAATAATTCTCGTCGTGCACCATTCCATCATGTCCCGTATGCCTATCCACAACATGCATCACGTAGAAATCAACGTCGCATGCATGCACCCAATAGGATGATGGCTCCCAAAATATTCACTATTTGGAGCCCAAAGGACACAAGCATGGACGAAAAACAAATGTACATGAATGCTTATTTTTCGGATGTTGTACATAGTAAGAATTATGTGGGGAAGTCTAAGTCCACTTGGACTTGGCTTCCAAAGGTCTAATCCCTTGGACCCAATGACCTTGGGTACCATGATATGAAAGTTTCTATCTTTAGGTACTCAAGGAAAAGAAGAAGAAAAGGAGCAACAAATTTAAATTTAGCTCCAAAGGGAATTGGATACTCGATAGCGGGTGTTCAAAACACATGACGGGTGACGCTCGTTTGCTCTCCGGAGTGGTTCCCATTGCGAATGGAAACCGCGTCGTATTTGGAGGCAACGAGAGCGGAACCATCATAGGTGTTGGTAAAGTCGGTAACCCTTCTAAACCATTAATTAGTGATGTTTATCTTGTTAGTGGTTTAAATCATAATCTTATTTCAATAAGTCAACTTTGTGACAAAGGTTACAAAGTTAGCTTTGCGAAAGGATTGTGTCATATTTTAAGAAAGGATAATGAACAATTATTATTTTCCGGAACTCGTCGTAAAGACATTTATATTTTGGATCTTCCTAAGTCATATGAACAATGTCTCGTTGCCAACACAAGTGAACAACACTTATGGCATCGACGCTTTGGACATGTGAACTTTGGAACACTATATAAGCTTTCAAAATTGGATTCTATTAAAGGTTTTCTGAAGCTTGTTTTTGAAAAGAAAAGTTTTTGTGATTGTTGTCAACGCGGCAAGCTTCCTAAATCTTCATTTAAACCTAAGAAAAGCATCTCTACTAAAAGGCCACTAGAGCTATTACATCTAGATTTATTTGGGCCAACTAGAGTAGCTTCCTTAGGAAATGCAAGGTATGGACTTGTCATCGTAGATGACTATTCAAGATTTACTTGGGTATTTTCATTGTGTAATAAAAATGAAGCTTTTGAAAACTTCACAATTTTTGTTAAGAAAGTACAAAATCTCTTAGGAACCACCATTGTCACTATTCGTAGTGATCATGGAGGTGAATTTGAGAATGAGTCTTTTGAGACATTTTGTGATGAAGTTGGTATTACTCACACCTTCTCTTTCCCTCGTGCACCTCCTCAAAATGGTGTAGTTGAGAGAAAGAATAGGACGCTAGTGGAGTGTGCTCGCACTATGCTTGATGATAGCCAACTTGGCCATCAATTTTGGGCGGAAGCGGTACACACCGCTTGCTATGTGTTTAATAGAATACTTTTGAGGCCCGGCACTAAACAAACTTGTTATGAATTGTTGTTTGGTAGGTTGCCTCAAGTTAAACATTTTCGTGTTTTTGGTTCGAAATGTTTTATTAAGAACACATATGGTAGTTTGGACAAATTCGATCCAAGATCCGATGAGGGGATTTTTGTCGGATATTCTTCGCGTAGCAAAGCCTACCGGATATTCAACAAACGAACCTCAACGATCGAGGAGTCGCTTCATGTCTCATTTAATGAAGGATTTGTTCCAACTCGAATTTCAAATGATAATGATTCTTTGGATGTTTTATGTGATTCATTTGATAATTCTAAGTCTAATGATTCTATTGATTCTATTGAGACTAACCCATCTAATGAAGTTGTTGAGAATGTTCCTAGTAATCAAGGTATTCCCAAACGGCTTCATACCGTTCGTGACCATCCCCATGAGCAAGTAATTGGCAATATTCATGATAGTGTCAAGACGAGATCGCAAGTCCACCACTTCACCAATAGTTCCTTTGTCTCATCAATAGAGCCAAAGAATATAGTTGAAGCTTGCGAAGATAGTGCTTGGATACTTGCCATGGAGGAGGAACTCATTCAATTCGAGAGGAATGAGGTATGGGAGCTTGTTCCTTTGCCATCG
The DNA here is from genome assembly GCA_030789695.1 of Scilla litardierei. Taxonomy (NCBI): domain Eukaryota; kingdom Viridiplantae; phylum Streptophyta; class Magnoliopsida; order Asparagales; family Asparagaceae; genus Scilla; species Scilla litardierei. The sequence goes on along the minus strand of CM061137.1, from coordinate 137,031,779 downwards.
AAGAACCACACCGTCATAGGGACAAAGTGGATCTTCAAGAACAAATCCGACGAAAATCAAGTCGTCATCCGGAACAAAGCTCGGTTAGTTGCTCAAGGCTATCGCCAAGAGGAAGGTATCGATTTCGAAGAATCTTTCGCTCCGGTAGCTAGATTAGAATCAATTAGATTACTTTTGTCTTTTGCATGCCATAAGAATTTTAAATTATTTCAAATGGATGTTAAAAGTGCATTTTTAAACGGAGTTGTCGTTGAGGAAGTTTACGTTTCTCAACCTCCGGGCTTCATAAATGAAAAATTTCCAAATCATGTTTTTAAACTAAAGAAAGCTCTTTATGGTTTGAGACAAGCTCCTCGAGCTTGGTATGATCGCCTAAAGAATTTTCTTTTGGATTTGAATTTTAAAATGGGCGAAGCCGATTCAACACTTTTTATTAAGCATGCAAATAATGATATTTTATTAGTTCAAATTTATGTTGATGATATCATTTTCGGTGCTACTAACTTCGCTCTTTGCGAAGAGTTTTCTAATGTTATGAAGGAACAATTTGAGATGAGCCATATGGGCGAACTCAAATATTTCTTAGGTCTCCAAATTCGCCAAATGAACGATGCAATCTTCATCCACCAAACGAAGTACACGGTGGAGTTGCTAAAGTGATTTGGAATGGAGAATGCCTCCGGGAAAAAGACTCCGATGAGCACGACTACGCATCTTGACAAAGATACGGGCGGAAAAGATGTAGACATTCGTCTATATCGAGGTATGATAGGTAGCTTACTTTATCTTACCGCAAGTAGACCCGATATTATGTTTGCCGTATGCATTTGTGCTCGTTATCAGTCTCTACCTAAGGAGTCTCACTTAGTAGCGGTAAAACGTATTTTTCGCTATCTAAGTTACACTTTAGATTTTGGATTACTTTATCCGAGATCTAGCACATATGAGTTAGTCTCATATAGTGACGCTGATTATGCGGGATGCAAATCCGACAGGAAAAGTACTAGTGGCACTTGCCATTTTCTAGGAAATTCTCTTGTCTCTTGGTTTTCCAAGAAGCAAAATTCGGTTTCACTTTCAACCACCGAGGCGGAATATATTGCCGCCGGTGCCGCTTGTGCCCAGGTTCTTTGGATGAGACACACATTGAAGGATTTTGGTATTCATTGTGATACTAGCCCTATCATGGTGGATAACCAAAGTGCTATTTGTCTTTCAAAGAATCCGGTGCACCATTCCCGATCAAAACACATAGATGTCCGACACCATTTCTTAGATGATCATGTTGCTAAAAAGGACATCATTTTAGTGTACGTTGAAACCCAAAAGCAAATCGCCGATATTTTCACGAAACCCCTAAAGGAGGACTCCTTTGTGCGGTTGCGTCGAGAATTGGGGATTATGGGTGAATCCGAGATATAGGATTCATATTTAAATTCAATCATCTTGCATGCTAATATATTTCGCGATATTTCATTCATGCTAGATTAATTGAATTTTTGGGAATTTTATGTGATTTATTTGAATTTATGATCGAATTCGTATTTCAATGATGTATTTAAGATTTCGACGTTTTATGGGGTAATTTAGATGTCTAATGAGTGAGTTAGGATGTTTCATCCAAGTGGTTTGTGAAGAGAAATCAAATTTCTACTTTTGGACTCTTCTAGTCGGTTTCAGTACACTTGTCAATCGACTAGATGCTCATCTAGTCGGTCAGCAAATGAACTCAGACCGACTAGATCAAGCAAATATCCATCTCCTATCATTTTCTTTCGTTAGTCGGTCATAGTACACTTTCCGACCGACTAGATTGAAAACTAGTCGGTCAGTAAGTATACTGCGACCGACTAATTCTTGCCCTAGAAATTCATCTGAGCTACTGTTTCGACTTAGTCGGTTCAAGCTCATTGACCGACCGACTAGATCGTAATCTAGTCGGTCAGTGCTTGAACTGTGACCGACTAAGTGTGTTAGGGCAGTTGAGTCTTTTCGCCTCCCGACCGACTTATACTCGATCTCGTCCGACTAAATTCTCATTTAGTCGGTCTTTTCACTTGCTCCAGCCCGAAAACCCAAAACCCTCAACTCGAAACCCTTCGTCTTCCGGCCGTTTCTCCGTCGATCGCCGCCATCCGCCGCCGTCGACTCCACCTCCTAGGTATCTCCCTCCCTCTCCTAGGTCGATTTCCTATTCTAGGGTTGTCTCTCCTTGATTTCAAGCTCTAGATCCTAGGGTTTCAATTTCTAACCTAGGGCTTGTGATTTTCGAATTTTCTTGATCTCTAGGGTTGTTAGCTTGTGATCTCTACGTTGTTAGTGACCTAATCTTCGATTGCTTGTGCTCGTAGTGCTATGGCTAAGACTCGTTTTCCTATCGCTTCTTTCGGGGCTTCTCCTATGACCGTAGGGCCTTCCGACCCTAGGAATCCCCCGAAGCCTAAGCGTCGTGCCAAGTCTACCCAAGCCTCTCCATCGTCGCCCCCTCTTAAGAAGCCTAGGACTGCCACAACTAAACCCCGCAAATCCAAGACCAAAAAGCCTATTCTCCAATCTCCGGCTACTCCTCCCGATTCCGATACTGATTTTATCCCTGAGGATGAGCCTACTAGGGAACCTACCCCACCTCCGAAGACCCGTAAGGCCAAGGGTAAAGCTCCTATGCCAGTTGGCGGTGTAGACATATCGTTGTGCCGCGATGACCCACAGTGTCTCGCAGCGTACAACCGTATAGAGCACTGTCCACTGTTGTTAGAGCATTACGTTCAGTTTTCTGATTTCCTCGGCCTTGCTGATCTTCTGTCCTATAGTCGTCTTCTAGATTATCTCCGATACGACCCCAAAGCCAATCCCAAACCGTATCCTCGCCTCGTGAAATTGTTCTATGCCAATCGCATTCGGGGACAGTACGATGCCAGCCACTCCATTGAGACGACTGTCTTGGGAACTCCTATAGTTCTCACGGCAGAAATCTTGGGGGAGATCCTTGGTTGTTCATCGTGTGGTCTCCTCCCTTCGGACATTTCCGTAGACGATATCTCTTCCTTGGATCAGACTGTTCTTTCTGAGATTTTCCAGGTTATCCCCTCCGCATTCATTGGTGTTCCATCGAAATCTTTAAGCCGAATGCGTGGGTTCTTAACCTGATTTTGAAGTCGTGTCTCCTCCCCAAGTATGGATCCTCTTCGCTCCCATCCCAGCCGTTCTTGAAACTCATATACGCTCTTTTCTTAGGGTGCGAGATTAATTGGGCTCGCGTGATACTCGATAAGATGGATTCTTTCGAGTGTATACGCAAGACCAATAAGTCTGTGCACATTCCATACCCTTGCTTGTTGACTCTCGTATTTCGTCATTTCCGAGTCCCTCTCCCTCCTGACGATGAGCGTCCCTTGGGTACGCCTCTGAACGCGACGGCCGTGAAGAAATCTCTAGCGGCACTTCGTCACGTGCAGAGGTCTACCGCATCTGCTTCTCAGGCTTCTCTGTCTGCTGCCGCAGCCCCCTCTCGTCCTGCTACATTGGACGATGTCGTACGCCTTCTTCGTCGGCACGAGTCACGTTTGGCTCGTACCGAGGAGGTCGTTTGTCGTATGGCTCGTCTGATGGGGATCGATCTTCCTCCTTCAGTTTTTGAGGCCGAGGAGATGGACGATGAGGAGATTGACGAGCTTGTCACTTCTTTTGCCCGTGGCGATGAGGCCACTGCTGCTGCTGCTGCTGGTACTTCTACTTCTGCTCCTGGAGATGGCACCACTTCTGGTGTTCCAGAGCCATCTGCTTCAGCACTTCAGTCGTCTGAGCCTGCTGCTGACCCTGCTGCCGTGCCTGCTGATATTCCAGTTGACACATCTGCTGTCGAGACCCTTGCTGCTGTAGAGCCTGTTCCTGAGATCTCGACACCTGCCCCGACGATTCCATCTGTTGAGACACCTCTACTCCCTGCAGATCCTGAGTCCACTCCGTCGACTGGACCCACGGACGCTGCAGATCCAGCCTCCTCCTCGTGATCGTTGTTCCGAGGACTCTCCATATACGCTTTGGATGATTTATCTTTGCGAGAGTATTTTGGGTTAGGATAGAGTATGAGGGTTATGATGTTTTGATGTATTTTGGATGTTGTCTATGATGTTGTACTTATTTTGATGAGGATGATGATGATGTATTTCTTCTTGATGGGTATGTTGTATTTTGATGGATTGATATCTTTTTGGATGTACTCTTGATGTTATCATTAATATATATACATCGTCATTGTCTTTATCTTAATTCATCGTGCACATTTTAATATTCGTTGAATGTATATGAAATGTGATTTCGTCGCTCGTCGCATGAAAACTTGGTTAAATAGATTTAAATTCTATAATTGTATAGAATTGTTTTCCATGCACAAACTTAACCAAGAATATTGAATATTGAAGAGTATGTTTCTTTATTCAAGAAATGAATAAACATTTGGTATTTTTGATGATTTTGATTATCGTTGATTTTTATTGATAATGGAAAATTTGGCACACCTTGCTTTGATTTCCACAATTTTCCCTTGGTGTCAAGTTGGTCCATTGTCTTTGTCTACGACTCCCGATGTTGGATTTTACATTTCCTAATTGTTGTCGTTGTATGCCCCCCATTTTTTGGGATAATGCCAAAGGGGGAGAGATAATGATAATAAATAGTGCAAATGAAAATTTAACTCATTTTCCAAGAATCTAGTTTGATAAGTTAGATTCAGGGGGAGTTAAGATATATATAAGGATTTTCAAAATCCGATATTTCAAAAATCAATTCACTTTATTTATCTTACTCGTCTGCTTGATGCAATTCATTTATATTCAATTTGGAATTAACGTGTCATCAATGCAGGGGGAGTAAGTATTTTACATTTGAATTATTATCTTTGATTATTATTTATGTTGGTTTGTCATCACCAAAAAGGGGGAGAATGTTGAATATTGGACTCCCCGGATTTGGTTTTGGATGATGAGCAAACATAAATAATTCATGAACTAACAATTTGTGAGCGCAGTATTGGAGATCGTCACCAATTTCACGAGAATATTCAAAGCGACATCTCAACTCTTCCAAAAGCTCGTATTCAAGCCTAAAGCTTCGTTGAAGCTCCTGCAACGCTTTGGAAGATATGAAGATTCAATCGAAGCTCTCAAAGACCGTTTATTAAGGTTTTATTTATAGTCTTTTAGTTTCGATTGATAGAATGTTAAGCCTTGAGTATATCTTACGTTTCTATCTTCATTACGCTCATTTCGTAGCTCTAGGATCCTTGCACAAGTTCATTCTAACTTCCTCGAAGCGTCGCGCTTCGACTCGGACTTTGTTGTGCATGCTAGTTGGTACAAGAACAAGTACTGACCGACTAGATGATGATCTAGTCGGTCGACAACTGTTCTTGGACCGACTAGTTTGATTCCTTAATTTCTTGGACTTTACTGTTTACAGTTAGTCGGTCTACGTTGACTCACCGACCGACTAGTTTGTGAACTAGTCGGTCAGTGATGCTTCTTTGACCGACTAGTTGTGACTTACTGTTCACTCTAAGTTTCTCCTGAGCTACTGTTTACCGTTAGTCGGTCTAAGAACGTTTGATGACCGACTAGTTGACAATCTAGTCGGTCAACTTTTGTTCTTGGACCGACTAAGTCACTTTGCATTCAGACTAAGTTATTTTTCCTCTTAGTCGGTCTACGTTCATTGTCTGACCGACTAGTTGTGAAACTAGTCGGTCAGAAAGTGTTCTTGGACCGACTAGATTTCTAGGTCTGAAATTCTCTTTCTTCTCAGATCTACTCTTAGTCGGTCCACGTTGTTTGGCTGACCGACTAGTTGATGAACTAGTCGGTCAGTGACTGTTCTTTGACCGACTAAGTCTCACAGATTTCTATCCGTTGGTGAATGACCTAACTTGTTTTTATGGGACCCTATAAATACGAACCTAGGTCATTTCTATCTTTAATAGAGCTGCCATTAAGAGATTCATTGAGTTCTAAAGAGATAGCTATTCTCCCTCAAATCTAAAGCTCTCTTCCTCACAAGAAACCCATTCTCTCTCATTTCTAGATCTAGAGAGAAGGTTGTTCTTGGTGAGCTCTTCAAGCTATTGCTTGATCCAAGTCTCCAACTCTTCCCTAGGCACCCATTGCTGCTCATTTCCTTGGTGCTAGGGCTTGGTGACTTCATCTTCCTCAAATCCTTCATTTCACCATTTGGGTAAGAAAAACTCAAGGTATAGGATTTTGTGGTAAGATTTGTTTATTTCAATATAACTCATTTATATTGCTTGTGATTCTCTCGGTTGTGAGAGAAGGTTGTGATCCCGGGTTGTGGGATTCACGTTTGCTATTGCATGTATGATTTGATCTTGTGAAGGTTTTTCACAAGATATTCATAGTGGAAATCTTGAGTTAGGGTTTCTAACTCAAGTATCCGGAGGGGATCTGGGTGGTTGGGACGTAGGATCACCGGGAACAAGTCGGGGAGACTTGGGTGGATCCGAACCCATTAACATCGTTTGTTAGCATTGTTAATTTCGTTGTCGTCATTCAATTTAAGCTTCCGCAAATTGATTTGGTAGTTGATTGCAATTTAATTTGGAATTATACTCCTTATTATTTTAAAGTACTATTCACCCCCTAGTACTTGTGCAGTAGCTGGTAGGGCATTACAGTGTCCTCACTGCAGAAAAAACGCTGGTATGCGGGAAATGATGCTAGAGAGGGTGGGTGGGTGAGGGGATAGAAAAGGAATAGAAAATAAAACTGTGCAGAAGAAAGAAAACGTGATATGATGCAATGATACAGAGATGATGCATATGCATGAAATGATGCATGGCTGGTCCTCCCCCAAGCTGTGAAAGACTAGGGCCCCCAAAAAGACAGATAGGCACAAAATAGAATGAGGGAAGGACAACAAGTGGTAGGTGGACAACATAAGCAGGGGCACCACCCTCTGGAGGTGGTGATGGGTCCCCCTGCTGTGGAGCAGAGACGGTGGAAACTGGCTGTGGCTTGACTTCTGGGTCGGATTGCCAGTGCCTAATCAGGTTGCGAAGACCTGTGAGGTCCTGCTCAACGGACTGTTGAGTAGTGACGCCTCCATGACTAATGAGTAGGAGCATCGCGACGAAATTTCCACCATAGTCAGTGTCCTGGAAGGTAACATCATATTTTGCGTCGTTGAGATATAGACGCTCGGGAGGAGTTAGAGTGGGGATGGTCGGATGTGTTGGGGTTGATGATTCACCAACAATGAGGCCTGGTGTGGGTGATCGTGTACTAAGGGTGCGTCGAGTTGGCCTAGGGTTGGATGCATTGGTGTTGGCGTTTATGGGTCTAGCTCGGAAGTATACATTGGAAAGAGTGTACCGACACGAATGATGCGGAGAGGGTGATGTGATCGGGTACGTGACTGCTGCTGATCAGGAATATCCCCCAAGCTGCTCCTCGACTTGTCCTCCTATGTAGGCGTAATGAACCGGTAGGTGGAGAGGTCCAGGTGACGTTGGCGGCGGCGGCGGCAGGAGGTGGGATGGCAGCCGTTCGGATCGAGTAGGAGGTAGGAGAAATAAATGGCTCGAGCCTAGCTTAGAATGGGTCCCAAAATCAAGCAGCCTGCGACTCGGGCTAAGCAGTCAAATTGCTCGGTCGGGCCAGTTACTTAAATAAATCAAGATTCAAGTTTAATACTCCCTCAGCAGCTCGGCCGAGCGAGGTCTACTCGGGCCAAGCATGCATTGCCGTTGTTTCATATGATCCCCTAGCTCGGTCGAGCAAATGGGTACTCGGTCGAGTAAGCGACTACTCAGCCGAGTAAGTGCTACTCGGGCCGTGTAGGCAGAACGCCATTTTCCTTTACTTTTCGTGTGCCCGCCACTCGACCGAGTAAGTGGCTACTCGATCGAGTCACTCTACGCTACTCGATCGAGTAAGTGGCTACTCGGACGAGTCACATGTGGCTCTTTCCCTCTTCTATCCGCTGCTCTCTTTCCAGCTCCCTTCCATTCAAAACATTGACTTGCGTGCACCCCTAACGTTCAACCTGTAGAAAGAAAGAACCTATCAGATGTTCATAGTTTTGCATTTTTAAGGAATAGAGAGCGTTTTTATTTAGTTTTATGGGATAGATGGTACTAAATAAAAATTGAAAAAAGAAAAAGAATCTAGGATATAGAAAGTCGGATTGCCTCCAGATAAGCGCTCATTTTAAGTCACGAGCTCGACTCTCTTCATGTCTTCAGCAAATAGTGGGGCATTCCTTGAGGAAGCATGCCTCCTCTCACCCAATTGGCTCTCCTGCTCTGTATGGTTTTATCCTCTGGCTATTTACTTGAATCCACCGTTCTTCCCTTCGAGTTCTTCGGTAACCCCAGGAGGTAGACTTGCTATCTTGTAGGGGCCAGACCACCTTGAATTTAATTTCCCGGGGAAGAGGCGTAATATTGAATTGTAGAGGAGTACCTGGTCACCGACATCATGACGAACCACCGTGATGTTCTCGTCAAGATAAGCTTTGGTCCTCTCCTGATATATCTTTGCATTCTCGTAGGCGTGTCGCCAGATTTCGTCAAGCTCGTTGCTGTGCAAGGCTCATTTCGTGGCGACACTCTTGTAGTCAAAGTTCATTTTCTTTGCTGCCCAATATGCTCTGTGTTCCAATTCTACCGGAAGGTGGCAAGATTTTCCATATACTAGCAGGTAGGGGGTTGTTCCGATGGGGGTTTTGAATGCGGTGCGATATGCCCAAAGAGCGTCGCTCAACTTGTGGGACCAATCTTTCCTCAAGGCGCTCACTGTCTTCTCCAGGATGCTCTTGATTTCCTTGTTGGACACTTCCACTTGGCCACTTGTTTGAGGGTGATAAGCAAGGGCGACCTTGTGATGAACTCCATATTTCTTGAGCATCGTCTCTAACTTCTTCTCGATGAAATGGCTCCTTCCATCACTTATGATTGTCCCGGAGACTCCAAAACGGGGAAAGATTGTATTCTTAAAGAATTTGGCGACTACCCTTGCGTCGTTTGTCGGGGTGGCTATGGCCTCTACCCACTTCGAGACGTAGTCAACGACAACCAAGATGTACCTATTGCTGTTACTTGACGGAAAGGGTCCCATAAAGTCGATGCCTCAACAATCAAATAGTTATGTCATGCCCTATTTTGCACTATACGTGTATTCTACTGAATACGTGTGGTATTTCTATCTACGATGCGTACGTAGGCATGAGATAAACGAAGATATCGATGTATGTGACGTAGTGAGAGGGGGATTGGGCCGTAATACGTGGCTAAGGGAAGTAAATGTGAAGTGTGAAAGCAGAGAAGCGTGAAAGACGTCATCGGTGCAAAACAACAGGAATGTGCTAGACGTGTGGGTGTGAAGCATGTATGCGTCCACGGATGAGCATGGATGTGTGTAGGGAGAGCCATGGAAGTGTGAAAGGGGTTAGGGGGTCAATGGCAACTCCTGTAAATTTTTAGAAAAGTCAGGGGCAAAACGGTCTTTTTGACTAAATTTGCTGTGCGTACATACCAAGGGTGTGTGCGCAAAAAGTAATGGCAAACTCGTAAATATCTAGAATATGGAGGGGTATTTTGGTCATTTCACTTGTGGCATGCTTATCTAAAAGAGGCTTCTAGGAAGAGATTTTTTGGAAGAAGCTTCTCTTTCTTTCTTTAACCTTCATTTCTTTTCTCTTCTCATCTTTTCTTTTCTTTTCCTCCCATGCTTGGCCGGACACCCTCTCCCCCATTTCCCCTCCTTCTCCAACTCAAAAAACCCTAATTTCTAATTTCAATTAGAAGGGTTACAAGCTTGCTTCAAGATAGGAGAAGATGGAGAAGAAAAGAAGAGAAAGAAAGGAGAAAATGGAGATTTGAGATAGGAATCTCTTGGGGTTGGAATTCCAATCAATTTAAAATTTCCTAATTTATTTTTATAGCATGTTTTATCTAATATTTGATGAAGATAAACAATTTTTACATGATATTGCTCAATTTCACAACTTTCTCTTTGAAATTCTTAGCAAAGACATCTCCTTTAAAATTTCAGAAACTTTGATGTCTGATTTTGCCTTGTTCCTGATTACTATAGCTCGAATCATGTTTCGAAAAAAATATGAGCATGTAGATCTTGAAGGTCTACCCCAAAATCATATAAAGTTTGATATAGTTTCAATTCAGAAATTAGGAGAAATAAATCCATCTTTACAGCATGTCTGTTTGAATTTCTGAGTTGACACAGTTTAGTAAAATTGTGCTACAGAGCTGCACACATCTTGGAATTTTATGATTTTGGTCTTTTTGGAAAGCTAACAAGTTTTTCGCAAAGTTCATCAGAATGCTCTCATGTCGAAATTCTGGCTAGAACATGCTCAAAATTGGCTTTGAACACAGACCCTAAAATCTGTCTGAAAAACAGAATTGACACACTTCACTAATTAATTCACCTTAAATCGTATAGTTCATATTTTTGTATGAAATTTTATATGTAGATTCATAAATGTTATATCTTCAACTTTCATTTATAAAGTGTTGTTAAATGCCCAAGAGGAATGGATGTATTATGTTAATCTTTATGGATGTTCTTGCAATTTCAGTAAGCTGAATACCTTAAGTGCTATTCTTATTCATTAAATGTGGTTAATTGGCTTTCATTATTCTTGCTTAATATTGTTGTATGGTAAAATTAATGTTCATGTCCTCGGCACATGTAATTGTTATTGAGTTGCTTTGATATAAATGACGCCCGCCAGGTGTTCGATGAAATGCCTCAATGAAGGAAAAATCCAATAATTTGAGCAACGTGCACATGTTAGTGTTTGCTTTGTGCCACGGTGATGATTGGCGAAATTAGAGGCTTGAATGGCATGGAAACGTTGTGTTTGTGAGTGGATGATGTGTGGATATAGAGGGCATGTCACGTGAGTGCATGACCCTATGTTTGATGATGGACAATTGAAGTGATATGTGTATACTCATGCCATCAAGACCCCTAACGTGTCACTAATGATGTTAACCAATAAAACTGAATAATTCTCAGTCCTCTCTAATGAGGGTGAGTTAGCAAAGCCCGGGTTTTAGGTGGAATTTGAGTAAATTGTGGATATGAGGCCTGGACTGAGAAGTTGGGGGAAATGTTATGTGATATGTGATATTTAAACCCACTCGCCTTGCCGGGAGTGGAGGGGACATACGGAGGTTGTGTTATTATGGTAGAGCCTCACTCCTGCCAGGGACGGGGGAGCTGAGAGGCCCGGCGTACAGTGCCCGTGTCCACTGCGTCGTGTGCTATATTCACCCCAAATTTGGGGTGAAGTCTAGGTCCTGGTATCACACAGTTTACCCAAATTCCAATTAATTCAATTATAAATAATAAAATAAGAATTTGCATGTTACTCCTTCTACTGGCAGCACCTTCTCTTGCCGTTGCTTGTTTCTTTGTGATTCTGTGTCATGCCTTAGGCACTTGCACTTATCTTATTAAATAATGGTTGCTTGAACACTTGTGTTATTATTATTATTCATGCTCACCCTTTTCTTGCAGTAACTCGACATTGGACCGCAGGTATGATCCTCTTACTTGGCTATTTACCTTTCACTATATATTTAGTTACTTGTCTTATTTTCTCTGCCTTGCCTTGTAGATTAATAATCTTAAAACGATGTTCCAAATCCAAGTTGGTACTGGGGCACACATTGATGTGCTCCTCCTTATTTTTCAGGTAGCAGGAGTATCACTGTTGGGGGTGACTTGGAGTTGGGTTCAGGGGTAACATTTGGTGTGAGCTGTAGTTGTGTCTTGGTACGGTTGTCTTGGGAGGTAGATGATGACGGTGTGTATGCATTGATGTACCTGGATGATGTATGTAAATGGAAGTTGATATATATATGTATGTGTGTGTGTGTGTGTGTGTGTGTGTGGTATGTTGTTGTTGTTCTTCTTTGTTATTTGTGAGTTGTCTGATACTATAGTGGAGCTACACTTGTACTATCCCAGCACGTGCGCAGTGGCCTGCTCATTCTGTTCTTCTTTCTTTCTCTCTTTCCTCTCTCATTACCCTCACTCTTCAGAATACTTGGAAAAAAGATTAAGTATCGGGTATTCTGGGGAACGGGGCGTGACATTTTTTGGTGGCCCATGCAGGTCACCACACTGCGATGTGCGTAAGGATAGTACATGTAATGCTTCAGTAGGTGATTGGGATGGGTTAGCCTAAGGTGGGTAGTAATCTTAGTGACCTTAGAGCTTAAGTGACCCACCCTTAAACCCCTAATTTAGGAAGTCAGAGGATGAACTTCCTAATAATGAGAATATTAGTTGGTATCAGTGTATGCGGATATAGTAATGAGAATACGTGTATATAAATGCAGTTATTGCGCTTGGATACTTGAATTATATGCATCGCCTGTATACTTGTATTTAGTATATATATACATATTGTATTTGACTAGCCCGTAAGTTGCATGTTTGGATAGGCGTGGGAGCATATACTAAGTGGGTGAATACTTGAGTGTATGTATACTATGCCTCTATAAAAGTACATGATATGGGTATGTGGGTAGGTACGTGTTATACTTGTGTGACTCTGAGATATAGGTGATAAGTGTATGTTTATTGGTGGATGTGTACTGGTGAGTACATATCAGCTAGTGGGGTTGTATGTGATGTGAGTACACGTATGCAGTTTACTACCTATTAATTTATAGTTGTGGAGGCGAGACGTGAGAAGGTCCGCACAAACTTGAAGCTGTGAAGCTTCAAGTCTGATAAGCGTAAATAAAACACTTATTACGGCAAGTCCTTGCAAAGCGAAACGAAACAACAATGATAATAAGGAAATGAGACGACATTTTATTGAATCTCCAAATGCCCATAAACAAATTACAATACCGCAGAAAAGCCACCAGGCTAAATGAAAAAGGATCTAAGGCCCAAACATGGCCAACAAAGAATAATATACATATAAGGGTGCCACGCACCAACGGCTAACAGCAAACCTAACAAAGAAGTGAACACGAGCGGTCTTCAAGACAGGCCCCCGGTGTCCACTCACCAACACGGCAAACATCAGCAACAGCAACACCATATTCCCTGCAACAAGACTCTGGCTCTGGGTCTAACATGTGGCACCCAAAAGAGAGAGGGGCACATGTCAGCAAGTCTGGAAAGACTTGTGCAAGGAAACTGAAAGGAAAGTAAACTAACAACCTAGCAGTTATAGTATTAAGCAATGACATGGCAATAAGGTATGGTGCAACAGTTTAAAGGAAGAGACAAGCACGCACGATGTAGCAAAAGCTACCAACTCACTAATTCACGAATCACTTATCACTGCTTTCACTTATCACTGTTATCACTTGTGCACTAGAGATTTCGCCTGCTGGCTGGAGTGGCGGATCAGGCCATCTCGTGCTCAGGTGGCCGCTTATCTCTTACCCCACCCATATGTGTCGAGCGTTAGGGTTTCCAACACACTGAGCTCGCTTCTGGGTCACGAGCCAGGAAGTGTATTTGGCATAGGGTTGTGCCCGCAACGCAGGTGCCTAGCCGGTATCTGAGCGTTGGGGTTTCCAACTACAGGGCTCACTTCTGGAACACGAGCCAGGAATATATTTGGCATAGGGTTGTGCCCGCAACGCAGGTGCCTAGCCGGTATCCGAGCGTTGGGGTTTCCAACTACAGGGCTCGCTTCTGGAACACGAGCCAGGAATATATTTGGCATAGGGTTGTGCCCGCAACGCAGGTGCCTAGCCGGTATCCGAGCGTTGGGGTTTCCAACTACAGGGCTCGCTTCTGGAACACGAGCCAGGAAACATAGTATTGTAGCGTGTGCTACGCAGTCACGATAAATAATCACTATGCAATGCCATGAGCAGATAATTGCGTACCGTTAATGGAATTTAAACGTGACAGGCAAAAATGCAATGACATGAACATATTCGCGTACCGTTAATTTAAATTAAACATGGCAGTTTAATATGCGTGAACAACAAGTTAAATGGGTTGGATTCTAGCTTCGTTGTCAAGCTAGATCAATTGAGGTGACGGATCTAGCTTCGTTGTCAAACTAGATCAAATAGGCGTCTAGGCGGCTATCATTTCACCGTCTAGTCTCTTTTACGCTAAAGCAGAGTAATGGCCTAAAACATGGCCTAAATCCTAAGTGGCAAGTTTCACTTGCCTAGCACCGGGGATGACGACCACTTCGTCTCACGGATGCTAATCTACGGGAAAAATCGCTGCTATAGGGGAAACAAACATCAAACAACATGAAATTTATTAGGGTTTCATAAAAATTACAATAGGATATGAAAACAACGGTAGATCGATTTCTTACCGAGAGGAGGCGGACGAAACACTCCGGGAAACCCTAGGATCAGATCTGGAAAAGATTGGAGAAGTTTGGGGAAACTAGGGTTTTGGGGGATTTGATGGGTTTTGATGGAGATTTGGGGAAGATTAGAAGTAGATAGGGTGAATGGATGGATTGGATGATGATTCTAGGGCTTGGAATGGAGGATTGAAGCTTGGAGGAAGATGGGGGCTCAATGGGGGAGAAACTAGGGCTTTAGGTCGTGTTGGAGGAAGAAGAAACGTTTGGGAGGGGTATTTATAGGTTGGACTGGCGGCTAGGGCAAAACTAGGGTTTCCTGTACTGCTTAGTCGGTCAAAGAACAACTGCTGATCGACTAGTTTGAGAACTAGTCGGTCGGTTGACCAACGCAGACCGACTAAGTGTAAACAGTAGCTCCAGTCGAAAACCTGAACTAAGAATTAGTCGGTCAAAGAACAACTACTGACCGACTAGTTTAGCAACTAGTCGGTCGATGAACGTTCTTAGACCGACTAAGAGTAAACAGTAACTCCTGAGAAATTTAGAAAGCTAACTAGTCGGTCCAAGAAGGATTGCCGACCGACTGGATCGACATCTAGTCGGTCGGTGCCCCTTCTTATACCGGCTAATGAGCACCAAAAGTTCCGATACGGAGCGCGGGGCCCCGGGATCGATTCCTAAGACTCCTAGGCTTGATCTAATAGTAAGATACGACCGTTATGAAGCCCGTCACGAATGACATACTTCGAAATCGACGATCCTAAGGAAGAAACGAGAAAATACGACGAATCGATCGAAAATGAAAGCTATGGCGACGAAACCACACATCCAAGGAGAAAATCCACCAAGCATATATTATAATATAAATAATCCAATTACACGAAAACCAGTCGTTACATCCTACCCACCTTAGAATAAAGTCCGTCCTCGGACTTTCTAACTATAGCTATATCTAGCCACCCTTGTAATTACCCTCAATCAATATCACATCACAATTTCAACCAAGTACATTCATTTCGAGTGCTTATATATATATGCACTAGAAATCAAATATTACTACCACTACACACATATTTTCACGCACATAGTACACTCGTACTTATTATAGTCTATCAATTTCATACACGTATTTCAATCACATATATATAGTCAACATATTTATACAACAATAAACACTTATTACTTACTATGTAACGACCCGCTCTCGGGGGCCCGTTACTTATTTGATAATTGCGCAGGTTCTGCAGTTAACCAGTGAAGTCAAAATAGCCACGATGCAGAGATGTACAAAGATACCCAAATAGTGTCCAATTATTACAATCCAAGATGTCCCAACAGATATACATGAAAGAAAAAGGTACACAACTGAAAATAGCTCTGGAAGCTGCGGTTCATGGTCGAAGTCTGGCGCTATTAACTCAAGAGCATCTGCCTCCATATGTACGTCGTCTGCGGTGCCACGGAGATGGAACCGTAGGTAAGTCACAACAATTCTAAATAAAGAAAGAGAGGTACTGTACAAGTATGACAAAGGTAACTACGTACAAGCAGACTGAAGTGAAAGTAAAGTAAAATACGGTGCAGTGTCTGTACAAGTGTAGAAAGTAACGTGCATGGAATGCGTAAAGTAAAGGTGACTGTACTGGCAAGTAAAGTGAGGCAAGCATGGTAACTGTACTGGTAAGGAAAGTAAAGTGCAAGTACTGTAAAGTAAAGGTGACTGTGCAAAAGTAACTACGTGACTCATGTAGGAGAGTATGATATGCAACCATAAAGTTCATCTATTGCCAGGGACCGTTTTGCCGACGCAGGCAGACCTTGTAGACAGACATGCAAGTAGATGAACTCCCGGTCATAGCTCCCACACTCTCACTACAATGAGTTACCCCAAACCCCAGTGATGTGTATCCATTACGAGATGTTCCATAAGATGTTCCACGAGATGTTCCACACATGATATTCCACACGATGTTCCGCATGTTGCTAGTCAGACCAAGTCAACTGGTTGACTTCCTCATTGAAAACCAGCAAGTAGGATAAAGACAAGTCCAACACCAAAAGCTGTTACTTCCGTGCTTTGAGCACGTGGTAGTGTGGCTTAGCACACAATTTACCCAAGTTGAAAGTTGGCAAAGTAATCTTTGGTAGATTACTTTCATTTAGTTCTCTAGTTTGGTTTAACTTGAATAGCCGTTCGAGGCTATAAGAGTGACAACGGGTCATATAAGCACAGTAAACTAGTTTTCTAAACTTAGAATATGTCGTGACTTACTAATTTTGAGCTCGTCGTGGCAAAACCAGGTTGGAGCTAGAAGAGCTGGTGCACGAGATTTGGTACCTGAAATTACAAGAATAATTGGTTAAAGCGCACCCTATTTTCTATTCAAATAATCTGATCGTTTTGAATTTTAAAACTGATTAAAACGTTGTCGAAAAGCGTTCTAAATTTTTATATAGCCTATATATGGTGAAAATAATTTTACTGCAAGAAGGAATATTTTTCTGAGGCTTATAGTAATTTCTATAATTTTTAAAAGCTTAAAAACAATTTAAAAACCATTTTTCAATTAGCGACGTATTTATTCAGGAATTTATTCTGGATGCAATCTACATCGGAATGTTGCAAATGAGGTGTCAAAATGACCGTCTCAAAGAGTATTATCACATATATTTTTCTCAAGTTTTAGTTTACGTGAAAATAAGAAGATACGGATTTTTGAACGAAAATAACGGATTTAAATTATAGGCTTAAAAATTAATTCTGAGAAAACTAAGCGTCGGATTGAGACGAAACTAGCGCCATTGGGTCCGGAATGTCATTTCTGATTTTCTAGAGCTAGTCTCACATTTTTCTAGGCTCTATATAATTACTTATGGATTTAAAACCATAAACACATATTATTAAATAATTAAAAATACGAAAATAATACGAAAATACGTTTTACCGCGTATTTACAAGTTTGCCATCGCGTGTTTTATACCGTTGCCTTCGTTCGTCGTTGCATGGGGAGAGAGGGGGAGGACGACGGCGAGGGCGGATGCGACGGCAGATTGGGGCGGAGGCGGATGCGACGGCGATGGGGGTTGGCCGTCGGCGACGAGGGTGGCCGGCGAAGTACTGCAGGCGCTCGGGGGAGGCTGTGCAGCGGGCGTCGGCGTGTGTCGGGGGTCGCCGGAGCTGTGCTGGCGGCCGGCGGTGGGTCGAGGCCAGGCGAGTCGACGGCGGTTGAAGCCGCTGGGGGGGGGGGGGGGGGGGGGTGTTTGCTTGGACGAAGGCGCCGAGTCGAAGGCCGTTGCGGAGGAGGTCGGAGGTTCGTGGGCGGTGTACGGAGGCGGGGCGTGCCTCTCGGTGGCGGCGAATGCGACGACCGGCGGCGGAGCATCGGTCACTTCTCCGACATGGGTGCGTGGGTTGGGGGAAGCGCGAGAACGAGAGAGGAGGAGAGCGGGAGTGATAGAGTGAGGGAGATGAGCGTGTTGAGAAGTCGGGGGGAAGAGAAATCAAAAACGGGAGAGAGAGAGAGAGAGAGAGAGAGAGAGAGAGAGAGAGAGAGAGAGAGAGAGAGAGAACGGGTCTGTGTGTGTGTGTTAAAACAAGGGGGAGGGGTTGTTAATATATAGGGTTAGATGAAGGGTAGATGGGATTTGTGGGTAGCTGAGAGAGTGAGAGTGGGGTAGGTACGGGTAGGTTAGGTAATGGGATTAGATTAGGTGATTAAGTGGGTAATTAGGAAGATAAAACTCCATTAACGAAAGTCATTAGTGATAATACAAAAAGCGAAAATTACGAAAATGCCCCTACTAGGAAACGTGTCCGAAAAATTACGAAAACATACCCACGGGATCGTATCGTTACGAGGATCGTGAATACGAAGACCGTTATAGGATTTGAGCCACGAAAATACTAGTTTTTGGCCAAAACGTTTAGAAAGCGGGTTTGCGGGTTCTCTACTGAAATGATATCAGAAAATTACGAAATTAATGTGGGGAGCCCTAAATGATCATAGGATGCTACTGCAGAAGTTTGAAAACGTTTGAAGACGTTTGAATAGAAAATAAATTCATTGACCCAAAACTGCAATATCTGAAAATGAATTTTTATCAGATCTTTTAGAGGTATTTGACGAAATCCGATTTTACTAAAATACTCCATAACTAATCTGGTACTCCAAAATATTTTTATAGGAAATTTTTGAAATCAGTCAAAACTCCTAACAAACCATTATAAAATACAATTAAAATTGAATTTTCTTTAAATACTTAATTTGAAAGTATTGGAAAAATACAGGCCGTTACATACTATAAGAAAACAACCAAGCCTCTCTTATTTGAAAATAAGTTCACATTTATTTAGTCATTTAAATACATGCAAATATTTTACCATATTTCACCTCACATATAGTCCTATAACTATATATTGGTATAGCCACCCACAATCGTGTGCGTAACACAACCAAGCACAAACAATTCAAACACCATACATACATCATCCATCGCTATTCACCATCACATACAATTATACCAAAGTACATAGAGTATACCCACTCAAGCTTGAGTGAGACTCGAATCATAGCAGGACATTTATATGCGTATCACAGTATTCATACACATACCAATACCACTCCAAGGCATACACATCCACGTATCACATATTTTCACACCATATCCATCCATTTATAATTACCATATCAACACATCAACTACATACAAGTTTAAGAGATGCAATAGTCGGGTATACCTCCTGATATACAAGCATACAACACCTCATAAAACAAGTAGTACCAATCAAAATTATCGTTCTGTTATCATACGTATATCACATCATACTCAAGCAGAAAATTACCCACACACAACATACAAATGCCAACACCCATACCACTATATACACACCACGAAATCAACACTACGACGACATAACCACTTAACTAATGGGCCCACCAAACCATAATAAGGTTGACACAGGCAACGACAAGCTCTATGGGCTAGACAATAGGAAAGAAATTGAAATCAAAAGCGTAACGAATAGAAGGATCGAAAAGCATGAAAACGGTCGTGTAATGATGTAATGATGCTCCATTAGGACACATGGAAAATAGTGTAATTAACATATTCTAAAATACGAAAAGTTTGAAAACCGTTATACTTCAAAAGTTGGAGTCCCTTTTCGTATGAAAATATTTAGAGGTCGATAAACAAGTTGTTTGAAAACGAGTTTGAGACGAATATACGTAATAAGAGGAAAAGTGGTTTATTGGCTTATATAAAATCATCATGAGGAAAAAGGAAATCATTTACTCGAACATTTAAACATAGGTTAGAAATGTTATGCGGCAGCAACCTAAAAATTTTGGAAAAATTTTGAGATTCGAAGATTGAAATCAGATCAAGTATAGCGTGGAGAGTTCAAGCGCATGCTAAAGGTTTTCTGAATCTTAAAACTGAAGAGAAATCCCAAATAAACCATATCGAAAATACTTTTAGAGAAATCCGGATTTGCCAACAAAATTGATTTATACAAGATCTTATTGTACGAGCAACCGAACGTGGTACCGATACATAAAAATAATCGAAGTCATATCTCAGAAATTATCTTAAAAGTGTGTATGGTGAATGGAAAGATAATATCTTAGTAGCATGGAAAGAGAAAAGGATATTTGAACTCATCAAGTTAGTGTTAAAACTTTTAAACCGTTTTATGAAGGGTCTAAGTCAGGAATGATATCGAAATAGTAATAAAATTTATTATTATTATTATTTTAATACAAAAATCCGAAATATGGAAAATGTTGGGCATAAAATCGACTTGCTAAAAGCCGAAGTCCAAAGGGGCTTGGAAAGTTTATTAAAAGTAAGCACGAAGTGTTTTCGAATAAAATCTTAATGGCACAAGTAAAAAGAAATTATGAATCGAG
Organism: Scilla litardierei; assembly: GCA_030789695.1. Lineage (NCBI taxonomy): Eukaryota > Viridiplantae > Streptophyta > Magnoliopsida > Asparagales > Asparagaceae > Scilla > Scilla litardierei. The sequence goes on along the minus strand of CM061137.1, from coordinate 137,011,521 downwards.
TTAGGAAAATAGAAATACGGTTCAGAATGAAATTTGTATATGAAAAGGGACAAGACATTTATATCGATACGAAGGTACATGCAGAAAATATTATAAACTTCTAATCTAAAAATCTCAACATAAGTTTCGATATTTTAAAACATAAATAATTTAAGTCGGCGAAGGAGCATGAAACCTTACATATATCAAAAGCGTTTCGAACAAATTTAAACTTAACGAGTACGACGAACCTATAATTGATATATATACAAAAATTAGTTGAAGCCCATTTAGTTTGGAAAAATACCCCTAAAGGTATGTAAGATAAGTGGTTAAAATAGATTTTTTTGTAGTTAGGAAAAAGGACGGTATATCGAACCATCAGGATAGTAATAAAGTTTAAAAATCGAAATGCGAAAGGTACATCGTTAGAAGAATAGTACAAGATAGTAATTTTAAAATTACGACCAAAAGTCTTCAAAATTCAAGAACGACTTTTAACTCCATCAAAATTTAGGGAGACATATTTAAAAGTTTAGAACAAAATTTAAATTGAGTGAAACTTCAAATAAGGAAAGCATTCGAAAATAACTTTGGAAGAATCAAGATTTGCAACGGAAAACATTTGAAAGATCAAGGATAATTGTAATGAGGTGGTCATGTGAATTGAGGACAAGGGAAGTGGTTACGGAACGTAATTTTCTAAAAAAATCTGTCGTCGGGAAAATGTTCGAACATAACTTTGATTTGTTGAAAGCTGAAATCATCTGTGACTTGAAAAGTATATTAAGGGAGTGCGACGAAACATTCGAATAGCATAGATAAAAAGGAAAATTCATAAATCGAATTTGGAAAATAGAATTGCAGCTCAGAATTAAATCGATTTATGAAAAGGGACAAGACATTCGAATAGGTATGAAAGGTATAGGCTGTAAAACATTATAAAACAGTAATCAAAATCTCGTCAAAACCTTCGAATTCCGAAAATTAATTTAAGTCAATGAAAGAGTACAAGATATAAGTATACACATAACAATTGAAATTCCATTTGGCTTGGAAAAGATTTTAAAGTATGTATGCTATGCGATTAAAATGGATCTCATAGTTAGAAAATGGTATGTCGAATTTTTCCAAAATAGTATCGGAGTCTTTAAACCGAAATGCGAAAATATAGACAAGGAAATGGTTACGAGATAGCAATTATAATTACAACCATTAGACTCCGAAATCTACAAGGAATTTTGACTCAATCGAAAAGTGAGAAATTCAAGTATATACGTAGCGGGTTTAAAACAAAATTTAAACTTAGCGAAAAACTTTTAATAAGGGGAAATTGAAATCATAACTTTGGAAAAATCAAGTTTGGCGAAAGAGGACATTTGAAAGTCAACGATTATCGAAATGTGGTGATCACGTGAATCGAGGCAAGGAATTGGTCGGATGATCAAAACATAAATACGCCTAGGTTATGACGTAAGAAAATCTACGGAAACTCCTATGGTCAACCAACTAAAGATTATGGAACTAAGCGCTAAGACTTTCCTAAGGGCTAGACAGCGATGAAATGAGTTCAGCTTGGTCCGAAATCGATGAACCCAAGCGAGAGACCAAAGAGTTATAGAAGTCTATCATGGTCAGAGCTAGACAAGAACCTCTAAGGTAACACTTAAGACTTATCATAGCGATCACTAGCATGGAGTCTAACTAACAATCAAAGATCCCTAACTAGCAAGCACAAACTTCTAACTAAGTCTCACTATAGTCCTGACCTAATGGATTTGTAACGACCCGCTCTCGGGGGCCCGTTACTTATTTGATAATTGCGCAGGTTCTGCAGTTAACCAGTGAAGTCAAAATAGCCACGATGCAGAGATGTACAAAGATACCCAAATAGTGTCCAATTATTACAATCCAAGATGTCCCAACAGATATACATGAAAGAAAAAGGTACACAACTGAAAATAGCTCTGGAAGCTGCGGTTCATGGTCGAAGTCTGGCGCTATTAACTCAAGAGCATCTGCCTCCATATGTACGTCGTCTGCGGTGCCACGGAGATGGAACCGTAGGTAAGTCACAACAATTCTAAATAAAGAAAGAGAGGTACTGTACAAGTATGACAAAGGTAACTACGTACAAGCAGACTGAAGTGAAAGTAAAGTAAAATACGGTGCAGTGTCTGTACAAGTGTAGAAAGTAACGTGCATGGAATGCGTAAAGTAAAGGTGACTGTACTGGCAAGTAAAGTGAGGCAAGCATGGTAACTGTACTGGTAAGGAAAGTAAAGTGCAAGTACTGTAAAGAAAGTAACTGTGCAAGTTACACTAGAACTACGTGACTCAAGTCGGAGAGTACAATATGTGACCGTTCAGTTCGTCTCTTGCCTGGGTGCTATCCAGACGAATGCCGGTACCCATGCAGCAGTATGGTTTGCCAAAACGCAGGCAGCAGGACAGGGCGCCAAAACACAGGCGACAGGACAGGTAGACCAAACTCTAGTCACTCCCGTACTCTCGCAAACTATGAGTTACCCCAATACCCCAGTGATGTGTCAAGTGCAAGTTCTCCACAAGATTGTTCCACAGGATGTTCTACAGGAATGTTCCACATGTTAGTCACACCAGGTCAACTGGTTGACTTCCTCATTGAAAACCAGCAAGTAGGATAAAGACAAGCCCAACACCAAAAGCTGTTACTTCCGTGCTTTGAGCACGTGGTAGTGTGGCTAGCACACAATTTACCCAAGTTGAAAGTTGGCAAAGTAATCTTTGGTAGATTACTTTCATTTTAGTTCTCTAGTTTGGTTCAAGTCAAATAGCCGTTCGAGGCTATAAGTGGTGAAGTGTCACAAGTTCATGCAAGCACAGTAGACTAGTTTTCTAAACTTAGAATCTGTCGTGACTTACTTTATCGAGCTCGTCGTGGCAAGACGAGGTTGGAGCTGGAAGAGCTGGTGCACGAGGATTGGTACCTGAAATCACAAAAATACTTGGTTAAAGCGTACCCTATTTTCTATTTATTAAACTCGATCGTTTTGATTTTCAAAACTAGTTGAAACGTTGTCAAAAAGAGTTCTAAATTTTTATATAGCCTATATATGATAAAAATAGTTTTACTGGAAGAGGGAATATTTTTCTGAAGATTATAGGAATTTTTAGAATTTTTAAAAGCTTAAAAACAATTTAAAAACCATTTTCCAATTAGTAATGTATTTATTCAGGAATTTATTCTGGGTGCAATCTACATCGGAATGTTGCAAATGAGGTGTCAAAATGACCGTCTCGAAGAGTTCTTTAACATATATTTTTCTCAAATATTAGTTTACGTGAAAATAAGAAGATACGGATTTTTGAACGAAAATAACGGATTTAACTTATAGGCTTAAAAATTAATTCTGGAAAAACTAAGCGTCGGATTGAGATGAAACTAGCGTCATTGGGTCCAGAATGTCATTTCTGATTTTCTAGAGCTAGTCTCACATTTTTCTAGGGCTTATATAATTAGTTATGGATTTAAAACCAATAAACTCATTTATTAATTAATTAAAAATACGAATAAATACGAAAATACGTTATTAACTCGTATATTTACAAGTTTGCCATCGGAAATCTTACGCAGCGACGTCGGCTCCCCATGCAGCGAACGGGGGGGGGGGGGGGGGGGGGGGGTGCTTCGGCGCTCGGCGGCGGTGACTCGAGGCGGCGTCGGGGATCGACGGCGACGGCGACGGCGGTGGGACGAGGCAGCGGTGACAGCGGGCGGCGCTGCTACGAGCTGTCGAGGCCTCTGGCGCTAGTGGCGGAGCGGGGGAGCAGCGCTTCGAAAACGACGGCGAGCTCGGAGGGAGGCGACGGCGGATGGCGGAGGAGCTCGGTGGCGAGCGGCGGAGCATGGAGGAGCAGGCTTCGGGAGCTTGCGGCGGTGTCTGCTGCTTCGAGGCGGAGACAGCGACTTCGTCGGAGCAGCGGTTCGCCGGCGATCGGGGTTCGCCGTGGGCTCTCGGCGATTGGGGGCGAACGCGAGGATGAGAGAGGGAGAGAGAGTTACGGTGTGTGTGTAGCCTTGGAGAAAACGAAAATGAGAGGGGAGAGAGAACGAGAATGAGAGGCTGTGAAGTTTGCATGGGTTTGAAACAAGAATGAGAGAGGAAGGAGTTTGCCTGGGTATTGAGTCGGGGGTGAAGGGTAGAGTATTTATAGGTAATTAGAAATGGCAGACTTGTAATAAGTGGGGGGTAGATGAGGGTTTCATGGTTAGCTGAGAGAGAGAGTTAGATGGGGGGGTAGCTACGGTTAGATTAGGTAAGAATTTAATTAAAGTAATTAGGGAAGGGTAATGATAATTAACAGTAGGTAAACCCCCGTTAACGAAAGTCATTAGTGAAAATACAAAAGCGAAATTACGAAAATGCCCATACTAGTAAACGTGTCCGAAAAATTACGAAAACATACCCACGGGATCGTATCGTCGCGAGGATGGCGAATACGAAGACCGTTTCAGGGTTTGGACTACGGAAATACTAGTTTTTGGCCAAAACGTTTAGAAAGCGAGTTTGCGGGTTCTCTATTGAAACGATATCAGAAAATTACGAAATTAATGTGGGGAGCCCTAAATGATCATAGGATGCTACTGCAGAAGTTTGAAAACGTTCTGAAGACGTTTGAATAGAAAATAAATTCATTGACCCAAAACTGCAATATCTGAAAATGAATTTTTATCAGATCTTTTAGAGGTATTTGATGAAATCCGATTTTACCAAAATACTCCATAACTAGTCTGATACTCCAAAATATTTTTATAAGAAATTTTTGAAATCAGTTTAAGACTCCTAACAAACCATTATAAAATACAATTAAAATTGAATTTTCTTTAAATACTTAATTTGAAAGTTTTGGAAAAATACAGGCCGTTACAGGATTTCCTATCAAGCTGGGACAGGTGCTCTAACACGCCTACTACCCACATAAGACATAGGGACGCTAAAAACCTAGACTCGGGCTTATAACTTGGATGTTCTAATTTATTTAATAGACATTCTATAATTATTATCGTTGTTCCGATAGTTCGCATTTGCAAATGGACCTGCATGGGCCACCACTAAAACCTGTCACGTCCCGCTTCCCAAAAATATGGAGGCGAGACGTGAGAAGGTCCGCACAAACTTGAAGCTGTGAAGCTTCAAGTCTGATAAGCGTAAATAAAACACTTATTACGGCAAGTCCTTGCAAAGCGAAACGAAACAACAATGATAATAAGGAAATGAGACGACATTTTATTGAATCTCCAAATGCCCATAAACAAATTACAATACCGCAGAAAAGCCACCAGGCTAAATGAAAAAGGATCTAAGGCCCAAACATGGCCAACAAAGAATAATATACATATAAGGGTGCCACGCACCAACGGCTAACAGCAAACCTAACAAAGAAGTGAACACGATCGGTCTTCAAGACAGGCCCCCGGTGTCCACTCACCAACACGGCAAACATTAGCAACAGCAACACCATATTCCCTGCAACAAGACTCTGGCTCTGGGTCTAACATGTGGCACCCAAAAGAGAGAGGGGCACATGTCAGCAAGTCTGGAAAGACTTGTGCAAGGAAACTGAAAGGAAAGTAAACTAACAACCTAGCAGTTATAGTATTAAGTAATGACATGGCAATAAGGTATGGTGCAACAGTTTAAAGGAAGAGACAAGCACGCACGATGTAGCAAAAGCTACCAACTCACTAATTCACGAATCACTTATCACTGCTTTCACTTATCACTGTTATCACTTGTGCACTAGAGATTTCGCCTGCTGGCTGGAGTGGCGGATCAGGCCATCTCGTGCTCAGGTGGCCGCTTATCTCTTACCCCACCCATATGTGTCGAGCGTTGGGGTTTCCAACACACTGAGCTCGCTTCTGGGTCACGAGCCAGGAGGTGTATTTGGCATAGGGTTGTGCCCGCAACGCAGGTGCCTAGCCGGTATCCGAGCGTTGGGGTTTCCAACTACAGGGCTCGCTTCTGGAACACGAGCCAGGAATATATTTGGCATAGGGTTGTGCCCGCAACGCAGGTGCCTAGCCGGTATCCGAGCGTTGGGGTTTCCAACTACAGGGCTCGCTTCTGGAACACGAGCCAGGAATATATTTGGCATAGGGTTGTGCCCGCAACGCAGGTGCCTAGCCGGTATCCGAGCGTTGGGGTTTCCAACTACAGGGCTCGCTTCTGGAACACGAGCCAGGAAACATAGTATTGTAGCGTGTGCTACGCAGTCACGATAAATAATCACTATGCAATGCCATGAGCAGATAATTGCGTACCGTTAATGGAATTTAAACGTGACAGGCAAAAATGCAATGACATGAACATATTCGCGTACCGTTAATTTAAATTAAACATGGCAGTTTAATATGCGTGAACAACAAGTTAAATGGGTTGGATTCTAGCTTCGTTGTCAAGCTAGATCAATTGAGGTGACGGATCTAGCTTCGTTGTCAAACTAGATCAAATAGGCGTCTAGGCGGCTATCATTTCACCGTCTAGTCTCTTTTACGCTAAAGCAGAGTAATGGCCTAAAACATGGCCTAAATCCTAAGTGGCAAGTTTCACTTGCCTAGCACCGGGGATGACGACCACTTCGTCTCACGGATGCTAATCTACGGGAAAAACCGCTGCTATAGGGGAAACAAACATCAAACAACATGAAATTTATTAGGGTTTCATAAAAATTACAATAGGATATGAAAACAACGGTAGATCGATTTCTTACCGAGAGGAGGCGGACGAAACACTCCGGGAAACCCTAGGATCAGATCTGGAAAAGATTGGAGAAGTTTGGGGAAACTAGGGTTTTGGGGGATTTTGGGGATTTGATGGGTTTTGATGGAGATTTGGGGAAGATTAGAAGTAGATAGGGTGAATGGATGGATTGGATGATGATTCTAGGGCTTGGAATGGAGGATTGAAGCTTGGAGGAAGATGGGGGCTCAATGGGGGAGAAACTAGGGCTTTAGGTCGTGTTGGAGGAAGAAGAAACGTTTGGGAGGGGTATTTATAGGTTGGACTGGCGGCTAGGGCAAAACTAGGGTTTCCTGTACTGCTTAGTCGGTCAAAGAACAACTGCTGATCGACTAGTTTGAGAACTAGTCGGTCGGTTGACCAACGCAGACCGACTAAGTGTAAACAGTAGCTCCAGTCGAAAACCTGAACTAAGAATTAGTCGGTCAAAGAACAACTACTGACCGACTAGTTTAGCAACTAGTCGGTCGATGAACGTTCTTAGACCGACTAAGAGTAAACAGTAACTCCTGAGAAATTTAGAAAGCTAACTAGTCGGTCCAAGAAGGATTGCCGACCGACTGGATCGACATCTAGTCGGTCGGTGCCCCTTCTTATACCGGCTAATGAGCACCAAAAGTTCCGATACGGAGCGCGGGGCCCCGGGATCGATTCCTAAGACTCCTAGGCTTGATCTAATAGTAAGATACGACCGTTATGAAGCCCGTCACGAATGACATACTTCGAAATCGACGATCCTAAGGAAGAAACGAGAAAATACGACGAATCGATCGAAAATGAAAGCTATGGCGACGAAACCACACATCCAAGGAGAAAATCCACCAAGCATATATTATAATATAAATAATCCAATTACACGAAAACCAGTCGTTACATTTGACTAGCCCGTAAGTTGCATGTATGGATAGGCGTGGGAGCATATACTAAGTGGGTGAATACTTGAGTGTATGTATACTATGCCTCTATAAAAGTACATGATATGGGTATGTGGGTAGGTACGTGTTATACTTGTGTGACTCTGAGATATAGGTGATAAGTGTATGTTTATTGGTGGATGTGTACTGGTGAGTACATATCAGCTAGTGGGGTTGTATGTGATGTGAGTACACGTATGCAGTTTACTACCTATTAATTTATAGTTGTGTTTCATGTGGGGAATGCGTTGACGTGTGTACGTCTATCCTTGTATGGATGGGGGTAGTGGTGGAGTGTCTGTATCGTCTCGAGAATATATGGGAAGAAGTGTATTTGAGTGAATATATGTGTACTTGTATAGGTAGGTGGTTTAGATATATGTATGGGATACTGGTACGTATATATATTGTTACTGTTGCATGCTAGGGTATGAATTCCTAGTGTGTTAAAAGGTGTAAATAACTGAGAATATATGTAACTACTGCCTATGTCCCTATAGGAATTGGTATACGGTTTTACTTGGATGTATGGTCGTGGGTTGTATTATTGCTTGAAGATAGGTAATGTGCTATGGTCATATATGGCGTGTATGTAGCGATATAGAATGAGTAATGCCCTAGGATGTTGGTAGTAAATGTATCCTATGGAGGGTAGGGGCGCTTTAGACTCGTTCACCCTCAGTTTAGGCCATTAGCCCTATACTGTGCTTATAATGGGATAGAGATATATGCATGACGAGTAACACATGTAGGATTTGATGGGTATAAGAAATTGAGGTTATAAAGTGCATGTATAAGGGGGATGGCTAAGAGTTTGCGCGGTTAAGTGGAGTTACAGTATATGTATATATGTGTTTTTACGTTTATCCCATAGCATGGTGTTTATAGGACCCTTTGGATGCATGTGTAGTGCGTGCACCCTTTCGTACATAGCGGCATGAGGAGGGATTGTGTATTGGTATATGACATACTTGTATGTATGTATGTGCATTGTAGCAAGCGTGGTGTGATTGTGTAAATGTGTTGCTATTATTGAATGTGTATTGGTATCTGTCCTATGAGTGGTTATATGTGGATGTATGTGAATGATCCCTATTCTGATATATGTGTATCAGTATATGAATGTGTACGTATATGGGATGTGACTATCTACTGAATGTGTATGAATATAGAAATACACTTATTTGTGTATGTACTAGTATGTTAGTAAAAGTGTAGATATATTGGACGTTATGTATATAAGGGTATGGATAGCTACCGACTACCGTTAGTATAGTTTAAGTAGCTTGATTGTATGGGTGTGTACGGATATGTATGGCATATGTGAATGGGTGTATGCGCCCATACATTGTGATATATGTGCATGGTTGTATGGATCCTAATATGTATATATGTATGTTTGTGTGTATACCTACTATTAGAATAATAATCTGGTGTGTATGATCGAAAGTGTATATGGCTATGTGTAGGCCTAGAGAGAGAGAGAGAGAGAGAGAGAGAGAGAGAGAGAGAGAGAGAGAGAGAGAGAGAGAGAGAGAGAGATATATATATATATATATATATATATATATATATATATGGGGGTTGATATGAATATATCTGAAGGTATATAATGAGTGTATATATGAGTAGATGTGGGGTATTTATGTGAAGTATTGTTTGTTACCTATATGTGAATTTGTATCATACTTGTATGAATGTGAGGCGTAGGGATGTGTTCATGTAGGTGTACTGTGCAGTAGGAATATATGTAATGGTGTGTAAATTGGATGAATGAATACATATATGTATATATACTTATACGTATCTTGTTTGTCTACTTGATGATCTATTCCACATGCTTGTTTCTCTAGATGTATCTTAGTGTGCTTAGGATAAATGTATTCTTGTTTATATGCGTGAATATATAGGTCCGTATCAGAGCATGTGTGTATATGCGTGAATGTGCAATGTAAATGTAGTTGTGATAGATATGGAATATATGTGTATATATGTGTGATAAAGGTAAGCGAATGAAACTGCTTGATATATATGTATTGGACAGTGAGTACTTGGTTGCACATTTATGTATATACATGTGCATGGAGTGTAGATGGATAGTTGTATTTGTTTGTCCATTATGACAGTATGTGTGTATCAGATGCATGGATAGTTATACATAAATATAAAGCATATGAAGGGAACGTGTTATGTTGTGCACTCTGGTGTATTGTGTGTGGTATATGTACCTATCTGTGTGAGGCAGTAGGTGCACTGCTATGGATGTGATGTTGTGTGTATATTTATTTATGGTTATAACTGTGAACCTTATGTGACTTAATCGTGCATGTGCCATTACGTGCACATGAACGTATCTATGGATGCGACTAACTATTATGTGTATGTATGTATTTATGTGCCTATGAATGTGAGTAAGCCCATGTGATTAAGCAATGGGAGTATATGGATCCAGAGTACATACAGAGTAACACCGTAATAGTGACCCTGTTTATTAAGCAATGGTGTGTAGATTAATGCGTATTGCTTGATGTCTGTGCATGGATGTAGACGTATATGTATATGTATGTATGTATATATATATATATATATATATATATATATATATATATATATATATATATATATATATATATATATATATATATATATATATATATATATAGGGCAATCTTCCATTGCAAAAAAGGGGCTTTTCGCACGGTGCGAAAAGAATTTTATCTTTTTTTTGAAATTTTTTTTTCAAAAATTCTTTTTTTGATGTTTAATCCATACAATTATATACCCCAGGGAAAATAATGGGTGAAACCGTTGGGGATTAGAGCACCCATCCACCCGTTACAAATTTAACGGTCTCAAAACGTGCGAATTTGATGAAATGCCTTGATCGAAGACCAAATGACATTATTTCTCAACGATTATTTTTTGAGGGGGGTATAACAACATATAATGAGGGTGGAAAAAAGAATTTTTGAAAAAAAAAATTTCAAAAAAAAAAAACTAAAAACATTTTCGCACGGTGCGAAATGTTCTCATTTGAAAATTTTCCTATATATATATATATATATATATATATATATATATATATATATATATATATATATATATATATATATATATATATATAAAGAGATAGACTATAAATCAGAGTGTATGTGATGTATCTAAAAGCACGCCATGTATGAATACGTTATGTATCGTGATGTGGATATGGTGTGATGCCAAATGCATATAGATATGGGAAGTGATCTAAATACATGTAATAATATGTATAGAGACTTATTTGTGGTGAGTGATGTATATGTTAAGGTGTGAGTTGGTGTACCTAGATGTTTATGTGAAAAACATATACCTATGTATATGTAATGATGCATATAGTGATATGGATGTGCTGCTAGATGAGTAATAGGATGTATCTGTGACTTGTGCGTGATGCGGGTGCGTATGGATGAAGTGAAGCATATAGTGTATATAAGTGTGGTGCAGATACGAGTTCTTATTTGTACTTCATGGGTAGTAAGACTATCATCCCTAGCTGACCTAGGGAAGGTTCACACCCTAGGAAGTCCGAGGACAGACTTTACTTTAAGGTGGGTAGGATGTCATGCCCTATTTTGAACTATACGTGTATTCTACTGAATACGTGTGGTATTTCTATCTACGATGCATACGTAGGCATGAGATAAACGAAGATATCTATGTATGTGACGTAGTAAGAGGGGGATTGGGCCGTAATACGTGGCTAAGGGAAGTAAATGCGAAGTGTGAAAACAGAGAAGCGTGAAAGACGTCATCGGTGCAAAACAACAGGAATGTGCTAGACATGTGGGTGTGAAGCATGTATGCGTCCACAGATGAGCATGGATGTGTGTCGGGAGAGCCATGAAAGTGTGAAAGGGGTTAGGGGGTCAATGACAACTCCCGTAAATTTTTAGAAAAGTCAGGGGCAAACCGGTCTTTTTGACTAAATTTGCTGTGCGTACATACCAAGGGTGTGTGTGCGAAAAGTAATGGCAAACTTGTAAATACCTAGAATATGGAGGGGTATTTTGGTCATTTCACTTGTGGCATGCTTATCTAAAAGAGGCTTCTAGGAAGAGATTTTTTGGAAGAAGCTTCTCTTTCTTTCTTTAACCTTCATTTCTTTTCTCTTCTCATCTTTTCTTTTCTTTTCCTCCCATGCTTGGCCGGCCACCCTCTCCCCCATTTCCCCTCCTTCTCCAACTCAAAACCCCTAATTTCTAATTCCAATTAGAAGGGTTACAAGCTTGCTTCAAGATAGGAGAAGATGGAGAAGAAAAGAAGAGAAAGAAAGGAGAAAATGGAGATGTGAGGTAGGAATCTTTTGGGGTTGGAATTCCAATCAATTTAAAATTTTCTAATTTATTTTTATAGCATATTTTATTTAATATTTGATGAAGATAAATAATTTTTACATGATATTTGTAATGGCCGGTACCCACTATTCGTTATACGGCTGTGCGTATAGCAATTACGGGTATCGGATTGGTTTTGTTGCTTTGTATGTGAGTTGTGTTGTCGAATCGTTAGGGCCGTAGCGCCTTGGTTGCATCCTTAGTAAGCCACCCCTACGTGTGCCCAACTTAGAATTACCGTCGCCTTTGGACCCCGTATCCTTTGTGCGCTTTTCGTCCACGTAATCTTCTTCATGCACGTATTTATTTTAGACCTTGTCCGTGACCGAGCCCTATAGTGTGATATGCCGTTATGACCCTCTCTGAGAGCATTAAATCGTGGTGTTAATTGGGAACGTCATTTCCGGGTCGTTCTCCCACGATTTGATCTTATCTGAAGAGACGTCACGATTTCCGCTTTTGTCGGGAGACGTTTCTATTTTTAGTTTCGTCACTCGGCGTCGAAATTATGATCCGTCTTCTCTGTCTCCTTTCTCTCGTCGTCTCGGTCACCCCAGTATTTATCTTACGATTTTTGGACTCCGTTTAACACACTTTCAATATTTTGCCCAATCCCCTATTATTTAACCCTGAGTTTTAGGTATATAACCCACTAAGTATTCCTATTATCTTAACCTACTTCGTTGTAAGCCTTGTCATGATGCCTAGGCCTGCATTCCTTTTTAATCTTGGGTCCTTTAATATTCTTATAACAATTCTTTAATAATAATAACTCTAACAAAAAAAACCCTAGCAAATATCCAGGCCATCACGTGCCCTCTACCCTACTTAATTAACCCTAGGCCCACTATTGTAATTGCCTAACCTAGCCTATCACCGAGCAACTTACGCATCGCCGCCGCCACAAGCATTTTCTCTTACAAAAATTAAAAATCCCAGGCCGTCGCAACCCCTAAGAAGCTGTCGCGGCCATCTCTCGCCCCGGCCATCTCTTGGCCGCCGGTGACCCAAGCGGCGCCCCTTGCCCCATCTCGGCCTCCTATACGACCTCCGGCTTCTCGACAGCCGCTACCTCAGGCCATTGCCGTAACCACATTTCTCGTTCATCCCCGAGAAACCACCGCACGGATCTCCCTTCTCCGGTGCTCTCCGCCGCCCCCGACGCGTCAGCAGACCCCTCTCATCGACCATCCCCGTCGATCTCTCCTTGCTTAACTTCTCCGGCCTCCTTCCCCATCACCCGCCTCTCGACAGCCTCCCGTTGAACACCGAACCACTCCCCTGTTTTCTCACATCTCCCCTGCTCGGAACAGAGCCACCCTTCCGCCGTTCTCGCCCACAACTCACAGCCGCAGCTCCTCCCCTTGGACCCCGCTAAGCCCTCGACCTCAGTCCTCTCGCCAGCCCTCACTTCTCCGGCCTTCACCGCCGGTGCAGGCGGCTGCGCCGCCGGAGCCCTGTTCGACCGCCTCCCTTCAGTCCGCCATCGCGCTCAGGCCATCATCCTCCGGCCGTTCCCCTGTTCCGCTGCCCTCCTCTCGCCGGCAACGTCCCACCGGCAGCCCCACACGAGACCCCCGCAGCCTAACACCCGTCCGTGGCCTCCTCCACCGTCCAAATGTCAGCAGCCCCTCTCCTCCCCCGCGGCTTGTCCTCCGTTGCTGCCGCCCAGCTCGTGTACCTTCTCCATGCGGGCACAAATTCCGACGCCGACCAACCCCGTGCCCCTGTCCCCTCTCGACAGCCGCTGCCCTCCTCTGTTCGAGAGCGTGAATGGCTTGGGTTGCTTCGTGGAAAGGGTTGATGTTGGTTCATTGCGCTTCCGAGAGCAAGTCTAAGGTGTTGTTTACGGGAAACACCAACATTGACAGTTTGGAGAATCTTGGGAGAGAGCTACAAGAACAGGTGTATTGTGGTTCAAAAGGCATAGAGCAAGTTGCCCTCTTGGAAATTCTAGCCTTGGGATACAGGGAGCAGGTGAAACCACATTCTTTGAGGACGTACTTCATATGATATGATACGTCTACTTCGTGATCCGTTACCGTTTCCGAGCCGACGCCGTTACCTTGCACGATACTGGAATCCGACCCCTGACGTCGCTACCCGACGTCAGAGTAGCTCTCGCGTCGTGTGAGGGTATAATTCTGAACCGTAGGAACCCACACCGCATGTTAACAAGATAAAAACTGTGTTTTAAGGCTTTGTAACTCACTAATCCAACTTAATAATACGGGACTGTAGGCTGATTGTTGGACCGAGCGTGGGAGCTCTGGAATTTGTGAATCTGTGATTGGACATTGAGTATTGTGATACCGGCACGTATTTCAGGCAAGTGAAACTTGCATCTCTTGATTTAGGCCATGTCTTAGGCCATTTACCTTGCTTTAGCGTAAAAGAGACTAGACGGTGAAAGGATAGCCGTTTAGACGCCATTGACCTAGCTTGACAACGAAGCTTGGTCCGTCACCCTCATCATGCTTGTATGTCACGTTTAATTTCAATTAACGGTACGCGTATTAACTGTTCATGTCATCCATGCATCCTTAACTGCTGTTGCATTTTAACTGCCACGTTTAATTTCAATTAACGGTACGCAAATAAATTGTCATGACCTCGCATTCTTTAGGTATTGCTGTGATTGCGTAGCTTCGCTACAATGTTGTGTTCCTGGCTCGTGTTCCAGAAGCGGGCCATGTGTTGGTTGATAGCCAATGCCCGAATTGCGTGTTCCGGCTAGGTGTTCCCTACGCCATACTTGTGTTCCTGGCTCGTGACCAGAAGCGAGCATAATGAGTTGGAAACCCCAACGCTCGATACATTGAATTGTGAACTAAGAATGCGAGCTCAATGTGCGGGGCAACCTCAGGCTCACTAGCTGAGCTCAATGTGCGGGGACCCCAGGCTCCATATCGTGTGGGTATTGGGTAGTGTTTAGTGCCGATCGGTCTGAAATGCTATGCCATTCAGCGAAGGGCGTAAACACCTACAAAATGTGAATTGATTGAATTGATAGTAGCTTGGCTACTCTTGTCTTGTCTCGATAAATTGTTCCCTTGTACAAATTGTCTTGCCATGTTTTAATTGTGCACTCATGTTATAACTGCCATGTCATGCGTACTAAACTGCTAGGTTGCTAGTTTACCTTTCTTTCAGTTTCCTTGCCCAAGTCTTTTAGACTTGCTGACATGTGCCCCTTTTCTCTTTTGGGTGTCACATGTTAGATTGTGAGCCAGAGTTGGTCGTTGAGGACGAGCAGGTTGCAGGTGTTGAGTTCGAAGACATAGGAGACCAGTCCTAGAGCTCCTTTTAGCTGTTGTTGTTTTCTGCTTAGTCGTTGTTAGGCTGTCGGTGCGTAGCGCCTCTCTTTTCTTGTTGATGTTATGTATTATGTTGGCCATGCCTTAGGCCTCTTTTCAGTCTCTTGTACTTTCCTTTTAGATTCTTCTTTTAGCCTGGTGGCTTTTCTGTGATGTTGAAATTTATTGTGGACATTCTGAGATTGAATATTTTATCTCTCTCTCCTTCCTTGTTATTATTGTTGTTCCGTGTCGCACTTGCAAGGACCTGCCAATTGATATTTTATACGCTTATCAGACTGCAGCTTCACAGCCCCACGTCTGAGCGGACCTCCTCACGTCTCGCCTTCCATTTTAGGGAAGCGGGGCGTGACAGGTTTTAGTGGTGGCCCATGCAGGTCCATTTGCAAATGTGAACTATCGGAACAATGATAATAATTATGAAATGTCCATTAAATAAATTAAAACATCCAAGTTACAAGTCTTGAGTCTAGTTCTAATCGTTTTTCTTGTCACTAGATGATAGGAAGACTTAGTTAGACGTCCGTGCTTGCTAGTTAGAGGCCCTGATTGTTAGTTAGACTCCCTCCTAGGAATTGATTTGATCGTCCTAAGAGTCACCTTAGTGGTACCTGTCTAGCTCTGACCATGATAAATTCCTAGGATTTCTTTGGTCGTTCGCTTGGGTTTCGGACCAAGCTGAACGCATTTCATTATTGTCTTGTTCCTTAGAAAGTCTTAGCGCTAAGTTTCCTAATCTTTAGTTGGTCGACCGTATGAGTTTCCCGTAGGTTCCTGAGTCATATCCTAGGCGTGTTTATGTTTCGATCATGCGACAAATTCCTTGCCTCGATCCCCATGACCACCACGTTTCGATAATCGTTGACCTTTCAAATCTTCTCCGTTGCAAATCTTGAATCTTCTGAGTCATTTTCAAATGCTTTCCTTATTTAAAGTTTTTACTCAATTTAAATTTTGTTTTAAATCCCCTTCTCATATATTTCCCTTACCTTCGGTTAAGTTAAAGCAATTCTTAGATTTCAAAGTCTATTTGGTCGTAATTTTAAATTACTATCTTGTAACCATTTTCTAATCTATATTTTTTTCGCATTTCGGTTTAAGGACTCTAATACTATTTTGAAAATTCGATATACCATTTTTCTAAACTATGAGATTTAATCTAACTGTTTAGCATACATACTTTAAAATCTCTTTATCGCAAACGCTGAATCTTTGGAAGTATTTTCGATTCCCTTATTCGCAAGGTTTAAACTCATTCGAAAACTTTTAATATATATATTTGGACTTCATGCTTTTCCGTTGACTTAAATTCATTTTGAAATTTCGAAAGGTTTGACGAGATTTTGATTACTGTTTTATAATGTTTTTCCAGCCTATACTTTTCATACCTATTTAAATATCTTGTTCCTTTTCACATATTAATTGTATTCTGAGCCGTATTTCTATTTTTCCCAATCCGATTTATAATTTTCCTTTCTTATTTATGCGGTTCAAATGACTCGTCGCGTTTCCTTTAATATACTTTTCAAGTCGCATATGTTTTCAGCAAGTCGATTTTAAGCTCAACGTTTTTCCTAGTTCCAATTTCCGTAAAATTACTTTTCAAAACCATTTCCTAATCTAGACCTTCCATAAATTTGATTTTAAAGTTTCACTACAAATTTTGATAATACTACTAATAAGCTATTGTTATCTTTCCGTTCACCATACATGCCTTTAGAATAATTTCTAACCTAAATGGAATTTCAATTATTTTTATATATCAGCACCAGGCTCGTGGTGCTCGTATGTTAAGAGCTTTGTGTAAAACAGTCTCTTTTTGGCAAATCCTGATTCCTCTAAAAGTAGTTTCAATATTGATTACTTTAAATTTTCTCTGGCTTAAGGATTTTGAAAGCGTTTAACCTGAGTTTAAAATTCTTCAGTTAATTTAATTTCATTTCAAACTTTGCAAACATTATTAAATTACTACCGTGTAATATTTTCCTAAACTACGACCTTAATATTCGTGTAAATGATTTACTTCCTTTATAATGATTTTATATAAACCAATAAGCCGTTTTCTCCTATCATGTACATTCGACTCAAGCTTATTTCGAACAATTTGTTTTATCGACCTCTAAATATTTTATACGAAAAGGGGCATCAACTTTTGAAGTACAACAGTTTTCAAACTTTTCGTATTTTAACTTAAAACTTTTACATACTATTTTTCTCTATTTTATAAGGGTATCCTTACCTCTTACTCTTCCCACCTAAGCAATCACAGTTTTACCCTAGTTCACCTAACCAATCTGGCTCCTTATCTTCGTCCTAGATGAACTCGTGCTTTTCGATCTTTCCATTCGTCACGCTTTTGATTTCGGTTTCTTTCCTTTTGTCTAGCCAATAGATCTTGTCGTTGCCGTATCAACCTTAATATAGTTTGGTGGGCCCCATTAGTGTAATTTGATATGTCGTCATAGTGTATTTAATTTCATGGTGCTTATGAAGTTGTATGTGTGTTGGTATTGATATATGTATGGATGTTGTGTTATGAATATAGAATACTCTGCTATGATTTGAGTCTCACTCAAGCTTGAGTGGGTATACTCAATGTACATTGGTGTATTGTATGTGGTTGGTGTATAGTGATGGATGATGTATGTATAATGTTTGGATTGTTTGTGCCTGGTTGCGTTACGCACACGATTGTGGGTGGCTATACCAATATATAGTTATATGAGTTGGTCTTGTAGTATAGTTATTCACTAAGGACTTGGTTGCGTGAATATATGTGTGCTAGCTAAAGCTAAGTGTGTATATGTGCTGAGTATATAGTGGTATATATGAATGTTACGTCAGCGTGCGTGGATGTGCACCATGCACGGGTAAGTATATGATAGTTATAGGAATTGGTGACTATGGTATGTGTGGTGTGTCGTGATTATAGCTATAGGGCTATATATGAAGTGATAATATGGTGAAATGTGTGCATGCATTTGAATGACTATAAATTGTGAAATTGTAATGGTGGTGAATGTATATTAGATGTGGTGAACTTGTTTTAATAATGGTATGGTGTGATTACACATATTGGTTGTTTGGTATTGGATGTGCACTAGGAGATATAGGGAGTGGTGTATCCTTATTATTTGGTTCATAGGTAGTTATCTAAATGTGGCGTGAACTATTTGGTTGTTTGTGAGTATATGCACCATGGTAGGTGATGAGTATTTAATAGTTCTATAGGGATGTTGTGACTATATGAATGATTGAAATACGTGTATGAAATTGTCAGGCTATGATAGGTATAGGAGTATAATGTGCGTGAATAAATACATGATTGTAGAATAAATGATTGACTACCTAGTGCATATGTATAAGCGTTTGAAATGACTATACGTGGTTGAATGACGATGTGATATTGGTTGGGGTAGTTACTAGATCGACTAGATGTGTTAGAAAGTCCGAGGACGGACTTTATTCTAAGGTGGGTAGGATGTAATGGCCGGTACCCACTATTCGTTATACGGCTGTGCGTATAGCAATTACGGGTATCGGATTGGTTTTGTTGCTTTGTATGTGAGTTGTGTTGTCGAATCGTTAGGGCCGTAGCGCCTTGGTTGCATCCTTAGTAAGCCACCCCGACGTGTGCCCAACTTAGAATTACCGTCGCCTTTGGACCCCGTATCCTTTGTGCGCTTTTCGTGCACGTAATCTTCTTCATGCACGTATTTATTTTAGACCTTGTCCGTGACCGAGCCCTATAGTGTGATATGTCGTTGTGACCCTCTCTGAGAGCATTAAATCATGGTGTTAATTGGGAACGTCATTTCCGGGTCGTTCTCCCACGATTTGATCTTATCTGAAGAGACGTCACGATTTCCGCTTTTGTCGGGAGACGTTTCTATTTTTAGTTTCGTCACTCGGCGTCGAAATTATGATCCGTCTTCGCTGTCTCCTTTCTCTCGTCGTCTCGGTCACCCCAGTATTTATCTTACGATTTTTGGACTCTGTTTAACACACTTTCAATATTTTGCCCAATCCCCTATTATTTAACCCTAAGTTTTAGGTATATAACCCACTAAGTATTCCTATTATCTTAACCTACTTCGTTGTAAGCCTTGTCATGATGCCTAGGCCTGCATTCCTTTTTAATCTTGGGTCCTTTAATATTCTTATAACAATTCTTTAATAATAATAACTCTAACAAAAAAAACCCTAGCAAATATCCAGGCCATCACGTGCCCTCTACCCTACTTAATTAACCCTAGGCCCACTATTGTAATTGCCTAACCTAGCCTATCACCCAGCAAATTACGCATCGCCGCCGCCACAAGCATTTTCTCTTACAAAAATTAAAAATCCCAGGCCGCCGCAACCCCTAAGAAGCTGTCCCGGCCATCTCTCGCCCCGGCCATCTCTTGGCCGCCGGTGACCCAAGCGGCGCCCCTTGCCCCATCTCGGCCTCCTATACGACCTTCGGCTTCTCGACAGCCGCTACCTCAGGCCATTGCCGTAACCACATTTCTCATTCATCCCCAAGAAACCACCGCACGGATCTCCCTTCTCCGGTGCTCTCCGCCGCCCCCGACGCGTCAGCAGACCCCTCTCATCGACCATCCCCGTCGATCTCTCCTTGCTTAACTTCTCCGACCTCCTTCCCCATCACCCGCCTCTCGACAGCCTCCCGTTGAACACCGAACCACTCCCCTGTTTTCTCACATCTCCCCTGCTCGGAACAGAGCCACCCTTCCGCCGTTCTCGCCCACAACTCACAGCCGCAGCTCCTCCCCTTGGACCCCGCTAAGCCCTCGACCTCAGTCCTCTCGCCAGCCCTCACTTCTCCGGCCTTCACCGCCGGTGCAGGCGGCTGCGCCGCCGGAGCCTTGTTCGACCGCCTCCCTTCAGTCCGCCATCGCGCTCAGGCCATCATCCTCCGGCCGTTCCCCTGTTCCGCTGCCCTCCTCTCGCCGGCAACGTCCCATCGGCAGCCCCACACGAGACCCCCGCAGCCTAACACCCGTCCGTGGCCTCCTCCACCGTCCAAATGTCAGCAGCCCCTCTCCTCCCCCGCGGCTTGTCCTCCGTTGCTGCCGCCCAGCTCGTGTACCTTCTCCACGCGGGCACAAATTCCGACGCCGACCAACCCCGTGCCCCTGTCCCCTCTCGACAGCCGCTGCCCTCCTCTGTTCGAGAGCGTGAATGGCTTGGGTTGCTTCGTGGAAAGGGTTGATGTTGGTTCATTGCGCTTCCGAGAGCAAGTCTAAGGTGTTGTTTACGGGAAACACCAACATTGACAGTTTGGAGAATCTTGGGAGAGAGCTACAAGAACAGGTGTATTGTGGTTCAAAAGGCATAGAGCAAGTTGCCCTCTTGGAAATTCTAGCCTTGGGATACAGGGAGCAGGTGAAACCACATTCTTTGAGGACGTACTTCATATGATATGATACGTCTACTTCGTGATCCGTTACCGTTTCCGAGCCGACGCCGTTACCTTGCACGATACTGGAATCCGACCCCTGACGTCGCTACCCGACGTCAGAGTAGCTCTCGCGTCGTGTGAGGGTATAATTCTGAACCGTAGGAACCCACACCGCATGTTAACAAGATAAAAACTGTGTTTTAAGGCTTTGTAACTCACTAATCCAACTTAATAATACGGGACTGTAGGCTGATTGTTGGACCGAGCGTGGGAGCTCTGGAATTTGTGAATCTGTGATTGGACATTGAGTATTGTGATACCGGCACGTATTTCAGGCAAGTGAAACTTGCATCTCTTGATTTAGGCCATGTCTTAGGCCATTTACCTTGCTTTAGCGTAAAAGAGACTAGACGGTGAAAGGATAGCCGTTTAGACGCCATTGACCTAGCTTGACAACGAAGCTTGGTCCGTCACCCTCATCATGCTTGTATGTCACGTTTAATTTCAATTAACGGTACGCGTATTAACTGTTCATGTCATCCATGCATCCTTAACTGCTGTTGCATTTTAACTGCCACGTTTAATTTCAATTAACGGTACGCAAATAAATTGTCATGACCTCGCATTCTTTAGGTATTGCTGTGATTGCGTAGCTTCGCTACAATGTTGTGTTCCTGGCTCGTGTTCCAGAAGCGGGCCATGTGTTGGTTGATAGCCAATGCCCGAATTGCGTGTTCCGGCTAGGTGTTCCCTACGCCATACTTGTGTTCCTGGCTCGTGACCAGAAGCGAGCATAATGAGTTGGAAACCCCAACGCTCGATACATTGAATTGTGAACTAAGAATGCGAGCTCAATGTGCGGGGCAACCTCAGGCTCACTAGCTGAGCTCAATGTGTGGGGACCCCAGGCTCCATATCGTGTGGGTATTGGGTAGTGTTTAGTGCCGATCGGTCTGAAATGCTATGCCATTCAGCGAAGGGCGTAAACACCTACAAAATGTGAATTGATTGAATTGATAGTAGCTTGGCTACTCTTGTCTTGTCCCGATAAATTGTTCCCTTGTACAAATTGTCTTGCCATGTTTTAATTGTGCACTCATGTTATAACTGCCATGTCATGCGTACTAAACTGCTAGGTTGCTAGTTTACCTTTCTTTCAGTTTCCTTGCCCAAGTCTTTTAGACTTGCTGACATGTGCCCCTTTTCTCTTTTGGGTGTCACATGTTAGATTGTGAGCCAGAGTTGGTCGTTGAGGACGAGCAGGTTGCAGGTGTTGAGTTCGAAGACATAGGAGACCAGTCCTAGAGCTCCTTTTAGCTGTTGTTGTTTTCTGCTTAGTCGTTGTTAGGCTGTCGGTGCGTAGCGCCTCTCTTTTCTTGTTGATGTTATGTATTATGTTGGCCATGCCTTAGGCCTCTTTTCAGTCTCTTGTACTTTCCTTTTAGATTCTTCTTTTAGCCTGGTGGCTTTTCTGTGATGTTGAAATTTATTGTGGACATTTTGAGATTGAATATTTTATCTCTCTCTCCTTCCTTGTTATTATTGTTGTTCCGTGTCGCACTTGCAAGGACCTGCCAATTGATATTTTATACGCTTATCAGACTGCAGCTTCAC
>CM061137.1:136790755-136988632 GCA_030789695.1 Scilla litardierei | reverse complement strand
GGGTATTTTGCTGTTGGAGAGGAGCGGAAGAAGAATGGACGTCGCAGGAGCGACGAGGAGGCCAAAACAATCAGATTGGGCATTTTTTGTGTCCCACTCGGCCGAGTGGAGGAGCCACTCGGCCGACCAGCGAGACACTGCTCGGCCGACCCGTTCAGACACGTTTTCCATGTGTACTCGGCCGAGCGACGGAGACCACATCGGCCGAGTGATGATACCACGTCCGCCCGAGTGGCGCCCAGACGAAGCCCCTCCTGAATATCGAAGTTACTGTTTTTCGGCCATCTGAGCTTCAGAAGACCCACTCGGCCGAGTGGCAAATCCCGTCCGCCCGAGTGAAGTGAAGCCATCGGCCGAGTGACGACAACTCACTCGGCCGAGCCGCCCCCGAACTGAAGACCCCTGAAGCCCCCGACTTACTGGAAAATTGACAGGGTTTTCACTCGGCCGAGCGACTTTTGTCACTCGGCCGAGTGCGATGCGCTGCCTGTAGCGAAATTTGCGGAAAACAGGCTGTGCAGGGGCGTTTTGGTCAGGATTTTTAGACGATTTTTGGGGCTATTTAAGCTATGTTTTTACCCTAGTTTTGGGAGCTATCTCTCAGATTTTTTGCAGCTTTTTGAGTCTACTTTTTAGCTTTATTAATTGTGATTGGAGAAGAGAAAAACTTGGATTTTTGTTGGATTAATTGAAGATCTACATTGGTTTGCATTTCTCTTCCCCAAAAACTCTATTTTTATTGTTTATATCATTGTTGTGATGAATTCCATTGCCTATTTCATTGATTATTTTTGTGCTATTGCTATGATTTGTGAGTAGTCTCCACGTCTCGGGGCGTGGGGATGAACCCTACAAGCCCTATTTCCTATTTGTGTTGAATTGGTAGAAATTGAGCTAGGATTGTTATTAGGGATTAGATTGGGATCGAATTACTACGGATGGCTAGGTATTCATATCAATTGGGATTTGCAAGAGATTGGATCCCAATTTGATAGGAAGCCCTAGAAATCCGAATTGGGTTGGAGTCGGATTTTCGAAATATCGGTTTGCAAGAGATTGGACCGATACTAGGACCTCCGGTTGCAATTCCGTGCCGATACCCATTTACAAGAGATTGGACGGGTAGGAACTATCCTAATTTAGATTGTGGACCGAGTTTGCAAGAGATTGGGCTCGGTGCGCAATTGGACGATGATGTTGATCCTAATGCTAGCTTCCCTAGGCTAGGGTTTGCAAGAGATTGGACCCAAACCTAGGATAGCTATAGACCGGCAACAGCGCGAGAGCGTGAGCTTGGTTCCACATTTAGTTGCAACTAGTTCATCCAAATTCTCATTCTAGCGATTTCGATACCGGCAAACCACATTTATGAAATACGGTGAGTAGTGGGGATTCCCCTTTCCCTAGACGTTCTTTATTTGATTTGATATTTCGCAAATTTGTCTGACGATTGTGACAGGATCGCCCAAGGCAATTATCTCTGTTCCTAAATAGCCAGGTTGATCAGGAGCAAGCACGGTCTTTCGTCGTCCCTGTGTTCGATACCCGCTCGCCACCATACCGTGCGCTTGCGGTAAAACTACAACCGTCGCCTCGGGACGTGTATCCGGGGTGCGATCAAGTTTTTGGCGCCGTTGCCGGGGAGGGCATTTTGACGGTACTCGGCACCGACAACCCGGTTATTTCTTCTTACTTTCTTCCTTTACTTCCCTCTCTATCTTATCCTAACTTCATTCGTAGCCCTATTTGCATATTCTCCCCGTATTTTGCATAAGATCTTAACAGGGAGAATGGGGGATGCAACGCCAACAATAGAACTCAGTCGAGAAGACTATGACTCCTTCACAGACCTCCTTAAGGAGCTTGTCGACGAGGTCCACACTACCGGAGCATTTGCTATCAATATCAAGGACCCCGACGAACAACTATTTGCTAGCTTTGTGATGGACCAAATCTCCCCGGAAGGGACTATCGGAGGCAATGTCAGAGTTGACGTGGTCGACGACAAATTGTATTTCGAAGACAATAGAGCAAATGTCGAAGAGCACTATGCTCTCAAAGAACCCTTCGAGCAAACCGACATTCCGGGTGTTACACTTTATGACGCTCACTCTTGTTTTTATGAATTGTCTGATGTGTTTCTTGATTCCAGGTACGAACTGGAGCAGAGTGAAGGTTTTGGCGATGCTAGCACTGAATCAGAGGGCGCCTACTTCGATGCCTCATCCTCACTAAGTAGCGAGTCCGACTCGTCACAAGAAAGCATGCCACCTGAACATGAGCTAAACCCGGATGACGAGGAAGAAGCCGAATTCATGCGAGCTGATAAAGTGGAAGGAGCAGCGCCACCTCAGGTAGAGCTTAAACAATTACCGCCGAATCTAAGGTATGCCTTTTTGGGTAATAAATTGACTTTTCCGGTGATAGTCAATTCCCACCTCACACAAGATCAACTTGAAAAACTCCTAGACGTCCTTAGGAGCCACAAAGATGTCTTGGGATACACTATTTCCGATCTAAAAGGAATAAGCCCTAGGCTTTGCACGCATCGGATCCATTTGGAGGATACCGAAGCCACCTCCATAGAGCCTCAAAGGCGGTTGAACCCGAACATGAAGGAGGTGGTTAAAAAGGAAATCCTAAAATTGCTTGAAGCCGGTATAATTTATCCTATCTCTGACAGTAGATGGGTTAGCCCCGTCCACGTCGTCCCTAAGAAAGGAGGGATGACTGTCATAAAAAATGACAAAGGTGAGCCAATATCCACGCGCACTGTCACGGGATGGCGAATGTGCATTGACTATAGGAGACTCAATAAAGCCACCCGAAAGGACAATTACCCATTGCCATTCATCGATCAAATGCTTGAACGCCTCGCGAACCATAAATACTTTTGCTATCTAGACGGGTATTCGGGTTTCTTCCAAATCCCTTTGCACGAAGATGACCAAGAAAAGACAACTTTCACGTGTCCCTATGGCACCTACGCATACCGTAGGATGCCGTTCGGCCTTTGTAATGCTCCCGCCACTTTTCAAAGATGTATGACATCCATATTTTCCGATTATATTGAAAATATTATGGAAGTTTTTATGGATGATTTCTCGGTTTATGGAAGTGAGTTTGACTCTTGCTTGGAAAATCTCACTAAAGTCCTAAAAAGGTGCCAACAAAACAATCTCACTCTCAATTGGGAGAAGTGTCACTTCATGGTCACGGAAGGTATAGTTCTCGGACATCTTGTTTCCTCAAGAGGAATCGAGGTAGATAAAGCTAAAATTGAGGTAATCGAAAAACTTCCTCCTCCTATTAATGTCAAGGGCATTAGAGGCTTCCTTGGTCACGCGGGGTTTTACCGCCGCTTCATTAAGGATTTCGCCTCGATTGCCCGACCACTTACTTCCTTACTCGCTAAAGATATTCCTTTTGACTTTTCAGGAGAATGCTTGCAAGCTTTCAACACCTTGAAGGAAGCGCTAGTCTCAGCGCCCATCATTCAACCGCCGGATTGGAGCCTCCCTTTTGAGCTAATGTGCGATGCTAGCGACCAAGCCATTGGAGCGGTATTGGGACAAAGGAAAGATAGGAAGCTTCATGCGATATACTACGCAAGCAAGACATTGGATGACGCGCAGAAAAACTACACAACTACCGAAAAGGAGCTTCTAGCGGTCGTCTATTCCATAGAGAAGTTTCGCTCCTACCTCCTCGGTTCCAAGGTGATTGTCCACACCGACCATGCGGCATTGAAGTATCTTTTAAACAAGAAGGAGGCCAAACCCCGGTTGATTAGGTGGATACTCTTGTTGCAAGAATTCGACATAGAGATCAGAGATAAGAAGGGTACAGACAATGTCGTGGCGGATCATTTATCTAGGCTCATTCGCGACAAGGAGGATGAGAGCTTACCTATTGACGACACATTTGTTGATGAGAGGCTATATGCGGTAAGGACCGAGGAAGTACCTTGGTACGCGGACTTCGTCAACTACTTGGCGTGCGGAATCAAACCGCATGGGATGTCCACGCAACAAAAGAGGAAATTTATGCATGAGGTCCGTAGCTATTTTTGGGAAGATCCTTACCTTTTCAAGATATGCAAAGATAGTGTCATTCGTAGGTGTGTTTCTAAAGAGGAGGCAACGTCTATCATTTTGCATTGCCACGGTCTACCATGCGGGGGACATCATGCCGCCTCTAAAACAACCGCTAAGATCTTGCAGAGCGGATTCTTCTGGCCCACAATGTTTAAAGACACCCACGCATTTGTGAAGGGTTGCGATAGATGTCAACGGACCGGGAATATCTCCAGGCGCAATGAGATGCCGATGAGACCCATCCAGGAGATTGAGCTTTTTGATTGTTGGGGAGTAGACTTCATGGGGCCTTTTCCGTCGAGCAATGGCAACAAGTACATCCTATTGGCCGTTGACTATGTCTCCAAATGGGTGGAAGCTATTGCCACCCCTACTAATGATGCAAGGGTCGTCTCCAAATTCTTCAAGCAAAATATCTTTCCGCGCTTTGGAGTGCCGCGTACCGTGATAAGCGACGGGGGAATCCACTTCATAGAGAACAAGTTTGAAGCCATGCTAAAGAAGTACGGGGTAAATCATAGAGTTGGAATGGCTTATCACCCCCAGACAAGCGGCCAAGTAGAAGTCTCAAATAGAGAAATCAAGCAAATTCTCGAGAAAACCGTGGATCGGTCTAGAAAGGATTGGTCAATGAAGTTAAACGATGCTCTATGGGCCTATCGCACGGCCTTTCGCACCCCCATCGGTACCACACCGTTCCGCCTAGTTTATGGGAAGGCTTGCCACTTGCCGGTAGAGTTGGAACACCGCGCATATTGGGCCATCAAGACCTTTAATTACGATTATAAGAGTGCGGCGGTGAGGCGACTCTTAGACATCAACGAACTTGATGAAATAAGGAGAGACGCCTATGAGAGCTCGAGAATTTACAAGGAAAGGACCAAGATTTTCCACGATGCCCGCATAACTGTCACGGACTTCAAGGTGGGAGACAAGGTCTTGCTCTACAATTCCCGACTCCGACTATTTCCCGGTAAGTTGAGTTCACGTTGGTCGGGACCTTTCACCATCAAGCACATACAACCGGGAGGAGCTTTCGAGTTGGAAAGCAAGGATGGTACCACATTCAAAGTAAATGGTCAAAGGCTCAAGCACTATTCCGAGGGGATCCCGACGGGCGAAACCAATAGAGTATATTTGCTTAAAGAGCGGTCGGATGATCTCATGGACCTCCTCGATGAGGTGATAGAGGAGGCGATTCCTCACTCAATTGGTGCCCTTTTTGATGAAGAATTTGATGGAGGCCCGGATTTAGGCCAAGATGAAAAGATTGAAGACGATTCCCCCGACTTCTCCGCTGATGAAGATGAAGGCGACGCTGATGTCGCGAGGATTCGAGAGCTCTGCAAGCTCTCGAAATTAAAGTCTCCAAAGAAAGCTCCGCCGGCACGGAAATCGGCATCGCCGGTTAAGCCGTTGACCGGGGCAAATGCTAGCTTGGGGGAGCCTCCCCCCAACACTATTCGAGATAGGAGACCACCGCGGGAGAACGCTACGCCGCCACGTTCGAATCCAAGCGCGCTCCCCGGCAAGTTTGACGGGTGCATCTCATATGCACCAAACATCCCGCATTGATTGAAAATTATAGGGGGTCGAGCTCACGACCTAAAACGAGCGCTTGTCGGGAGGCAACCCGACGGTTTTTGCTTCATTTTTACTTTTTCTTTATTTTCGTTTTAGAAATTTTTAGTATTTTGAGTCATCCGACCAAAAATTTCGTGATAACGGGTCCGAATTTTCTTGACAGGAGAGGAGATAGGTAGATCCGTCATGAGGAGGATGAACGAGACGACGAGGAGCGCCCCAAGAAGGCGCTCGACGCTCAGGAGGAGGAGGAAATCGACTGGAGAAAGAAAGACGGAGTTTAGAGCCAAAACGAAGATAAACAGCAGAAATTAAGGCTCACTCGGCCGAGTATACTAGTCACTCGGCCGAGTCCAGAAGTTCGTCCGGCCGAGCCGCTCACGAACGAGGGAAGTCTGCTGTACCCAACTCTCTGTCTATTTTCCTCATTTCATTATAACTGCTACTCGGCCGAGTATATATATTCACTCGGCCGAGTAAAACGGATACCCTCCTAGGGCGAGTCATGCCGAGTAGCTTGAGTCACTCGGCCGAATGGACTTACTCCACTCGGCCGAGGCTGGCAAAGCCACTCGGCCGAAGCGATATCGGGGAGAAATTTTTATTTGCCTCGCTCGGCCGAGTGACTACGTCACTCGGCCGAGTCGTAACTTTCTATTATATAAGTGACGAAGGGGGCGCGGATTTCGAAATCGAAAATTCCCAAATCCGCCCGCGCCCCCTCGCCTACCCTCGCCCGAACTCGCTTCGTTCTCACCCCCACTCGCCCGACCAAGCCCGCGCGCGCCGTCGCTCGGCCTGCCACCGTCGGCCGACCGTCGCCGGACCCCGCCCGAGTCGCCGCCGGCAGCCCCGTCTCCGATCACCTCCGGTTCGCTTATTTTCACCGTTTTCTCCTCTTTTCGTGTATTTTTTGAGGATCCGCGTATTAATCGAACCCCAAACCCGAATCAATTCCCATATCTATCTGTTATACCCCTATTGCTCCATACATTTTGATTATTACTCGCTGATATCGCTTTTCCATGCGCAGGTTGCTTTTTGGAGCTTAGGGGAGCTCAGGGGAGCTTCTACGGGCTGCTCAGGACTTCGTGGAGGCGCGGACTTCGCACGCTTCCACTACTTAGCACTCGCGGCGTGTTTGGGTATACTCTTTCCACTCTTTGTGCTTTTCACTTTTCACTTTTCGGCACGCGCTCGGGGCCGATATGCCGCCCCGGACACGGCCGCGGTCGAAGAGAGCTTCCGCCAAGCGGAAGCGGTCGGATGATGCCGGCCCCTCCCACGAGTTGGAGGACTCTCCTCCACCGTCCCCCACACACCCAGCACACCCAGCACAGCCTGCAGGCCCCACACACCCCGCACAGCCTGCAGCGCACCCACAGCCCGCACAGCCTCTCCCTGCCGATCCACAGCCACCACCACCGGCTCCACTGGTCGGGCCGCTCGGGATTACGTTCCGAGACGATGCACACCGCGCCGTCTTCGACCGTATCTCCCAGCGCTCGATCGTACCCTCCAGGTTTGCACACCTCGCTGACCTAGGACGCCTGGGGGTACTTGAGGGGATGCTCACGGTGTACGACAACGTGGGCTGGCGCGACTTCCTTCAGGTGTCGGCGGATACTTTTACCCGTCCGACACTTGAGGTTTTGAGTTCGATCGCCCGGACCGATGAGGGATGCTCATTCCGGTTCATGGATCGAGAGTGCCAGGTCACTCTCGATATGATGAGAGCATTCTTCTCATGGCCCGCAGTCCCCGGAGCCGATCGCGGATACGGCCCTACCCACATCCCCCCACCTTCTTTCGACGCCGGCGCCTTCTGGGCCCGGATTACAGGCCACCACGCCGCCTTTGACCCTAGTAGGGCCAAGGCCTCGGCCATTGTCCACCCCTGCCTACGTATTGCCCAGCGCCTTATGGCGACCACCTTTCTGGCCAGATATGAGCCGGGCACGATGTCTACGCCAGAGCTCTACATGCTCTATGCGATGACACGTCCCAGAGCTCTATCTAGGGATGGACACGAGCTTGTCCCCGCCGTCGTGATCGACATTGCGGCTTGGTTTCTAGACCGTATCATTGTGTCGGTGGGCGCTCGCTCACCGATATGCTGCGGCGGTCTGATCACCTTGCTTACCATGATGACCGGCGAGGACCTACCCGACGACCTGCGACGCGTTCCGGGCCCCACTTCCTTGTCGATAGACGTTATGGCCCAGATGAAGATGCTGCGTCCGCATGGCGAGCGTCACTGGGTCTGGTTGCACGGCCCCTATGGGGCCGATTACATGATTCTCCCGAGCCCTGCTCGGACTCTAATTGCACCAGCCCACGTTGACTGGATTCCGGCGATGGATGTCCTCATCCCCGCCGCCTACGTGCTCGAGGCCGAGGAGGCCGAGCAGGCCCACGCTGCCCACGCTGCCCAGGCTGCTCCCGCAGACCCTGCTGCACACCCTGCCGAGCCCGCTGCCGACCCCGTCGACCCTGTGGCCCCTCAGCCTGTTCCTGACGTTTCCGCTGCTCTTGACACTTCTGTCCCCACCTCTGCCAGTGTCGAGAGTACTCTTGCTGAGCCCACTCCCACCACTGTCACCACTTCCGAGGCTGTCCCCACCACTCCCGCTGCCACCTCCGGCCCTCTGTCCGTCGAGCCTCTTTGCTCCGCACTCCCCGAGCGCCCGCAGACCTTTGTTGAGAGTGGAGAGCCCTCGTTCGCCGCGGTCGTGGAGACCATGGCTAGCATGATCTCCGCTGGGATTGCGCCTTTTGGTACACACACTTCCACCCCAGCGGTAGAGTCCTCTGTCTCCACAGCTGCCGTATTCTCCGAGAGCGTCGTGGCGTCTGTCCACACTTCTGGGCCACTGACCTCTCTTGCCACCTCGTTGCCACCTTTGCACGCTTCTTTTGCTGCCGCTGCCTCCACTTCTCACCAGCCGGCGTCCCGGCCTCATACTGAGGCCATGCCCACATTTGCTGGCGCGGCACCTTTTGTCCCCTTCCCTGCTGAGCCCGTTACATACTCCACTCGCGTACGCCAGCCTCGCCCTGCGCAGCCTAGACCGGTGCGTCCCTCTGCACCACCCCCGCCCGACACTGTACTGCAGAGCATACGTGCTCTTGAGTTGGCGGTGAGTGGTCTTAGAGGAGACCTTAGGACCCTGTCCTCCACCGTCTCTACGATGGCTGGACGCTTCGAGCTGATCCCCCAGATCCATTACTACCTTACACAGGTTCTGGAGCGTCTCCCACGCGTACCCCCGCCCACCCTGCAGGTTCCCACACACACTTCCACACACACTAGACCTGCCTCCACTTCCACGCCCACCCCAGCTCAGCAGCCTACACCACCACCACCCCCTCCGCCTCAGGACGGAGACGGTGCGGCACCGCCTTCTTAGGCACTCTTGATGCCTTTATCCATTCCTGCCGTTGTGCTGCCCGTCTCTGCTGGGTCCTGTTGCACTTTTGTCCACCCCCCTCCTCTCACTTATTTTGGGATTATATTTTTGATCATATCTTTTTGTGCATATCATATCATATCTACTTGGGATTCTCATTTTGATCACATCTATATATATCTTTTTGGGAGAGAGGGAGCGTTTTTGGTGCCGTATTTATTTTCATATCACTCCTGTTTGTGCATGCATCATTTCCGCATCATATTTTCATTTCTTTCTTTTTTCCTTTCATTATCTTTTTTTTTCCCATCATGCATGCATCCTCACTTGCCCCTCACATTACTTGTCTCTCTGTGTGCCACACTTTGCACATTGAGGACACTGTGCCGTTTAGCTTGGGGGAGTGAGCTCTCACGTTCTTTTTCGATTTGCCACCTTTATTTTCAGTTTTTCACACCGCTTTTCACTTTTGCACTCATTTTTCGTTATTTTCCTTTTGTTTTGCCATGCATCACGTTTTCCTTACTTCCCTGTGTGCCGCATTGCATAGTTCTATTTTCCTTTTATCTTTACTTCTTTCTTTTTCATCTCATGCTAGATATGAATTTTCTGTGATGATGTCTACGTGGAGTTAGCTTATTCTATATGCATGCTATATTTGTCGTGTCTTAGATTTCATTTCTGATATCATATGCTATGACTTGCTTTGCATTTAGGAATAGTAACCCACACTTTTTCCTCATGAAAATGGATGAAATTTTATTATTAGCTGAGCCTGAATATTCATATGTATGCTATCACAGAAAACACACCAAGATTCACGCATTGAATGCCTATATCTGGAGTACTGATTTCTTTTCCTTTATCACTTCTATATGCATGAATTGTACACTTCACTTCCGGATGATTGAATGATGATTAGCTATGATATATCTGGATTAGTTAGCTTTTTTGTGATCGAAACTGAGTAGATTAGATTACCCTGCTGAAGTTGTCGTGCATGTCTTATAGAGTGAGCCGAGAGTTATATTTATTTCTTTCTCCACAAATCTTGAACATCATTTCTCTACTTTTAAAAATCATTGGTGAATCTCCCCTTAGTGATTCTATTTTATGGCATTTCCCCCGCTATTAATTCCTAGCTCCAAATCTCTTATTCCAAAAAAAAAGAGAAGAATAAAAGAGAGAAAAACATTCTTGTATATCATTACCTCTCTCTGAGTTGGGATCATTGTATATATATTGCTTATTGCAAAAGAAAAGAAAAAAAAAAGAAAAAAAAAAGAAAAAAAAAGAGAAAAGAGGAAAAATCCTCAATAAAAGATCCCATCTCGCTTACTTTCTTTTTTCTTTCCCTTCTTTGCCTTTGGAGCTATATAAAAATGGGGATGTAAATATTTTTGTGCCACCACGCTTATAGATAAGCTTGGGGGAGGAGATCCATTGATGTGTGAGAGAGCGACTACTTGACATTGCACGACAACCTAGGCTAAGTAATATTCTATACTCGGTGAGATTGTTTCTAGCTTTACGAAATCCAGAAATCTAAGCCTAGCATTCATTTCATGAAATCCATACTTTTCTATTCTCTCTATTCTATGATGTGATACTCTTATACTCCAGATAGAAAGCGTTCAATTGAAAAGTGTGTGATCTGAGATTTGTATACCGCTTTAGATGATTCAGGCGATGTTAATTTTAAAATCATTCCGTTTTTCATGATTATACCGTTGTTCGTGGGTTTTCTATTTTCTACTTGCACTATTCTACTATGATATCAAAATGAGATTCTTTGACATGTATTTCTCACTCGGTGCATGCTATAAGAGTAGGTGAAACCCACGTCCTGAGAAAATGATCTAGCATCCTACCTCTTCTTTCTTTCTTTCTTTATTTTCGTTTGGTTTTCATTCTTCTTCGTTTTTCATTTTTTTCGTTTTTCGCCGTTTTCGTTTTCCGAATCCACCGGGTTCGCTTTTTACTTATCTTCCTCGAGGACGAGTAAGAGGCAAGCTTGGGGGATTTTGATCACTCCTTATTTTACACCCTTTCCCCGCATGTTTGCATGCCATTTTGATCGCCCAAATCATGTTTTTTCACGATATATCGACGATATTGCGATGCTTTTCACGATTTGTTGTTTTTGTCGCATTTCAGGTGATTTGGCGTGATTAGGAGTGATCTCGAGATGCGTGTAATCTAGACGGCCACCGACGACCTCCCCGAGTGGTATTTTGCTGTTGGAGAGGAGCGGAAGAAGAATGGACGTCGCAGGAGCGACGAGGAGGCCAAAACAATCAGATTGGGCATTTTTTGTGTCCCACTCGGCCGAGTGGAGGAGCCACTCGGCCGACCAGCGAGACACTGCTCGGCCGACCCGTTCAGACACGTTTTCCATGTGTACTCGGCCGAGCGATGGAGACCACATCGGCCGAGTGACGATACCACGTCCGCCCGAGTGGCGCCCAGACGAAGCCCCTCCTGAATATCGAAGTTACTGTTTTTCGGCCATCTGAGCTTCAGAAGACCCACTCGGCCGAGTGGCAAATCCCGTCCGCCCGAGTGAAGTGAAGCCATCGGCCGAGTGACGACAACTCACTCGGCCGAGCCGCCCCCGAACTGAAGACCCCTGAAGCCCCCGACTTACTGGAAAATTGACAGGGTTTTCACTCGGCCGAGCGACTTTTGTCACTCGGCCGAGTGCGATGCGCTGCATGTAGCGAAATTTGCGGAAAACAGGCTGTGCAGGGGCGTTTTGGTCAGGATTTTTAGACGATTTTTGGGGCTATTTAAGCTCTGTTTTTACCCTAGTTTTGGGAGCTATCTCTCAGATTTTTTGCAGCTTTTTGAGTCTACTTTTTAGCTTTATTAATTGTGATTGGAGAAGAGAAAAACTTGGATTTTTGTTGGATTAATTGAAGATCTACATTGGTTTGCATTTCTCTTCCCCAAAAACTCTATTTTTATTGTTTATATCATTGTTGTGATGAATTCCATTGCCTATTTCATTGATTATTTTTGTGCTATTGCTATGATTTGTGAGTAGTCTCCACGTCTCGGGGCGTGGGGATGAACCCTACAAGCCCTATTTCCTATTTGTGTTGAATTGGTAGAAATTGAGCTAGGATTGTTATTAGGGATTAGATTGGGATCGAATTACTACGGATGGCTAGGTATTCATATCAATTGGGATTTGCAAGAGATTGGATCCCAATTTGATAGGAAGCCCTAGAAATCCGAATTGGGTTGAAGTCGGATTTTCGAAATATCGGTTTGCAAGAGATTGGACCGATACTAGGACCTCCGGTTGCAATTCCGTGCCGATACCCGTTTACAAGAGATTGGACGGGTAGGAACTATCCTAATTTAGATTGTGGACCGAGTTTGCAAGAGATTGGGCTCGGTGCGCAATTGGACGATGATGTTGATCCTAATGCTAGCTTCCCTAGGCTAGGGTTTGCAAGAGATTGGACCCAAACCTAGGATAGCTATAGACCGGCAACAGCGCGAGAGCGTGAGCTTGGTTCCACATTTAGTTGCAACTAGTTCATCCAAATTCTCATTCTAGCGATTTCGATACCGGCAAACCACATTTATGAAATACGGTGAGTAGTGGGGATTCCCCTTTCCCTAGACGTTCTTTATTTGATTTGATATTTCGCAAATTTGTCTGACGATTGTGACAGGATCGCCCAAGGCAATTATCTCTGTTCCTAAATAGCCAGGTTGATCAGGAGCAAGCACGGTCTTTCGTCCTCCCTGTGTTCGATACCCGCTCGCCACCATACCGTGCGCTTGCGGTAAAACTACAACCGTCGCCTCGGGACGTGTATCCGGGGTGCGATCATGTAGTCTTTCCTCGTTTTCTATTGTTGCCCTGTAAACGATCCTCGATGTTCGTCAAGTTTTTGTAATATAAGGGTTCACTCATGTTCGTTTGCTGATAACTCCTTTGGTGTTGTGGTGATGTGCCCCCTCCCTCAACCCTGATTGGGATTTAGTTTTGTTGAGCAGCCAGGTTTGGGAGAACTTCACTAATTGCGGGTTGATCGGTTTGATGGGGGAGTAACGTTATCCCCAGCTTTTACCGTCGATCCGATGATCGGCCTGCTGGGGGAGTTGCCCCCCAGCCTTATGGTCGATCCGATGATCGGTCCGTTGGGAGAGTTGCCTCCAGCCTTATGGCTGATATGGTACTGGCCTGCTGCGGGAGTTGCCCCAGCCTTATGGCTGGCGTGTCGGTCGGCAAGCTGGGGGAGCTACCCTTAGTCTTACGGTCGATCGGGTGATCGGCCAGCTGAGGGAGTTTCCCCAGTCTTACTGTCGATCGAGTTATCGGCCCGCGTGAGAAAGTTGCCCCCAGCCTTACGGTCGACGGGTCAGTCGGCCAGCTGGGGGAGCTACCCCCAGTCTAACGGTCGATCGGGTGATCGGTTTGCTGGGGAGTTGCCCATAACCTTACGGTCGATCGAGTTATCGGTCTGCCGGGGGAGTTGCCCCCAGCCTTACGGTCAATGATTCGGTCGGCCAGCTGGGGAAGCTACCCCAGACTTTTGGTTGATCGAATGGTCGGCTTGCTGGGGGAGCTGCCCCTAGACTTACAGTCAGTCGAATGATCAGCCTGCTGGGGGAGATGCCCCAGCCGTACGGTCGATTCGATGATCAGCCTGCTAGGAGAGTTGCCCCAGCCTTACTATTGGTCGAATGGTCGGTCTGCTTATTCTGAGAGAATATTACATTTAACCCCTCATTTAGACTGTATTTTGCATATATTTAATATCTATTTGGTCTCTAATAAGTGTATTATTGAAAGACCCTTTAATTTTAGAGCATCACTTGTTTATACCCAAAATACCATTTATGGCCTAATTTTGTCTTTATTTTATTTTTCAGATGAAGCTTGCAATTTTCCAAATCCAACGGCTATTTTCCATTTTTTCGGATGTTGGAGCAATTTTTGGGATTAAAAAGGCCAAGTAAAGATGTAAAGAGAAAAGAAATTTAAAAAAATAATAAAAAATTAAAAACAGGCGGGCCCGTCCGGTGATCAAGCGGGCGGGGCCCGCCCATTCTGTTGAACACGGGCAGCCCGCCCGCGTTCTAAAGGCGGTCGCCCGCCCGCCCGATTACAGGCGGGCCCGCCTGCGTTTTCCAAGCGGTCGGCGCCAGCCAGCCACCTATGACCGCCCGCCTTGTTTGATTATTTGGATGGGTTGCGGGTTCGCAACCCACAGACCCGCATGCCCGTTAAGCTTAAAATGGCTATAAAATGCGGTATTTGGCTCATATCTTTATTATCCAAGCTTCGATTTGGGCAAAATTTGATTTGGGGGCTTCTCCCCCAAATTCCAGAGGAGTTGGAGCAGCTGTAGGAGAAGTTTGGAGATATTTTGCCATCGTTTTGGCTTCATTTTGGGTGAAAACTCTCCACTTTTCTATATTTTCATTAGTTTTGTATTAGAGTTTGTAATCAAATGGTGTTTGTATTAATAATATTTGCTGTTTTTATTACCATGGTTGGCTGAACATCATGTGTTGTGTTGTGTGAAAGTTCGTATTTCTAGGATATATGTTTTCATATCTCCATAAGTTTTCCAATTATCGAAATCGTTTAAAAATATTGATTTCTTTGTTTGTTGAAAAATGCGCAATCCGTAGAGGAATCTGTTTTGGATGACATGCCATGAGGCGTCGTCTATATGCATCAATCCGTAGAGGAGCCCAAGTAGGGTGATGAACCGCAAGGTTCATCTAATCATGTTTCGTTATTCAAGAAATCACTCGTTTTTATGATTATGTTTTAAACTAAAAATCGTCGTTTATAAAAGCTAAATCATCCGATCCCCTTACCTTGGCATGGATGTGGGATTGAGAATCTATGGAGAATGAATAGCATAGCATCCTACAACACTAATGAAAACACAACACCCACACACTTTTACCTATCACATTTTCATTTTATTTTCGTAAAGTTTTGTACACTTTTTACCTCAAATCAAAAACCCAACCAAAAATTCACCTTCAAAGGGTGGTTCATAATTCACTAAATAATTTCCAAGCAAATTTTAGATTGTAAAACTTGTAGATTAGTTTGTCTCTGAGGAATACGATCCTGGACTCACCAGGTTTACTACTAGACCAACTTCCTATACTTGTGAGTATAACTGCAACATTTTGGTCCAGTCACCTGCTGGGGGAGTCGCCCCTAGCCTTTATGGTCGAACTTAACATAAGGTGTGAGAGATGCCTAGGTTAGGAAAGAGGGGTTTCCTTTATTTAAAACATTTTCCCTTCTCTCAGTACAATCATCTAGGTGGGGGTCATGCATTTACTGGTAGTATTTACGCAGGTGCTCTGTGTTCTAGGTGTGAGTGAGCGCCTTCATCGATAGAGTCGAGAGTCAGTACGTGGCTAGGCCGAGGACCTCAGTAATCACGTAGGGCCCCTCCCATTTTGTGGCGAGCTTCCCTTTGCACGCGATTTCTGGGTTGAAGATCGCTTTCCTCAAGGCCAGATCTCCTTGGTGGAAGCCCCTCCCTTTGACCCGGGAGTTATAATAGCGAGCCACTCGTTGTTTTTGTCGGACGACCGAGGCCAGAGCTTGGTTACACCACTTGTCCATGAGCTCCAGGTTGATCTCTAGGCCCTCCACGGTCCTTTCTTCATTTAAGTGCCGGAGGCAGAGTGATTCCTCGCCCACCTCGATGGGCATGACCGCTTCGGCCCCATATGCTAGCATGAAGGGTGTCTCCCCCATGGCCTCCTTGTGTGTTGTTCGGTATGACCAGAGTATCTCACGAAGCTCTTCTGGCCAGTCTCCCTGTGCTTCCCCTACTTTCTTGCGAAGCGGTTCGAGGATGCACTTGTTGGCGGCCTCAGCCATCCCATTGGTCTGGGGGTGGGCTACAGAGGCGAACATGAGCTTGATCTTCAATAATGTGTAGAATTCTCTAATCCCCGTGCAATCAAATTGTTTCCCATTGTCTGTGACGATGGACCGAGAGATTCCGAACCTGAAAATGATGGATTTCCATACGAAGCATTTCGCCTTTTTCTTGGTAATGGTGGCCAAGGGATCAGCTTCGATCCACTTGGTGAAAGGTCCACCGCCACAATCAGTAACTTCCTCTGCTCCTTCACAGAAGCAAAGGGGCTGAAGATATCCAGTCCCCACTTAGCGAAGGGGACTGGGCTGACTATTGGCACAAGTTCGGTCGGGGGGTCGAGCTGAGCTTTGCAAACCTTTGGCACACCGGGTATTTTCGAACGTACTCGACCGAGTCGTTAACCAAGGTCGACAAATAGTACCTTGCATTAGGATATTCATTGCGATCATCTTGCCCCCGTGGTGGTTCCCACAAAGTCCTTCGTGGAGCTCCTGGATGACGTAGTCGTCTTCCTGCGGTCCAAGGCAATTGAGGTAGGGGATGACGTCGGTTTTGGTCCAACGCCTTCTATACAGCATGCCCTCATGGAGTACGTATAGCAGTGCCTTCCGCTCTAGCATCTGTCGCTCCTCTTGGTCCGTCGGGACCTTGCCTGCGGTGAGGTATCGGACGACGGGGTCCATCCAAGAAGGCTCGACATCGATGATCATCAGCTCTTCTTCCTCCATACTGGGGCTCTGGAGGCTCTCGACATAGATGGCGCGACTAAGCTCCTTGAAGGAAGAAGAGGCTAGTTTTGGCAGGGCATCTGCGTGAGCATTTTCTGACCTTGGGTGGAACGTCTCGACGCGCTTGAACTTTGATAGCTCGGATTTGGTCGAGTCTAGGTAGCGCTGCATTGCCTCTTCTCGAGCTACGTAGTCCCCCTGTAGTTGGCTGATGATAAGCCTGGAGTCGCTGAGGAGGCGTGTGGACTCCGCCCCCAGCGCCCTGGCCAACTTCAGGCCATTTATGGCGGCTTCGTATTCGGCTACATTGTTAGTGGCCGGAAATTTGAACCGAAGGGCGTCTTCGACCGTGTTACCGTTAGGGGATCGGATGACGATGCCGGCCCCGCTTCCCGCCTTCATCGCTGACCCGTCGACATGAACTACCCATGCGTCCTTGTCCTCTGCTTGCTCACTAGGAGTGGCATCAGCCAAGGGGAGGGATATGGGTTGAGGCATTACCGTGCTTGGGCTCGTCTCATCGGGATGCGCTCCGTCGTCAATGGTGCATTCGACAATGAAATCCGCTAGCGCCTGTCCCTTGAT
The DNA here is from genome assembly GCA_030789695.1 of Scilla litardierei. Taxonomy (NCBI): domain Eukaryota; kingdom Viridiplantae; phylum Streptophyta; class Magnoliopsida; order Asparagales; family Asparagaceae; genus Scilla; species Scilla litardierei. Next base: position 136,971,341 of record CM061137.1, on the reverse strand, counting down.
GGCCATTAGGAATGGCAATATTGCGGGGCGGGGCGGGTATTTAACTACCCAAGCTTGCCCCGACTCATCTACAGGCCGGGGCGGGGCGGGTCACGGGCCGAGGTGGGGCAGGTTCTTTCTTACCAAAACCGGGTCGGGCCAGGTCGGGCCGGTCGGGTCATGTCATTAGTGTCATCCATATGAATCCAAAATAAAAATTTTATTTGTGAATTGGGAGAATTTTGATTTATTTGGTAATTTGGAATTGGGAATTGGCCCAATTAGGAGAACTGTGGAATAGAGTATGAGTTTTGGGTTATTCGCTGACTGCATGGTCCACATCAAAATGGTAAGGTTTTTTTAGAACCTATATAGTTTACCGGGGCGGGCCGGGGCGGGCCGGGGCGCATACAAAGCCCAAGCTTGCCCCGACCCGGTTACCGGCCAGGTCGGGCCGGGTCAAAACCGGGTTGGGCCAGGTCGGGCCGGGCGGGTCAGGCCATTACTGCCATTCCTAATGGCCATCCTTGGCTTGTATCTGAGGTCGAACTCACTCAGCTCACTCCCCAGTTCAGCATCCTCCCCATCCGATCGAACCTCTTAAGGTTTTGTTGGAGCTGCGAGTCGGTCAGGACCAGGATGGTGTGCGCTTGGAAGTAAGGACGGATTCCCCGCGCCAAGAGGATGAGGGCATGGGCCAGTTTCTCCACTGGGCTGTACCGTTTCTCTGCATCTCTCAGGATCAAGCTGGTGTAGAACACCGGTCTTTGCACCCCATCGTCCTCTCTGATCAGCACCGAGCTCACTACCTCTCTGACGCTAATGATTCAATTTAAATTGTGCACAATCCAAATAGGATGCACACGATCTCCTCTTGAAGTGAAAGGGTGTCGAAACAATACAAAATAACCTGATGAGCCCAGGGTCGAACTCAGGGACAAGTTGTGTCGCATTCACAGAGTCGATCAAAGAATTTAAGGGTGTGAGAAGGTCCAACTACTAACAAAATGTGGTGGAGGAAAGTATTTGTGGTAAAATATATCAAACAACTCTATGAAAATGAGGAATGTAGGTGATCACTCCGTATTTTACACCTTTTTTCTGCATGTTTGCATGCTATTTAGATCGCTCAAATCGTGTTTTTCACGTTTATTCGACAATATTGCGATGCTTTTCACGATTTGTTGTTTTTGTCGTATTTCAGGAGATTTGGAGCGATTTGGAGTGATTCTGAGATGCCCCCACTCTGGAGTGTCACCGACGACTCTCTTGAGGGGTATTCTGCGATTGGAGAGGAATGGAAGAAGAAAGAATGTCGTAGGAGCGACGAGGAGGCAAAAATACGAAGAATGGGCATTTTCAGCATGCCACTCGGCCGAGTGAAGGAGTCACTCGGCCGAGCAAAGACGGCCCGCTCTGCCGGCCAGATCGGACACGCAACAGAGCTAATATCAGCGTGCACTCGGTCGAGCATCGCCAGACCACTCGGCCGAGCACCGAGTCATCCCTCGCCCGAGTGGAGCCCAGACGACGGCAACCAAAATGTCCAACTCTCTGGAATCCGTCAGTCAGCCCCAAAGACCGACTCGGCCGAGTGACAAACGCCGTCCGCCCGAGTGAAGAATGCCCATCGGCCGAGTGAAGAAAAGTCACTCGGCCGAGTGACTCCCGAGGAGACGACCCCCCTAGACCCCCAACTCTCTGGAATCCGTCAGGGTCTCTCACTCGGCTGAGTGACATTTATCACTCGGCCGAGTGAGCCGCGCTGCCTGTAGCGTAAGTTGTGATTTTGAGGCTGCGCAAGGGCATTTTCGTCAGGATTTTTTGGGCGATTTTGGGGGGTATTTAACCCCAATTTTTAACCTAGTTTAGGGAGCTTTTTCAGAACTTTTTTGGCAGCCTTTTTAGATTAACTTTTTAGGAATTAGATTTAGCTTTTAGGGAGGAGAGAAAAGTGATAATTTGTTGGATGCTATTTTGTTCTTCATTGGTTTGTCTTTCTCTCCCTCAAAAACTCCATTTTTATTGATATTTTGAATATTGCTATGAATTCCATTGATTTTATTTGTGAATTTCTATTGAATTCCATTATGAATTGTGAGTAGTTTTATCGTCTTAGGGCGTAGGGATGAACCCTACGAACCTTATTTCTAATTTGTGATGAATTGGTGAAATTATTGCTAGAATTGATTAGGGTTAGTTTGGGATTGCTATAATACGAATAGCTAGGGATTCATACCGATTGGTATTTGCAAGAGATTGGATCCCAACTCGATAGGAAGCCCTAGAAATTCTAATTGGGTTGCAATTGAATTTCTCCGGAATCGGTTTGCAAGAGATTGGACCGAAACTAGGGTTTTCGATTGTAATTCTATACCAATACCCGTTTGCAAGAGATTGGACGGGTAGGAACTATCCCAACCTAGGCCGTAGCTCGAGTTTGCACGAGAGTGGGCTCGAGATACGATTGAACGATGATGTTGTTCTTCACGCTAGCTTGCATAGGTTAGGGTTTACAAGAGATTGGACCCTACCCTAGGTTTGCTATAGACCGGCAATAGCGCGAGAGCGTGAGCTTGGTTCTACATTTAGTTGCAACTAGTTCACCCGAATTTCAAGTCTAGCAATTGTGAAACCTACGAATCACAATGATGAGATACGGCAAGTAGCGGGGATTCCCTACCCCTAGGCGTCCTTATTAATTTGTTATTTCTTTTATACAATTGAACGACTGTGACCGCTTTATAGCGAACATTTCTCGACCATTCTTATAGCCAGGTGGATTGAAGAGGACACTGTCATTAGGCCTCCCTGTGTTCGATACCCGCTCGCCACTACACCGTGCGCTTGCGGTAAGACTAGCGAGTCGTTCGCCCCGGTTGCATGCGCATACCTCCGGGGCGCGATCAAGTTTTTGGCGCCGTTACCGGGGAGGCAATAGTGTTTGATTCTACATACCTAGCTATTTTTCCTTTTTTGTTCTATTATTAATATTTTTATTTTGCCCTTCGTTGTGCTAACTATTTCTTTGAAACTCTGTTTTCCCTTGCATGTACACGAGATCCTCGGCGAACCCCGAAGAGATACTATACGATCCGGAGATCGAGCGTACATTGAGGAGGATCCGAGCGGAGATGAGACCCGTTACGGAAGGGAATTTTATGACCCATCCTGAGACACCCGAAGAATTGGCGGTGTGAATGGCGAGGATCATTTCCATTATAGATAGGCTTCGGCCTAAGACTTCGTCCACGACCTCGTCCATAGCCATGCCGGAGTTGGCAGCCGACAAAAATTTTGAGTTGAAGACCAGATTGGTGGTTCTTATGCAACAAGATCCTTTTCATGGGAACTTCCATGAAAATCCTCATTACCACATCCAGCTCTTCCTATCAAAATGTGCCACCTTCCAAATGCCGGGCGTCTCCGTAAATGCTATCAGACTGTGCCTCTTCCCTTTTACACTCAAGGATAAGGCCTTATATTGGTTGAGGACGCAAGCTGAAGGAATCTTCACCACTTGGGATGAATTGGCAAGTAGAGTAGTAAGCATTGTATGCATTTGTTAGGACATATCACAAATTATATCATAGTTTTCAACCTTTAATGAAATGACCAATACGAGAAAAAAAATTTCTTCTAAGTAATGGGAGTTTGAGATTGCATCACTCATGTTTTTAATTCCCTCATTTATTCATCATTTTTTTCGTATATAACCTATTACCAGGAATATATACATTTGTTTTCCTTTTCATTTTCTCTTTTTTGTATTCCCATTTTTAATGTATTTTATTTTTTTGTTTTGCTTTCACGCAATAATGCAATGAAATGCAAACACGGCCACCTTTGTATACACACGATAACACTATATAGACAAAGGGCTAGAATGACTCCTAAATCTCATCTTTGGCATCCTCCCCAGTGTTTCATGGGACACCGACTACTCAACTTGATTAGAAGAAGCATTCACTTATTATAACTCTCTTTCTCATTCTAAACTCAAGTTATCAACTCATCCACCCACTCCTTAGTGGAAACAAAGCATAAACCATTGGCCACACCCTATCCAATCAAAAACTAAGCCATTCATGCAATTACTTACACCAAACTTTTCCCAAATTATTTCAAGGAGAGTATTACGACATATAGACTAGTTTCATACATGGCATATTAACATTTGAATCCATATAGAAAAGAAATTAAAACATACCAATCAAACATTCATAAGCTTGATATTAAAATAATAATCCGAAAAATTGCATGGAATTAACCTTTTAGGGACTAAGCAAAAAAAAACACAGGAGAAGGCAACCAAAAGATATGCTGAATGGATGATGATGAATGAATTTTTTAATTATAACAAAAAATAAAAACTAGCAAACTAGCATCCAACTTCATAGTACCCCCAACTAAAAATAAACTTTGTCCTCAAAGCGTGAAGGGAAACTAGATTTATTAAAACGATGCTATATGATTAAAAGAACCTGCGAAAGCAAACTAATTTTATTATTTTTATTTACACTAAAGGAAGGAATACACCTTAGCAAATAGCGGATCCCGAATATGTAATTGGGAAGGAAGCTGCTCGATCTATCCTTGCGGTCCTCTGCCAATATTCTTCCTCCACGCTTAGCAATAGCAGCCACAAACACAATCCCCAACATCTCCATCAGATATACATATTTGTCCTGCATGAGATGGATTATGTTAGTAAATGTGGGACTCAAATGATTTTTAATGAAAACATCCCAAATATAGCTATCAAAACGATTAAAAGAAATTAACGTATAAAGATGACTACTCCCTGGAAAAGGTGCACCAATCTCGGTATGATATGCAACCACTGGGGAGAGGGGTGAAAGATGCTTGAATAGAATTGGAGGGGAACACAATCCAGGCTCCATTACAATGATCTCTGAACTCGTGTCATTAACTGCATCCTCATCATGCTCATCCAAAACAGTATGCTTGTCCTCTCCATCTCTACACACATCACCACTAGGAAGCTCTGACGGATCCATCATCAAATCATCTGAAGTCCCAACCAATGTCTGAGCATCCTCACTCACGGACTCTAGATGCTCCCAAGCATCCTCATGTGTGTTCTCCATGAAAGCTCCATTGTCCAACATCTCCATGAAAATTTGTGCCTCCTCCTGCAGCCCATCGTAGAAGAACTCGAAGAGAACATCAACCGTGTACCCATGATGTGGACAGCCACTAACTGCATCTGTTAACCTCCTCCAGGCCTGAAAGAAGGATTCACCAGCGCATTGTGCAAAGATGGAAATTTTGAGCTTCAATAACATGTCCTTGTGTAAATAAGATGAATGTGCATCATATCGAAATTTTGTGCCATGAAAGTCCATCACAAAAAGAATTTTTTTAATGAAAAAATGACTCAGAAAGTGCAAAAATAAAGAAATAAAGAGACTCAACACTAAAAAAGGAAGTACTGCACCCAAGGTCCCCAAAACCAATCAAAAATGTGAAATGCAAAAATTGTTGTCCCCGGCAACGGCGCCAAATGATTCAATTTAAATTGTGCACAATCGAAATAGGATGCACACGATCTCCCCCTGAAGTGAAAGGGTGTCGAAGCAATGCAAAATAACCTGGTGAGCCCAGGGTCGAACTCAGGGACAAGTCGTGTCGCATTCACAGAGTCGATCAAAAATATTTATGGGTGTGAGAACGTCCAACTACTAACAAAGATGTGGTTGTGGAAAGTATGTGCGGTTAAATGTATCAAACTATTCTATAAAAATGAGGGATGGAGGATTGGATAGGTAAGTGGCAAGGAGCTAGGAGGAATGCATGTATCGTGGGTTTGTTAGGATCAATGTTAAGTGTGAGAATATAACCCTACCACTCAATGATGTCCCTTTTGGGGACGCACCATCGGAAAATACACTTTTGGAGGTGAAAGCAAGTGTGAAATGTGATTCAATTGTGGAACCCTTTTGGGGTCACAATTGGAAGTGGTAGCGGTCACGGGCTATGGTTCTTTATGACTTAATGGCGTCCCTTTTGGGGAAGCGTCATCGGGGATATCCTTTTGGGTGTTAAAATGAGGTGATAGTATAGTGGCTTAAGAATTAGGTCTCCTGGAAATTAAGCTGATACTTCTTTTGAGAAGATCAAACTCATCCTTTTGGGATGATCGATTTTCTAATATAATCTTTTGGATTCGTATAAGAGAGTTAAATTAGAAACTTAAATTTAAGCCACATAAAAAATTAATTCAATCCAAATGAACCTAACTCAACATGTGAACAAAGTTTCATAGCAAATCACGATCCATGCAAAGAAATTTAGCAATTCATATGGATAAACAATACTAACTTCATATAAGTCCATACAACCCAATTAAGTACAAATGAAAACCTAAGACAAAGGAAAGAGATCACCAAATGTTGCTACAAATGAGTCCGCTCTTCTTTTCCCTTTTTCTTCTCCAAGCTCGTCCAAGTTCATTGCCTCCAAGCCCACCAAGAGCCCCTCAAAAACATCTCTATTTCAGCTATAGAATGGACTACAATGGGATATATTGGAATGCCATAAGATGAAGCTCTCCCCTCCTTTTATTTGTGTAGAATTCCGAGGGGTTTATCGTGCTTGGCTCTTCATTTTCCCACTCTTTATTTAAGAATAAAGTCCATGAATCTTTATTTTCCACTCTTTATTTTAGAATAAATTCGACGACTCTTCATTTTCCATTCTTTATTTTAGAATAAATTCTATGAAACCATTCAAATCTTGGCCTCTTCATTTTCCACTCTTTATTTGAAAATAAATTCGCACGTCTCTTCATTTTCTGTCTTTTTGGCTTCTGGTAATGCAAATAAGCCGAAGAGTCGCAAACTGGTGGAATTTGGGCCTACCTGCTGGGCTTATTTTTATTTTTCAAAAATTGTTTTTCGCCTTCAAAAATTGAAGAAAAATACCTAGAGGCTTAGGAAAATTCTCAGAAAATACTGGAATTACCCGAGCCACCCCTCTGATAGTGAAGATCCATCGGGTCGTGCTGCTCCATGTTGTGCCCTTCGCCGGACAATTGGTAACATGACTTGGACCTTGCTTGGTCGCCTTTGACCTTTTCGATTCCTCTCGGGGTTCTGAACTTGACCATTTGATGGAGGATCGAGACGACGGCTCCGGTCGCTTGAGGAGCGGCCGGTCGATTAACCCATTATACACCGATCTGATCCATAAGGCAATAAACTCTATTGTCAGAGTGGTCGATTGGGGGGGAGAGGGGTTTCCCGAGCGTCACGAGGAGTCGGATCATTCCCACGATAGGTGCTGAATGTCTAGTGAAGCCCACTACGGGACCCTAACAAGGCTCCAGGTCCTCAGCCCGTAGTCCCATTTTCTTCAGGGTTGACATGAACATGATGTCGCATGAGCTTCATGTATCAACGAGTAGTCGCTCGACCAACGCAGTGTCAATGACGGTCGAGACAACCAGTGCGTCGTCATGTGGTAGCTCTACCCCCTTCAGGTCCTCCTCGGAGAAGTGGATGGGTTGAGGGTTCCCTTCGACTCCCTTATGGTCTATGTCCATCGCCGTTGCCCGTGGCGAGTCCGGCCCCTTGGTTCGGGGCAGGGGTAGGGCGGTCTCGGCCTTACCAAGGTGGTCTATGGCAAGGCCTGGTGCGGGCATAGTCGCAGTTGTGTTCCTGCGTCTCCTGGTGCATGGCCGTGTCATCTTTCGGTGTGGTTGTTTGACATGGGTGAAGACTTGTTCATTTCCCACGACGGTGCCAGATGTTTCGGGGTGTTTTCTTACCACAATTTGGTTGTCTGGAGGGTCGGAGGTCGACATGCTTGTGTGAGACACGTGCGGCCTCCGAGATCGGATAGCGACGCGTTCGCTCGGTCGGGAATGTGCGGATCCATTTATCGGTATCCCGAAGGGTATCTTCGGGGGAACGACGTCCTCCTCGAGTGGAAAGATGAACGAGCTCGGGATCGAGATCGCTCGGCTCCGGTGGATGAAGCGTCGAAGGGTAGTTTCAGCGGGGTGAAGTCTTCTTGACCTACACAGACGAGAAAGCTCGTCAGGGGGGTCGGACCTTGGTTCCGACCATGTCCCCTCCGATTCCTAAGTCAGATCTGATCTGAAGAATGCTCGGTGGGATCGAGTATGGTTCACGGAGAGACCGGTATACCAATCCTCAGGCCGAGCTGTGGAGGAGAAATCTGAGGTGGAAGACAAGGTCGTAGGAGGAAGAATACCTGGGTATCAAGTATTCAGAATTCGGTCCCTTCGTCTTTCGATATCCGGGTCTTTTGTAGGGGCTGAATCGCCCATGTCCCCCTCTCCTCCCCCTCTTTTCACCCCTCATGTGCGCACCGCCTTGATGGTCCCTTGATGGGCCATGAAGGCGAACGTAATGGCGATTAAGGCGTGCGGAATCCGGGGAGTAGTTTCCCTAAATACCGAGAGTTAGCGGTTCCCTTAGCATCGATTTTGGGCCGGCATCATCAAACGCGCTAGCGGGGCCTCTAGGCTAGGGCCTAATCTTTCCCCAGCCCACACTGTTCCGCCTTGGCCCGTTCAGGAGGGTTGTATCACATATGATTGCTTCAGGCCGACTTGAGTTCACACCATGCGGCCAAAATGGTAGCTTTTAAAAGCTTGTGAGATGGTGAAAGGAAGAAGCCAAGACAAGATAGAATGATACGTGATTAAATATGTTTGAAGTAGATAACCGGAGTAGGGTATAATTCTCAATGTATGATCGTTAAGCTTGTTAGTTACAGTGATCTGCGTTCACAATCTCAATTTCTTTTACGAAGTATGTAGTAGTTTAACACACATGATGCTTCGGAGGGAAGGGCATGGTAACATCTTTTTTGGTTGTAGAACATTCGATGATGCTTAGTAGGAATAACATTTCTCTTTTCGTATTTCCTTGCCCAGTCACAACAATACCTTCGGAGTTTGGAAGTTGTGAATGGCTTAATTGTAGAAACTAAAGATCTAGATTAATCATTAAGCAAGACCATGCAAATAATAATCTAGATATATAAAACATGCGGAATCTTAAATCATTGACCTACTCGGATTTAGCGGAAGCGCACCTGAGTCCATCGCTAATAATCTGAAAGAGATCCTGACGATACCGCAACGGATGATCTTCCAGAATAGCACGAATCAACCGGTGGAGAACCCCTTTAGTTTTCTCCTGGTTTCTCTCCTAGCGACGGGACGTAGAAAAGACGGCTCAACTTTGTTCGTGTATTCCGGAGATCATGACCGCTAATATTTATAGGCTAGCCTCCATAGCCCTAGGGTTTCCAACTCGGCCCATCAACGAGTTGAAGCCCAATAGTCTCTACACATAAAGGCCCAACAACCTGTTTAACTCATTTAGCCCATTTAATTAATTAAAACCAGATCACTAATATATTTGGCTTAATACGACAGCGTAGCACTTATATAATTATTCACCGCATATTAGCCCAATGTTGGATTAAGATCCAACTTAGTTGGATAAGTTTCAACAATCTCCCACTTGGGCTATATGCTTAAACTTTATAATTATATTTCATAGTGCATACAACCAAATAAGATCTTAACATGCTGTCATTTCTTTAATGAGTCAAAAACAATCCGGTCCATCAATTATATTAGCAAGGGATCAAAGAGATCTTTGCCGCAGCAATTGCAGCTCGACCAATCAGTGGTCACCGTGCTAATACAAAAGAATGACATGGATTATGAAGTGGATGTGTAGCGTGGAAATTACATGTAATGTGATCTAACATGTCTATTTCCAACTGATCCTCCTTAACCTTAGTGAGATCATAAACAAACCAAAATCGGAGTGAAGCCGAACTGAAACCAAAAACTTTATTTCTGATCAGAAAATAACCTCAAGCTTAAGCTGGAGACTTAATTTTGTCTATCATATGAGCACCCAAAAGAACAAACTCCCACAAAACTGAATGTTCTTAATGAAATGACATCCATATGAGTAGCTAGCTCATAAAACCTTTTGGATGACATTTCCTTACTATAACGGATCCGTAATTACATGGTTTGTTCCGATGTGCTCATTAGACAATTATACACTCCTATTAATCAACAATCTAGGAACTTGATCTCTGAATATCTAAACTTTGTCGAGTTCCTGTTGTTGCTGGAATATAAAACTGCAGACTTCATTGTCACTAAATAAACTGTGTGGTGTTTCAACACCATCCCTAATTTGCAGCATAGTGACAAAATATGCAGATATATTTCATGATTTGGATGTCACATAATGTGATATGAAATCTAAAGCCATGTCAGAAGAGACTATATAAAGGGACCATTTAGATCTCTTCTAGTAGATGTCACCTAACATAGATTTTCATACATTCTTTGCATCCAATAAATGATCAGAGTCAGTATACCAAAATGATCTCAAACTCTTTTGACTACTGATCCTTGAACATGCAACCCTTTTGTTCTCCATAAATACCGTATGACACATTTGGCTGCTGTCAAATGGTCAACTCCTGAACTTAACAATCTGCCCAACACACCTGTAATATATGCAATAACCAAATGCATATAAAACTGAGCATACTTTAGACTCCCTATTGGTGAGATATAGGAAATCTTCTGAAGATTATTCTCAGGGCAATTATTGAGACTAAACTTGTCTCCCACAGAACTTAGCATTCATTACCACATAGATATTATATAAATTACATGCTCCCACAGAACTTAGATAACATCATTAAATATCATCTCAAAACCGAACGAGGTGATCACTTAATGAAATTTAATGTATCAGTAACGATATTGAAATGCTCTACTAATGCCATTATAAACCTTATAGAGTCTTTCATGAAAAGCCCAATAGAAAGTCTCTTTACACATTAATGCATTCTTTTCCGTATAAAGTCTTTGAGTGATACGTTTTAAATCTTTTCTTAATACCCTTTTGAATTCCCTTTTGATTGTAAAAGACTATTTACAATCAATAGGTTTCAAACCTTATGGCAATGAGAAAAAGATTTTAAGTATCATTTAAAGACTTTCTTAATTAATGCAATAATCAATTTTAGAGATGTAAAACTTTTATGACTTGATGTAAGTCGAACTTCCATCATCCTAATGTCAACAGTGAGCTTGTCATCTCTTTAATGGATTTCCTGAATGGCAATTAGTGCTTTGAGGGTGCTAGAGTTTGTCCTTATGAACAATTTCCCGAGTAGGAGGAATTGCAACATTATCTTGAATTTATTGTGTCTTGAACAATGTCAGGAATACCATCCCGAACAATGCCAACAACACCTGTGTGGATATAATCCTCTTCAAGAGTAATGTCACTAACTAAATTTCCCCCCTCAAACTCAGCATCCTCAAATAGGTGTGCATTTCCTAATTCGTTAATTAACTTAATAGTGGGATTATGTAAAATCATACAAAATAATATCAACTTTAAAACTATTCAACAAAATTAGAAAATCATTAGCATTATGTCCTATTACTTTATTAGGCTTATAAAGCCTTACTTTAGTTGGACATATCCAAACATGCAATTGATTTATTTGTTGAAACTTTATTAAGGATATAAGCTGCAATCAAAATATAACTGAATTCTAAACTGTTAATTCTTTCATTACAACACATGTACTTAAACTGCAGGAATCTTAGAAATAAAGCAATATTTCCAAATAAATGAAGATTATAATGATCTTTTAAAGAACTAGAATAAACTAATTTTGAATTAAGAGACAACCAACTTTTCCATTCAAAATTGAACACTTATAACCAAATTTGTTCAAAATAGAAATGGAAATCCAAATTCCGTTAAAAACGGTACATAATAGTCTCATAAAATTCAAATACAATCTAGCATTTAAAAGAAATAATCTAGATTTAATGTGCCTCTACTTGAACCATCTTGCCATTGCCCATATCGATGTATCTTTCACCATCATTTGGCTCTTGGCATCTTAGGCAATCCTGCATAGACACAATGATGTGAATGGTTATACCAAATCTTTCCATCACGTGCCTATAAGTACCAAAGGTTGCATGAAAAGAAATTAACTTAGAGTCAAACCGAATTAAAGAAACATACCCTTTTTAGCACGCCAAGCGTGATAATTTGAGCAATTCTTCTTTACATGCCCTTCAGCTCCACAAAAGAAACAACCATGACCTTCTGAACTTTTCAGTTCCCTTCGTTGTTTCTTTTGAGAAGCTGTATCTGCAGCTTCAGTATCCTTCTTCCTTTTGTTGAAGGTGGATGCCAGGAGAGGGCTTTCTGTCAATTCTTGCTCAAGCCTTTCATCTTCCTTTACACAGTTTGAGATGAGCTCATCCAGAGACCAGGTCTCATCCTTCAGATTGTAGCTCATCTTAAACTGGTCAAACTGGGATGGAAGAGATATCATAACAAAATGCACTAGCAGAGCCTCGGAGAGGTCTAGCTCAAGTGCTTTCAACCTTGAAGCAATATCAGACATCTTCATTATATGCTCCCTGATGTTTCCTTTTCCTTCATATTTCATTGAAGATAGGTTTGTCAAGAGTGTATTAATTTCACCCTTTTCATTCTTGACAAACTTCTTTTCAAGCTCAATAAGGAACCATTTAGCTGTGGAAATTTTCTTTGAAAGAGAACCCCTGAGATATTCTGGAATGGCATTCTTTATAAGCATTAGGCTCATGCGATTTGATCTCTTCCGCTCCTCCATCTCACTCTTTTCATCAGAGGTACTCTCATCAGTGAGTGGTGGGGGACAATGAGTCCTTAATGCCAGATCAAGATCCATGACTCCGAGGATTATCAAAAGATTCTCCTTACATGCCTTGAAGTTAGTGCCATTAAGGACTGGAATTGATTTTAGGTTGGCAGAAAAATTTTCAGGAATATTAGCTGAAAAGAGAACAAGAAAACAATTTATAACATGTTCATATGAGTATTAAATACAACAACAAATTCAAATTAATGCTATTTTCCCATCTCAAGACATCCCCCACTAGTCCAATATTTATCTTTGGATAATCTATTGACTAGTCACTGATATCTTGTTGTAGCAATCAGATAATGACAATAATAACATGCCAAAAATAAAACTTCCTTTGGGCCGAATTAAATTTGCATGCATTGAACTCACTAATCATCACCTTGTCTATTGCCACAGGTGCGCATGAAATGGTAGAGAACGGTAATCTTCCTTTGGGCCGATTTAGCATTCTTACGCAAATCACGGGCACATTTGATTCTTTTTATATTCATGAAATGAAATAATGCAAATCAACAGAGCCCACTTTGGCGAGGTGATGATTGCACGAAATCATTTCAAAAATATATACCTTTGCAAAATTTGAATCTAAGTCGCAATTTAATACATGAATATACTTTAAGTGGAGATATTCAAGTCCACTTTTCTTCAAAATCAAATTTAAGGCAACCAAAATTTTCATACAAAAGTATGTATTCAACTTGTTATATTTCGAGATTAGAACTGATCTTCACAAGAAAACCCACTTTGGTGAGTTGATGATCTAATCATTCTATATTCGAAATATATAATTAATTGTGCCAAAAAATTGAAATTGAAACTAAACCGAATTTAACACAAAATGATTACACTAAGTGGAAATATATATAAGAACCTTTTATTCCATCCTTCTAATCATTTATATGGAGTTAAATAAAATCCATAACTTCAACACAAATTTTCTTGTTCAAAATGGGGTATATAGGTATACTAATGTGTATATGAACATACATTATAAATTTATATATAAAAATATACACCCTATCCCATTTTAGATATAACTTTAAATGTGTCAAATTTCCTTTAAGGCCATTTGCTTGATGGTTAGTGCACAAAAAATTATTTAAGGCCTTTTAAACATATTCTTAAGGAGAAATATATGTTAAAACTTTTATTTGCTCCCGAAGAAAACACCTGAATTTTGTGTTTTAATTTAAATCTAAATTTAGGCAATCTGAATTTTCATACCGATGTATGAAGTCAACTTGTTATATACCGAAGTATATATATATGGTTTTAAGCCTTAAACTCAGAATTTAAATTTATTTTGCACATTTAACACAAAATTTTATCTTTGAGGAGGAATATATAAAAGTCTTATTCCCTCCTTCAATCTAAATTAAATTCAATTTTTGACAACCAATCATACGATAGTATGTATTTTACCGTTTATGTTACGAAATAATAATAATTTAACAGTAATGCCCACTTTCGTGGGATCCCGTAATAATTAAAATTATTTTGAAACATATAAACTAATTTTGCCCAAAAATTGAATTCAAATTACACTAAACTTAAATGTAAATATATTGGAAAGCATTTTATTTACTCATTCGATCCGTTTAAAATTCATCCAGGCAACTGATCATACTAAGTATGTATTTTTTAATCCGTTTACATTCCGAAATAATAACAATTTTAATAGTGGAATCCACTTTGGTGGAATTTCACAAAAATTAGAGTTATTTCAAAATGTATATTTAACTGAAACTTTGCCTAAAGAATTAAAAAAGCGGAATGAACGTAATTTAACACACAAAATTTGGCCTAAAGGAAATATATATACACAACCATTTATTTCCCATTTCACGAATTTAAATTCAAAACTTTAGGCGATAAATTTTTCATGCCAAGCATGTACGTAGCCTTTTATATATATCGAAATAAAATTAATTGCCACGATGGAGCCCACTTTGGTGGGTTGTCCTTTTAAATAAAATTATTTCGAGATATATATATAATTAATTACGCCTAAAATTGAATTAAAATGTGAATTTTAACACAAAAGTACACTTAATGGAAATATACAAATCGCCCTTTTATTTCCTCCCTAACTTTGTGTTAAAAAACATCCCAAGATAGGCCCAAATTTGTGTCCAAATAACCCAAAAATTGGGTCCAAAATTAACCAGTGCCCAAAAAACTGTTTTGCAATAAGCCCAAAAAAGGCTAAAACTGTTTTGCAATAATAGGCCCAAAAACACCCAAACAAGGCCCAAAACAGGCCCAGCCCAATCCTCCCAAAAAAAAAGTTTTTTTTAGGGTTAGGGTTTCTGTAGGGGGGCGGCGGCGGCTGTGCCGCTGCCCCCCATCCTTTTACCGCCGGCTGTGGGGGCCGGCGGCCTATGGCCGCTGCTCCTCTGAGGGGTCGGCGGCCATCGGCCGCCGCCCCCTTCCCAGATCCTCGTTGGGCGCCGGCGGATGCCGGCGCTCGATCTGTCCGATGGGGGGGGGCGACAGAGCCCCCCCTTTATCCCGCTCAGGGGCGGCGGAAACCGCCCCCTGTTCCCGACTGGGGGCGGCTGGGCCGCCCCCTTTCAGTTAGGGCGCCGGCCATTATGCCAGCGCCAGATCGCCGACGGGGGGGGGGGGGGGGGGGCGGCGATGCCCCCCCGGAAATACTGCGGCAACCCCCCCGAATCGGGGGGGGTGCTCCTCCGACGGAGGGGGGCGGCAGGCTGCCCCCTCCGATGCTGATTGGGGGCGGCCAGGCCGCCCCCTGAGCCTGATGGGGGCGGCGAATGCCGCCCCCTCTGATCTGCGTCGAGCGGCGACTGAGAGATCGTCCCCGATCAAAATTTTTTTTTACAGGGAAAAAAAATACAACAAAAAACCCAATTTTCATTGATCTGAAACTTAAAACTGATAAAAATCTAATTTTTTTCAGATCCGAAACTTAAAACAGATTAAAAATCTGATTTTTAACAGATCTACTACTAGCAGACAAAAAATTTAAGATCCACAGCATGTGGGCTCTGATACCACTTGTAGAAACTAAAGATCTAGATTAATCATTAAGCAAGACCATGCAAATAATAATCTAGATATATAAAACATGCGGAATCTTAAATCATTGACCTACTCGGATTTAGCGGAAGCGTACCTGAGTCCATCGCTAATAATCTGAAAGAGATCCTGACGATACCGCAACGGATGATCTTCCAGAATAGCACGAATCAACCGGTGGAGCACCCCTTTAGTTTTCTCCTGGTTTCTCTCCTAGCGACGGGACGTAGAAAAGACGACTCAACTTTGTTCGTGTATTCCGGGGATCATGACCGCTAATATTTATAGGCTAGCTTCCATAGCCCTAGGGTTTCCAACTCGGCCCATCAACGAGTTGAAGCCCAATAGTCTCTACACATAAAGGCCCCACAACCTGTTTAACTGATTTAGCCCATTTAATTAATTAAAACCAGATCACTAATATATTGGGCTTAATACGACAGCGTAGCACTTATATAATTATTCACAGCATATTAGCCCAATGTTGGATTAAGATCCAACTTAGTTGGATAAGTTCCAACATTAATAACCCAGTGTCAAGCAATTAGTTTTTCGCAGCTGCAATCGTGGTGCATGAACCAGCATCTGAATTTGGGCAGGGAAGCGAAAGTTTTAGTAGAAGTTTGGGACGTTCGAAGAGAGAATAATCATCTGCTGATGTCGGCCGCTCAATTCTCAGTGCAAGAAGCCAGACATCCAAGCCAACAGCAGCAGCAGCCAGCAGGAGAAGGGCCCTGCTTTGTTGAGTCCCCATTCTTGTACACAAACATAGCAACAATCATTGGACCACTAATTGACTATTGGCCTTTTTTTTTAAACAATTGGCTGTTGAAGATCATATGCATTTTTTGAAATATGGAGATAGTGTTCACATCCTAATTTTCGAAATATGGAGATGGGCCACCAAGAGGTCAGGCCTTCTCTCCCGTCTTGGATTTCATCTACTGGTAACCAAGTGCTAATTAAGAGGTTGGAGGGCTCATAACATATCCTTTATTGTTTATAATCGAAAAATCCATATTGCAACAATTGAACCATTTGTGGGACTACATCAAATCAACTTAATACCTGCGTCCTGTTGAAATGATAATGGTGACATGAACAACTCAATCTTGATCCTCATAGCTGATCCCTGAAATAAGATCTCCTCCAATTACTGACGAGATTCCTCAAAACTTTACCGCACAACACCCAGTCAACAATCTCTCCAAACGAGTTCTTACCTTGAATATGGGTGGCAACAACTCCCGTTGGGAACAAATCAGCAAACCTCAGGTGAATTTGCGAGAATACAACTAATGTGATCCCAGTCACCACACATGATGATTGTCGAAAAAGCACTACTCATTTGGAATCAACCATGGACCCCCTCCCTGAGACAATAAGGAGAATCATGAAGTGCCCAAAAAATATAGAAAATCTAGGATCATGTTTGGACCCCTACAAGATCATGGTAGGGGATCATCAAGAACAATCTAACTTGATGTCCAACCATCACAGGAGTTAGCAAAAAATCTGGCCATCAAGAGTTGAAATGTCCTTAATTAACCACAGAGTTAAGGGTTAGACTAATCAACAAAGAAAACAAACATGTGTTGCTAGAGCTGTGCCTAAACCCAAATTGAAGTCTCAAAAACCAAGCATGGGTAGTGATCCTCTATGACCGATGCCCCCATATAAGTATTGAAATTAATCACCCTTACGATGAGACGTAGGATTATAATAGTATGCTTAGTTTGTAGATTCTAAACAAATTGATACAAAGCAAGGTCAAAATCCTACTGCTAGACTCTTATGATAGGACCAAAGACCTGAAAAATTATGCCCAAACTTACTGGATCAGATACAACTTTATGAAGTCACCGACAATTACTTATGCAAAGGCTTCAAAACAACCCCCAAGGAAGCTGCTCAAGATTGATCGCACATCTCCTACCTCGGTTGATTTACAGCTTTGCGTGACTCTTATGCAAATTTGTTATCATTTTGTAACCAGCAAAAAGGTTAGGAAAAAATTCTGACCGTAGTTTACCATAAAGCAGGATGAACAAAAGGCCTTCAGAGAATTCATTGATCTATGTAATAAGGAGTGAATAACTACCAATGATATCTCAGATAGGCTTATCATAGTTACTCTTGTGCAAGCTCTTGGCATAAAACCTTATAATTATAAGAAGCATTTCTCCACTCTTGGTGAAATAATAGTGGAGCTTAACAAGATTATATAGGCTAGTAAAGACTTTGCTCCTTGATACAACTCCACTTTAGGCGTAAAGGGAAGTCACTATACACACAGAACTAATTTTTTACTCTTTCATGCTCCTCCTCTCTTCTTCCTCCCCTATCAAGAGTTGAAGTGCTCCTCCACTATTTAATGAAAATTGGCTGTTGGGAAAAATAAAAACGTACTGGGCTTTTTGAGTCAAAACTCGGGCACTCTGCGCGCGCACCCGTGAACCCCCCGCACAGGCACGCCGCCAGCGCACACACGCTAAGGGTTTCCGGATCCGTCGCCCACATTTTCCATTCGGCTCAACCCGGTTTGGGCTCGGCCCCTTGCTTGGGCTCATGTGCACGCGATCTACCCCCAATTTCTAGCCCATTAACAAGTCCAATAGCCAATATGAAAGAAGCCTTTAATTATATACCCACACAAGAAAGTAATGCAAATAGATTGAAATTCAGTACGCAGTAAAGAATATAGCGAACAGCGTAAAAGCACACAACATGCAAGGACACACAAGAATTGGTATCGCAGTTCGGTGCGCACACCTACATCTGCGGGGCCACGCCCAGAAAATTGAATACTTCACTAAAAAGATTGGAGAATACAAATTCTACAATTCACGCTTTAATAAGGAAGAACACTCTCATCCTTAAAAAACAAACCGTGAGGGGATGATCGCAATCAACCCCGTGAAGTATTCTTGGCAAGCTCCCCTTGCCTGCAAGCTCCCCTTGCACCACCGACTCGATCAACTCCCTTGATCCTGCGTGTCGCAGCCGTCGGCCTCCCTCCCGGAGAATATACTTGAACTTCTTAAACTGAAGCGTTAACCCTGGCCGCCAAAGCATACCATGCCTTTAAAGGCCACGCCCCGTAATCTTTGGTTCAATCTGCACGCCGGCAATCAAACCTAGATTCGATTCTATCTTCAGTAACAACTGCACCGTCTTTAACAAGAAAGATATCCCGAAAGATCCGAAAGTGGCAGTTGCAAGAATATTGATTTGCCGAAAATCTCTCTTCAACCGATTCACAAGAGATTATGCACAATCAACTATAAATCAGTTAATAACCACCATAACAGCAAGAATAGCAAGGAAGAAAATAGCGGAATACGCAGGCTCCAGTTCCGCATACTATTGAGCACCAAAGCACCAGATATGCAGGTAAGCATATTTTGTTGAACATCCTGACCCAACAACCTATACAACAAAGCATCCAACATTCTTTTCTACATACGGCAGGGACATCAACCTATCCAACATTCTCCAGTGCCACATATGACAAGACGCATACAAGAATGACCACAGAATAAATCCTAACAATCTCCCCTTTTGTCAATTGGTGGCACAACATACGGTATGATAGAAGAGAAGGTCATAGATAACTTTTCAAACCCCTGAAGCCACATTTCATCAGTAGATACCCAACACCCAACACAATGACATTCAACAACATGTTCAACAAAACTTCCAACATGAACTTCCAACATAATATCCAACAAAACTTCCACCAACAATTTGATCAGAGAAAGAGAGAACAAAACATACCACTTCTCCCCTTTTACGCCACCAAATGACAAATATTTTAGAGACCTGCGGAGGGGCCACGCCGGAGAGAAGACAGCTTGCTTTGCAGCAGCTCCTTGTGGCGATTCAGGAGAACCCGCTGGCTGTCGAGAACCAGAATTTGATCATCAATATTCCGAAGCGCAGTCTCAAGAAACTCGATATCGACCAGACTCTCTGAGGAAGAAGTAGTAGCAGTAGCAGAGCCGAGTGGAGGAGACTGAGATGCAGGAGGCACTGTGACAGAAGGTTCAGTATTTGGAGGTGGAGACAGACTATCAGGAAAAGAGGGCACCACCTCAGAGATATCATTGAGTTTACCAGCCACCGACTTAACTGTATATGAGATACTGTCACAGGTAGAGGGAAGATCCGAAGGAGACAAGGGCACCTTTTGAGCCAAAAGCAACATGGAAATGAGAGCTCCATGAGGTAAAGAGGTCCCGGAGGATGAGAGTTCAGCAAAAGATACGATAGAATCGAAAATGATTCTTCCCAAATTGAACACCTGAGACGTGCCAGCAGAAAACAATAGTTTGCACATGTCCCTAGTGACTACTGAAACATTTGAGGTGGGCAACCAGTTTCGAGTAGCAACTCTGAATAGAATAAAATACTTTGCAGTAAGTGCTGAAGAGGGGAACACAGAAGACTTAGTAGGCCAGCGTGACAGCTTTCCAGCAGTCACGACTTCAATCAGACGATCAAAACTCACTCCAGAGATGTCACCAAACGCTGGAACAGATTGAGAACATTTCCATTC
Source organism: Scilla litardierei (assembly GCA_030789695.1). Classification (NCBI taxonomy): domain Eukaryota; kingdom Viridiplantae; phylum Streptophyta; class Magnoliopsida; order Asparagales; family Asparagaceae; genus Scilla; species Scilla litardierei. The sequence goes on along the minus strand of CM061137.1, from coordinate 136,951,000 downwards.
TAACAATTTGTTCAGAGATGCAGGAGAGAATGTGACAATCTTTCCTCGGACATAGTTTCTAAAGTTCCAACGAGAGGATCCATCACTAGCAGATTTGGAGAGATTACAGTAAAACTCTCGCACCAAGGTAGGATAATAGACGCTGAAACATGTGGTAGCATGGATAAGACCAAGATCTTTCAGAATAGATTCCAACTGAGTCTTGTCAAAGGACGACAGATTGAGGATTTTTTCAGATATAAGAGGTTTCTCGGAGTAAGCTGGCCATCTGTTCTTACGAGATTTGTCAAAGAAGGTTTTGCTCAGAGCATCTGAAGATGTAAACGAGGGAGGGCGACAAGGAGCAGAAGCTAAAAGTTTAGGTCGCTTGGAAGGAGAGGACTCAGCACTCCTGGATGGTGGAGGAATAGGGCGCTTCTTGGACACAGATCTACTCTTGCGCATATAAGAGGACAGAGGAGGATCATTTTCATCAGGTAACTCACATGTTGAAGGATTTGTTGTAACATTTTGTGCAACAAAATCTTCATCACCATCATCCACACGGGGAATAGCATCAATATTCAACCCAGAAATGTCACCATCAGCAACAGAAGAATCTTGAGTCATGCCACAACAATCAGCAGAACCTGTCAGAGTCTCAACACCAACAACATCATCATCTTGACCAACTTGCACAGCCTCAGTTTCTGGCAGAACTGAGGGAAGATCCACATCTTGGCCAGTCAGGGGTTCTCTTGAAATGTCTAGATTCATAGAACCAGGAACCGACCCCACAGCATCTTTGAAAGACTGCCTATTTTCAGAACCACCACCAGCAGGATCCGCAACTCCACTCGACACAGTTTGACCCGCAGAGGAGGAGTAGTCAAGGCATGCTCCTTGGACACAGACATCATCCTTGGGTTCTCTTTCAGTCTCAGGCACTTGCTGAGAGAAGTCAGAAGATACAGGCTGAGCACCTTCATTTGAATCAAGATTATTGACATTAGCCACATTTTGAGCGGTCTCATCATCTTCACATCTGGGAGACAGAGGGACAGAGGTCTCTTCCTGAGATGGAATAGTAGGCACAGTATCAGCATCAACATCAGCTTCCATTTCAACATCCTTGTTCATCTTTTCATCACTTTGCACAAAAGAGTTCTCAGAGAACACATTAGCCGATGACGCTCCTGAAGTCCCTCTCGACTTAGGCAAATTAGCAAACACTGGGGAGTCTTCAGAATCAGAGATGTCTATCACATCAACTTCAGAGATTTTAACAAAAGATGTCGGGTTCCAGGTGCGAATGACAACTTTTCTATCTCGAGGAACTCTCACACTCATAACTTTCCCCAAAATCTTCTTACGCATCAAACCTTTAAAATGAATATGAGATACATCCACATAAGAGAGATCCAATTCTTTTCCTGTTCTTCGCAAATACCAGAACCAGTCTTGAATGGTGACCGGATCAGGAAAACTTTCATCATCATCATACACATCATCATCCTCGGAAATTTTGGGAAGGGGGAATTCAAGAATTGGGGAAAAGTTCACCAACTCTAAATTAGAGGCTTTAGAAGGATGCATGCCACCAAACGAGGAAGGGGAGAGAGATGGAGAGGGATTACCACTGGAGGATCTTTGCACAGGACGAGGAAACACCCCTTTACGTTTAACCGAAGAAGACGAGGAAGGCGGAGCACTTTTCCGAGCGGAAGTTGTTCGTCGAGAAGACCGACGAGGGGGCAGAGATGAATCTCCCGATTGATTTCTAGTCATGGTAGATAAACTGAGAGACACTTCAACCAAGCCAATTTCAAGAACCCTAGATGCGGGAAATGGAGAATCTTGGAGAACAATTTGAGTTGAGGAAAAAGCAAAAATGCGCCTTGGGAACGAAAAGAAGTAGAGGGTAATAATAACGGGTAAGAAAATAAAAGAGAACAAAAACTGACCCGTCAGCAGAGATTGAAAGACCCTCATAGTGTTGCAACAAGCTGTTGCAACAAAATGCACAACACAGGGGGCAACATTAGATACGACACAGCCCTAGGGCTTGCCGCAATTCCTCAAATCTGGCTGAATCAAGAGGCTTTGTAAAAATATCTGCTAGTTGATTAGCTGTAGCAACATACTCCATAACTAGGGATTTCTTCTCAACCAGCTCTCTAATAAAGTGATGTCGGATGTCGATGTGTTTTGTTCTGGAATGCTGGACAGGGTTTTTGGAGATATTTATAGCACTCTGGTTATCACACAAAATGGTCATAGTTCCTTGTTCCAGTCCATAGTCTATCAGCATTTGCTTCAACCATAGCAGTTGTGTACAACAACTTCCCGCTGCAATATACTCAGCCTCAGCTGTAGATAACGATATGGAGTTCTGTTTTTTACTATACCAAGACACCAGGTTGTTCCCCACATAAAAACATCCTCCGGTGGTGCTTTTCCGATCATCTGTATTTCCTGCCCAGTCAGCATCACTGTATCCTGAGACAAGAGTATTCATATCCTTTGTATACCATATACCATAGTCTGCTGTTCCGCTGATATACCTAATAATCCTCTTTACAGCAGTAATATGAGATTCCTTAGGGCTTGCTTGATAACGAGCACAGACTCCAACACTAAAGCTGATATCCGGTCGGCTAGCTGTTAAATATAACAAGCTACCTATCATGCTTCTGTAGAGAGTAACTTCAACATCTCTTCTTCCTTCATCCTTAGAGAGTTTTTCAGATGTGCTCATGGGAGTCCTAACATGTCTGGCACTTTCTAAACCAAATCTCTTGACAAGATTTCTAGCATACTTGCTCTGCGAGATGAATAGACCATCCTGACACTGTTTAACTTGGAGCCCAAGAAATACATTCAACTCACCTACCATGCTCATTTCAAACTCCCTTTGCATGAGATTAATAAACTCATGCACAAGTTGTTGTGATGTTGAGCCGAAGACTATGTCGTCAACATAGATCTGGGCAATCATCACACTTGATCTTGTCCTTTGAACAAATAAGGTCTTATCAGCTCCTCCTCTTTCATATCCCTTTTTGAGAAGATACGTGGTCAATCTCTCATACCAGGCCCTTGGAGCTTGCTTCAGCCCATACAACGCCTTCTTCAGCTTGTACACATGATTCGGAAGAAACGGATCAGCAAAGCCTTTGGGTTGTTCAACATACACTTCTTCATTCAACAACCCGTTTAGAAAGGCACTTTTCACGTCCATTTGATGCAGTTTGAAGTTTAAGCTACAGGCAACCGCAAGTAACAGTCTAACAGATTCCAACCGTGCTACAGGGGCGAATGTCTCATCGAAGTCAATGCCTTCCACTTGGGTATACCCTTGAGCAACAAGCCGGGCTTTATTCCGGGTGACATTTCCCTTCTCATCTGTCTTATTTTTGAATATCCACTTTGTCCCGATGACATTAGTTCCTTTTGGTCTCTCCACAAGACTCCAAACGTCATTTCGTTGGAATTGGTTTAGTTCCTCTTGCATAGCCGAGACCCAGAAATCATCACCAATTGCTTCCTTCACATTTTTGGGTTCGATAGTAGAAAGAAAGCAAGCATACCCAGCCAGATCTCTGTAATTAACACGACTAGTACCTCTGGTGCGACGACTGTCGTGAACGTCACCAATGATTAGCTCCGGCGGATGATCTCGTATGATCTTTGTAATTCCCTCAGCATCTTGAGCATTTTCAGCTTCTACTTGAGTTGACTCCATGTTGGCAGTATCCTGTGTTGCAACAATTTGTTCAACATGGTTCTATTTGGTCTTGTTTGTTGCAACATCACTTTCAACACGAACATCATCTTCATTTATGTCTTCTTGACCTCCTTTCTCACCGGTCAGAATAGATTCTCCCTGATCAAAATCATCAACCACAACGTTAATGGATTCCATCATGACATCTGTTCATTCATTCAGCACTCGGAACGCACGACTCCTTGTAGAATATCCCAAGAAAATTCCTTTGTCACTCTTGGTGTCGAATTTCCGTCTTGGTGTTCGATCTTGCAGGATGTAGCACTTGCTTCCAAAAATATGAAAGTAGGAGACATCAGGCTTTCGACCCTTCCATATTTCATATGGAGTTTTCTCAGTCTGTGGTCGAAGATAAACCCTGTTGATGGTGTAACATGCAGTATTAATCGCTTCAGCCCACCACTTAGTATTCACTTTTCGGGCATTCAGCATAACACGAGCCATTTCCTGAAGAGTTCGATTCTTCCTTTCGACAACTCCGTTTTGCTGAGGAGTCTTAGGAGCCGAGAATTCATGTCCTATACCTTGTGCCTCACAGAATTCAGAGAATGAGTGATTCTCAAACTCTTTTCCGTGATCACTACGGATTCGAATGACTTTCCCTATGTTGTCTCCTCTTTCTACTTGCAGACGAGTACACAGGTTTTTGAAAGCATTAAAGTGTCTGATTTTTCCTTCAGAAAATCCACCCAGGTGAAGCGTGAAAAATCATCAACACAAACAAAAATGTACTTCTTACCTCCGACACTTGTTTCTGAAGTGGGTCCAATCAGATCCATATGCAGTAGCTCCAGAGTTTTTGATGTTGTGATATTCTGAATTTGTTTGTGACTAATTTTCTTCTGCTTCCCCAGTTGGCAAGCTTCGCACACTCCTTCTTTCTTCTTGATTAACGTAGGCATTCCTCGGACAGCTCTTGCTTTGGAGATGTTCATTAAGGTCTTGAAGTTAACATGGCCTAATTTCTGATGCCATTGTTCAGAAGCATCTGTGGTGATACTCAGACATCTGTCAGGTTCTTGCAACAGGTAGCAGTTGTCACTGGATCTTTTTCCAGAAAGAATACATACTTTATCACCATTAAACACAAGACATTCATTTTTGTTGAACCGAACCAGCAGCCCTTGATCGCACAGCTGACTTATACTGATGAGATTAGCCTTTAGATTTTCAACATGCATCACATCTTTCAATTTCAGAGTTTCTGTCATATTCAGATTACCTTTCCCAATAACTTTGCTTCTCTGTCCATCCCCAAAGGTGACATGACCTTTATTTCCAGCAATGTACTCAGACAGAAGTCCCTTGTTCCCTGTCATGTGCCGAGAGCACCCACTGTCAAAGTACCACTGATTTTCTGCAAAGGTAGCTAAAGAAGTGTATGCAACCATACTGACCAGTTCCGACTTCTTAATCCATTTCATGCTTGTCTGTTGCTGTGGATGAACAATATTTCTTCCTTCACTCACATGCTTCATGCGCCTGAAACACCTCCAATCATTATGTCCTATTTGTTTACAGTAACCGCATATAAGCTGCCTAGGAGTAGGACCTCTTCTGTTCTTTCCTCGTGGCTTGACCTCATCATGTGGACTCCATTTAACATGTTCCTTAGCATTGAGACTACTCCTGGTCTTGGGAGTGTGAAAATTGCTTCCTCTGTTGTACCCAACTCCAGTTCGATCTCCAGCAACTTTTCCCATGTTGAGGATGTCATTGAGTTTGGTTTTTCCAGAGTTCCATCTGTTAACAGTGCTTTCTGCCTTCTCAGCTCTCATTATGGCTCTCTTCATGTCTCTCTCACAGTTTCGGAGACTTGCTTCAGTCTTCAGAAGTTTGACTTGATATGTATTCTTCTCACTCCTCAACTTAGAGCATTCATCTTTCAGTTTCTTGTTGGCTTCACAAATTTCCATCCATTTGTAGAACATAGTTTGATAGGCTATGCGAATTTCCTCATCATCAATATCTTCTTCACTCCCAACTTCTGATTCAGCTTCACTGTCAGAATCAGCTTTGTTTGTTGTAACATTTTGTACAACATGTTCTCCCTTGTGCTTCGATGTAGCAGCACATGTTGCAACATTATGTTCAACAAGGCTGGCGAACTTGCCTTCAGATTTGTCATTCAGAATAGCTGTGAACGCCACATAATTACTGGTTATGTCTTCATCTTCCTCGCTACCTCCAGAGTCTTCATCGCTCCAAGTGCTGGCGAGAGATTTCCCTTTTAGCTTCTTTAGAGTGTTTGCACACTCTGCCTGTATATGTCCGAAACCTTCACATTCTCTACACTGTATTCCCTTTCCTTTGTTTTTAGACTCATACCTTTGTATAGGACGACCAGCATTCCTTTCACCTGCAGGAGGTCCTATCCGCATCTTTTTATTGGTAGCTTTAAAATTCTGACCTTTATTGCTGATCTTTCTCATCATCTTGCTAAAGTTTTTGGTGAGAAGCGCGATATCATCTTCGAGTTCTGTCTCATCATCAGATTTTGATGGTTCACTGGCTTCAATCTTCAAGGCAACACCCTTCTCCTTTTTGTTTTGTTTGAGATTCATCTCATAGGTCTGTAGGGATCCCATGAGTTCGTCCAATCTCATGGTCGATGTGTTCCTTACTTCCTCTATAGCTGCAATCTTTGCTGAAAATTTATCTGGCAGGGACCTCAGAGTTTTTTCAACAAGCTTCTTTTGTGAATACTTCTTACCCAGTTGAAATGCCTGGTTAGCAATATCCCTCAATCTTCCATTGAACTCTGCAACCGTCTCGTTTTCGTTCATCCTTAGATTTTCAAACTGGCTGGCAAGCATCTGTAATTTTGAGGCCTTAACAGTGCTGGTTCCTTCATGCACGTTTTGAAGAATGTCCCAAGCTTCTTTAGCATGCTCACAAGTTGATATAAGCTTGAACTGCTCTTCATCAACGGCAGTAAAGATGGCGTTAACCGCCTTAGAGTTTCCTAAGGCAGCACGTTCTTCATCAGAATTCCAGTCTCTCACAGGTTTGAAGCTCTCCTTTCCTTCTTTGTTGACTTCAACCGGAGGATTCCATCCTTCAACTGTAGCAACCCAAGCTTTTTCATCCAAGGACTTGATAAAAGCTCGCATACGAGACTTCCAATAGGTGTAGTTCGATCCAGTAAGCAAAGGAGGACGAGTGACCGAAGCACCTTCTTTTGTGTTCATGATCAGCGTACTGACCTACAGGATCACATCCACTTTGAAAGAAGGTCAAAGTATTGAAGATGACGGGCTCTGATACCAAATGAAATTCAGTACGCAGTAAAGAATATAGCGAACAGCGTAAAAGCACACAACATGCAAGGACACACAAGAATTGGTATCGCAGTTCGGTGCGCACACCTACATCTGCGGGGCCACGCCCAGAAAATTGAATACTTCACTAAAAAGATTGGAGAATACAAATTCTACAATTCACGCTTTAATAAGGAAGAACACTCTCATCCTTAAAAAACAAACCGTGAGGGGATGATCGCAATCAACCCCGTGAAGTATTCTTGGCAAGCTCCCCTTGCACCACCGACTCGATCAACTCCCTTGATCCTGCGTGTCGCAGCCGTCGGCCTCCCTCCCGGAGAATATACTTGAACTTCTTAAACTGAAGCGTTAACCCTGGCCGCCAAAGCATACCATGCCTTTAAAGGCCACGCCCCGTAATCTTTGGTTCAATCTGCACGCCGGCAATCAAACCTAGATTCGATTCTATCTTCAGTAACAACTGCACCGTCTTTAACAAGAAAGATATCCCGAAAGATCCGAAAGTGGCAGTTGCAAGAATATTGATTTGCCGAAAATCTCTCTTCAACCGATTCACAAGAGATTATGCACAATCAACTATAAATCAGTTAATAACCACCATAACAGCAAGAATAGCAAGGAAGAAAATAGCGGAATACGCAGGCTCCAGTTCCGCATACTATTGAGCACCAAAGCACCAGATATGCAGGTAAGCATATTTTGTTGAACATCCTGACCCAACAACCTGTACAACAAAGCATCCAACATTCTTTTCTACATACGGCAGGGACATCAACCTATCCAACATTCTCCAGTGCCACATATGACAAGACGCATACAAGAATGACCACAGAATAAATCCTAACATAGATGAAGTTATCACTTATTCGATATCAATAGGTGACAGTAATTTGCTGGCATAAAACTAAGATAAACCGTCACCAAAATTAACTAATTTCAAGCTATTGTAATAGAATATTATCAATAGGTGAGCTTAATTTAACCTTTGCTTTTTTCGCGTTTTGTGTTTAGGGTCCAAACATTGTCTCTAAAATTTTTGTAAAATATTATCATAAATCCCTAAAAATTGAAAAACTAATAAAAACAATTTTTAGTCAAAATTTTCAAACCACAAAATAATCTGTTTTACGGCCAATACTATTATCAGATTTTGGGTACATGTTTACAGATTTTGAGTCGTTTTAAACTTGGAAAAATTTAAAGAAATTATTATAAATCATAGAAAAAATATTTAGAATCGTAGAAATATTTTTGAAATTATTTGAAATTATTTCGTTAATATTTATACTATAAAATACATATTCATATTTTAGAACCGTCACAAGAACCATGCATTTAAAAAGGAGTTGCATTTTTATTTGTAGTTGACAGAACAAGCAAATACACCAAACCTATGACTTAGAGATCATCCCTTATTTAGAGGAAGGCTGACTTCTTGAAGTATTACTTAATAATAACAAAAGAAAAATCATCAAAAATTTAAAAAAAAGGGGAAGGAAGTCAGAATGACAACAAGATGCCTAACAAACAAGGTATCCTACATTTTTACAGAGTAATAAAGTCTGTTCCAAATCCCAGCAAGCTCATGTCCACAAGATTTCTCTATGGACAAAATCAGGGTACAGCTAACTTCAACCATTGTTTATAAGATTGATGTCTAACCCAAAGTCAAGCTTCAAATTCTCTTCTAGCTTTTTCTCATATATAATTTTATTTATTTATTTCCACAAGTCAATCTCTTAAATTTAATTTTATTATCCTTCAAAAAAAGATAGTTTGTAGGGCAAAATACTCCCATCTATCATTAATTTTGATGCCACCAATTTTTATTAAAAATTTTATTTACATGTACATATCTATTTGATGTTTGATTCCTTGTAGACTAAGGCCTCTTTTTGAGCCACATGGAAAATGCTGTTTCTTTTTGAGCAAGGTAGGTCAATAAAAACACTATTGCTTAAAAATTAGTGCCTTGAAAAATTCTATGTTTGGCCATCTACTCGAATTCAAACTTTCAAGTTGATGCCAAATTTCTGAACAAAATAACCTAAATTTATTATGAAAATAGAAAGATGATTATAATAATGAAGTTTATTATGAAAAATTTCAACATATAACAGTTGATAAATTTATTAAAAATAAAGCTTTACAATTAGTGTTGATAAAAATTTAAAAATTAAGAATTTTACTGTATTTTATTTAGTTAAGCTTTACAATGTTTACGTGTGTTTTCTCACCACAAATGTTGTTGGATCATCCTTGACGATGGTAGGTTTATTGTAGCTGACGTGGGATGATGTTGATAGCTGACTGGACACTGAGCGAACTAACCTCGAGCTGAATTGATCTCAATCCGAGATGTTGAAACCAAGTCCAAGCTGTCCCCGGGCTACAGCTTCCTACAACAAGAAGAAGAGCTCGTTAGTCAGGGTCGGATTTGTGGTCCAACCTAGTTCTCGCCGATACTTAAGTCGGATAATGACTCGAGGAGGCACGTGGTAACTATGACAGATCTGTTGGGAGACAAGCCGATAGATAGCGCCGAGCTATATATGAAGAAATGTAGGGTTTAGGTGGAGCGGATACCGGTGTAGGAGTAACTGGTTCTCGTTCTCAGAAATTATTTTCGCAGATTATATGTAATCGTCTAGTCTCCCATTGTCCAAGAGACTATTTATAGCCGATTGCTTTTAAGTGACGTTAGAGGGTAAAGTCAAAGCTTATAAGCCGCATTAACGCTTTTGGCCTGAGCTGCCGACATTGATGACGAGCTTAACTGTCACTCATGTCTTTATTCTGAGCCGACACTTTAAATGAAGACGCCTAATGGTAAGTCGAGCTGTCATCTTAAATGAGAAAACGGTCGACTTCACATGAGGACTTCCGGACCGTTGAGCCGAAACTGTGGGCTTTTGGGCATGTCCGCTCAAATAAACAACAGAGTGATCATTGGGCCGGCCCAGTACTGCATTAGTTGATAAAGTTATTAAAAATAAAGCTTTACAAAAAAACCTCATTTTATTTAATAAAATTAAAACTTTCATCCAAAACACAATTCTACTGGTACTCGCACATATCCAAAGCTGACCAAAGCCCGACAAGGAAGATGATATTGCAACCTAAACCTGAGTTCAAATCCGAATTTCTTTTCGGATCCCCGTTTGGATTCGGATCTCACATCATTCCAATCTGAGTTCGATCCGCCTACTTCGATCGACACTGATGGTCAGCACTTACTAATTGGACCTTGGAAATTTGCCACGGTGCAACGATAAAACTTGAGCTCGATCAGCAATCAATGGTCGACGCAGACTCTTGCTTTCACATCATCAGAACAAGATCATCAAGGTGCGCCGTAAATGCACTGGCCTGAGAAACAACAATGAGCTCTCAACTACTATAAAACGTAAACACATTAATAATGTTGTTTAGGCTCTCGATCCATTTTGCCGACGGCGACGGCGACGGCGACGGCGACGGCGACGGCTGCGGCTGGATTCAAGTGGAGACAGTCCCATCAGCCGTGCCGGATCACGACTCTTCTCCCGTTAACAAAATAACAACCAAAGCTTTTAATAATAAAAACGGCGACAGAGGAAAGAGAGAAGGAATCCCTTTAGCTGATCTCTTATCTCTGAACATTTCTCTATGTCGGCCCAATTCTCCCTCACGTGCCCAAACGAACACCACCACTTCTTTTTCTTTGTATTTCTTTTTTTTTTTCAAAAGATGAAATTAAGTATTCTTATCCCAAACATTTTTATCACGTTTTAATTTGCGTCTGCGTCCCTTTCGGAGCTGTATACAACTGCACAAAGCCAATCCAGACACCTCCCCCCCTCGACCTTTTATATAAGAATGAGCTCGGGCTCAGCTCTGACGGCCACCACCAACAACAGCATATTAATTACCATGGATTTGCTGCTGCAAGATTGGCCTGAAACAATCGTCCCCGTCCAGTCTATAGCCGAGAGCGGCGCCATCGTCATCCCTGAACGCTACGTGAAGCCGCCTTCGGAGCGGCCGTCGCTGGGCGAATCTGCTGCCGCCGGCCGACTTGGGCGGGAGCCGAACATACCGGTGGTGGACCTGGGAGGCTTAACGGGAGGCGTGACGGAGTGCAGGGCGACGATGAAGGCCATAGGGGACGCGTGCAGAGAATGGGGGTTCTTTCAGGTGGTCAACCACGGAGTGAGCCTGGACTTGGTGGCCGAGATGAAGACGGCGTGGCGAGATTTCTTTCGGCTCCCCATTGAAGAGAAGCAGAAGCTCGCGAACTCCCCCAAGACCTACGAAGGGTACGGGAGCAGGCTCGGGGTCGAACAAGGCGCCGTTCTTGATTGGGGGGACTACTTCTTTCTCCATCTTCTCCCTGAATCTGTCAAGAACTACGACAAGTGGCCGGCCTTCCCCATCTCCTGCAGGTATATATATGATCAGTTCGCTTATGTCTTTATTTTCAAACCCTAGATTTTCTTATGTAAATTTGTTGTTTAATTTTCACGCAGGGAGATCACAGACGAGTACGGGCGCCAGCTGGTGAGGCTGTGCGGCGTGCTGATGAAGGTGTTGTCGATAAGCCTAGGGTTGGACGTCGGTTTCCTGCAGCACGCGTTCGGGGGAGATGACGTGGGCGCCTGCATGAGGGTTAACTACTACCCCAAGTGCCCGCAGCCCGACCTCACCCTCGGCCTCTCCGCCCACTCCGATCCCGGCGGGCTCACCGTGCTGCTCGCCGACGATCGCGTCAAGGGCCTCCAGGTGCGCAAGGGGGACACCTGGGTCACTGTTCAGCCTGTCCCTGACTCCTTCATTGTCAATATCGGCGATCAGATTCAGGTATAGTCACCTCTCGGTCTAGTTCCATGGAACGAGGAGAGTGAGGTGGATGTTGAGGTTGTCCTTTTAAAAACAAAGCAGCAAGTAGCTTGGTTTGTGTGTTTAAAACCAATTATCATCTCTTATCCATTGCCAAGTGATCCCATATCTCTTTGTCGACCATTAATTGCACCTCTCTAGTACATCCTTTTCTGTCAAGCTTGGCCAATCATCATAAATTTCTTTGTCTCATGCAGGTCCTAAGCCTATTTATCCCCTTACTAGAGTTTGTCTGCATGCTTCCAACTTTTTATCTTGCTTTTAAGTCAAAAAGAGAGGCAAATTTCTTTGATAAGCCAAGAAAATGGTGGATAGAATTCATAGGGCTCTCTAAATTCTAGATCACGTGCTGCCTAGACCAAACTGCAGGGTTGCCTAATATGCCCACCGGAGTACATGATAACATGCTTGGATTCTAGTTGTAATAAATAGTAGACAGGGTTGACACTGGTTATTAAAAAAAATTTCAAAAAAAAAACATGCTAAATATATATTTAAATCTGCACTGTTAGAATGATAGAAAGCTATGCATCTGGACTTTGCTGTTTTGTCAATATCTTTACATATCATTTTACAGATAATAACATTGTTGTTGTTCAAAATTAAGTTTGATTTGAGACTTTAGATATATAGCTATTCTTAATTTTAAGTAATTGTGCGTCTGGATGGAGATGGATCAGGTGCTGAGCAACGCAATATACAAGAGTGTCGAGCACCGGGTGATGGCCAACGCAACCGCGGATCGATTCTCCATAGCTTTCTTCTACAACCCGAGGAGCGACCTGCCGTTAGGCCCGGCCGGAGAGCTTGTGACCGCAGACCGGCCTCAGCTCTACCAGGCCATGACCTTCAGTGAGTACAGGATGTACATAAGGAAGAAAGGCCCCAGGGGCAAAGCCCAGGTTGAGTCGTTGAAAGCCATGTGATAATATATGCATCATTTCCACAAATGGCTAGCCCTGCCCCCCCATCTTTGTACTTTGCACTGTAATAAATCATGTTCCGATTTGTACTTGCTAGCTTTGCTATCCAGAAGTGCACACAATATTTCCAGGTTCTGTGAATCATTTCAGTGGTTTTGTGGCTATGGTTTGTACTTTGTACATATGGCAGCTATGCCGTTTGTGTCGTGACACGGTGTGTTATAAAACAAGACCCCACATGTTTTGTCATTAGCCAAGAATAGCAAAAACTTGCACTGTGAGCATAGAATAGGTTGGCCCAAAAGACGATTAGGGTTGAAAGTGGCTATGACAGAGCACAGTGTGTCGGCTATAAGGGGAAAAAAAAACAAAAAACAGAACTCCACGTGGTCGAAAAGAACAAAAGAAGCTGGAATCTTGCTTCATCCTCAACGGATTGGTTCTCTCAAACAGAATCAGATATTTAAAAAACATATCAGGCTAAGATTTTACAGGCACTAGTCTTTGATTTTATTATCTCTTTCTATCAGTAGATCATTTGCTTATTCTTTGTCCGTAGAGCTTGCAGGGATTGCTTGCAGTTCTGCATATACCTCAGTTTTTGCCTATATTGCACATCTAATAAAATGACAGTTCGATCATGCAAGTATTGTGTAAATGCAAAGCAAGCAAGATATAACTATGTGATTATGTAATAGCACCACACAAATTGTATACTGGAAGAAACATTATGTGATTATGTAATAGCAACACACAAATTGTATACTGGAAGAAACATTAAGGATATGAAACATTTGTGTAAGGTTTGGATCGGAAGGTGGAGAACGGGAGCTGGAGCGGTGGGCCACGAGAGGGGAAGAGGGAGGGAGGATGGATGTAATTGCGATGGCGGCAGCGGCGGTGTACCGTCGACGAAGGACGGCGACGGCGAAGAATGGCAACGGCACGAAAGAGAGCGCCCAAGGGAATTTTGAGAGAGAGAGAGAGAGAGAGAGAGAGAGAGAGAGAGATTATAACGACCGGTATTTAACGTACGTATTTCGTACATGCATTATTGATGTATTGAACTATGTGATTATTCCTGTTATGATTTTATTAATTAATTGCCGTAGCCAGAACACGTGATCCGTTACCGTATTAGCGATCCATTCGACTTCACGATCGTGCTGCCACTAATTTCATCATTTTTGGATACCGTTAAAGTGTAGTGGAAAAATTGTAATAATCCAAACATTTTAATCATATTGATTTTCCTAATATCCGATCATATCTTATATATATTAATAAATCCTAATACGTTTAATAAAAACTAAAATATCCCAATTAAAGATTTTCTATACCATAATTAAATCCTATCAAATCATTATCTTAACTACTTTTCCAATATCTTAATTAAATATTTTCCTCTAATCAATTTAAATTAATAACTTTTAAACTAAATCTAATATCCCAAATTCCCAACGTCTCCCCGTCCGCAACCAACTCACCCACGTCCTCAACAACTCACGCACACAGATCCGAAAGGATCTCAACGGAACAACACATGCATCTTACCCGCATGCACGCACGATCTCGTGCGTGATAATCGTAACAACCCTGCACGTTCCCTTCATCTTCGCCCTCTTCTTCTTCTTCTTCAAAAACCCCACCCAGCCTCTTCCTCCGCTGGAACCCACGCCGATGACTTTCCCTCGAACTCAAGCCCCGACCTTGCAACTCCCAGTCACCAACCCCGGACACTACCGACCCGTCATCAACCGCTGCCAACTCTCTCAACCACCGTCGACCTCCAAAACCTCTTCCCTCCAACACCATCTCTCCCCTATCTCCCCAGTCGCCATCTACATGCCGCCACCTCCTCGCCTCATCGCAACCACTCCGTTCAAAACACAGCTCCAGTAACCCCCTCTCAAACCCAACACTGCCCTCTGCCTTTCCTCCGCCCTTCCAAAGCCCCGACTACACGTCCCCCTCCTCCGACAACAGCCTCCCTGTAACACCTACAAATGCTAATACCAATATTTCTTTTTATATTTAGTAGCAATTCATGCATTAGCCCAAGTTTTGGCAATGTTTGCATTCATGTCCAACAAGTTTTACATTTGTACCCACAAAAGGGCATATTTGCAATTTTTCATTGAAGGAAGGGTTTTGGAGCAAAGTCTTCCTAAATGGCATGTGTAGTAATTACAATAACAACTTAAAGGGCATTTTTGTAGAAGAGGGAAAGTGAGAGGAATTTCAAAAAAAAGAAAAAAAAAGAAATAGCAATCTTGTAAATTATGGGTAAATCATTACAGGAAGCTTCTTACCTCTTCTCCCTTCTTCTACCTCATTCTTTATTCTTTTAATTCCCAAAAATCATTTCAATTTTGTTTTTCTCTTATCCCCAAGAGAACCGAACCAGCAAGAAAAAAAGGCCAAAAAAAAGAGAAAGGAAAATGGAAAGAGAAAAGGGAGAGAAAAAAAGAATAAGAGAAAAGGGAAGAGAAAGGGGAAGCCGGAGGAAAAGGATTAAGGCCCAAGACTTAAGAAGGATCTCTAATCACCACACTTAAGGTTCTAGGCAGGATTTTTAACCCATCTTGGATCTATTTATGGTGTTTTCATGTTGTAATTGTAGTTGTCTTTCATTAAGTAAACTCCATAGATTTCATTAAGTAAAGTCCTACAAACATTCATCAAGTTGTCCCTCCTCAAAATCCCATTTCTATAAATGTCTTCTTTAAATTTTTCATGAAAAGGACCATTATTACAAAAGGGTTTTTATTAAAACTTCTCCTTCTTTAAGAACCCCTCTTTTGGTTATAAAAGTGAGGCACGTCATTCCCCTTTAAGTGTTACTTATTAGCTACCGTTGCACAACAAATACTTAGCTAGTTTTTAAGGAATCCCCTTCTTTAAAATGCTTAGGTTAGTCACTTGCTTAGTTAACTTGATTAATTGAGTTGTATGTTCCTTTTCCTTTAAGAAGTATGTTGATGTTAATGCCAAAGGAAGTGGTTTCATTCACATTACTTGCCTTCATATCTTAATATGTGGATGTTGGTATTTATGCTTGCATGTTGGATAATAATAGATGTTTAGTCCCTTTTGCTTGCATGTTCAAGAAAATTGTGAATGTTTAGTTACTATTTGCATGTGGCTATTGAAATTCCTTAATATGGAGATTTGTAAAAATGGTAATGGTTGAATGAAAGGAAGTAGCATGCGGAAGAACTACGCATAAAGGATTTGTATTTGGCTAAAGATGTTGGAAATTCGAGATTGGGTTTATGTTTCAAATAGTGTATGGATAAAGGAATGTGAATACGAGGGGGTTGGCCTACGCGTTAGTTAGGTTTCGCATGCCACTAATTCTTATAAAATCGAAAATGATTTAAATTAAATCCCAGGTGTCGCCTTCCACTTTTGAGGTGGGTGAGCACTCTTGGGAGGGGTGGAGGAAAACCAAAGCATTGGGTTGGCATAAAGGACGGGACTGGGCTGAGTTGGGCTGAGTTGGTCTGTGTTGGTTTGTGTTGGGTACACTTGTACTCCTGTCGGGCTACCCGGGCGGGGAGTGGGGGGAGGTGTTACCATAGGCTCCTGACGGGCTAGCGCAGCGGGGAGTCCTAGTTCTTACCACCTGCCTTACTAGGTGAGGTTCCAGTCCATTATGCCACACTCAGTGCCTAAGTTTCCAACAATAAATACTTAAATAAATAAATTTAAATGATTGTCACTCTCAGTGTTTGGTTCTTGTCGTGTTTACTGACTGTAGTGTTGACACTACAAGACCCTTAGATAGAGCCTTGGTGTGGTCGAGTTTCCTACTGGGCACGCTGTGACGTGTTCCCCTTTCTCCACAGGTACAGGTTCAGAGACGGCGGGTCCTCAGCCTCAGCAGAGATGCCAGGAGGGCGGCTCTTCCCAGTCTGGGTCATAGGGTAGCTAGGCTGTGAGTGGTTATTGTGGGTTTTTGGGTCACAAGCATGAGTGATAGGAGTTGTAGTTACTTTTTGTTCCCCCCTCAGTTTTTTACCCTTGAGTGATTGTTGTTGTACTTTCTCGGTTGTACAGTTTCTGTGATGATGATGTGATAATGAGATTAGTAGATACTTATGTCATGTGGGTGACTCTAGACGCTCCCGCTGTTTGTCTGCCGCCGCTTAGCTGTACTTATTCTGTTGTGTTGGAGCATTTACTTTTTTGTACTTCTCTGCAGTACGTTGTTCTCTTAGTCTGTGTTGTTCTAGCTGTTGCAGTGGCCTGCGTATTTTTCCTGAAAGCACATTCATGCTTGGTACCCCGTACCGCGGCCCGTCCCCCCTGTCTTCTGTATTTTAGGAGATGGGGCGTGACACTCCCACAGAACTGCCACCTTCACCCTCGACACCGCAACCTCTGCCTTCTGCAGACGAACTCGCACAGCTTCCAACACCCCTCCTCCTGCGCCACCACGTACATGTCGTCACCGTTCATCACCGCCAACAGCAGCAGCAGCCCGACAACGCCGCCACTCGCCATTGCCGCTGCCTGGACCGCCGTTGCCGTCGTCCAGACCGTCGCTCCACGCCGTCGCCTTCGCCGCCGGTTACCTCTAGTTGACGTCCACATCGCCGTCTTCATCTGCAACCTCACGCGAGGTGAGGCACACAAAAACGTAAGTTGATATTATACAATAAGCTATTATATTATAACTGCATGTTATATTATTATATACATGTATTATAATATATAATCAGTATTATAATGTATAATCATTATGTTATTATATAAACAGTATATAATAGTATATAATGTTACGTTAGTTTTAATATAGTTATATATATGTAATATAACACAATTTATTTAAATGAAAGGTTAGTATTTAAATTAATATATATATACAGTATACATGTTAATTAGATAACAGTATACATATATAGTTAGGTTGTATTAATCAGTGTATTATAAAATTTAATATTGTGTTGACTTATTGAGAACCCATAACCAGTTAAAAACCCGACTTGGCAAAATACTCGTGCCTTCCATACGAACGCCTGGACATCCATCATAGCCTCCTGACAAGTATTTTATTGGAAATGAATTTTGGGACGAACTGTTCAAACTTGTGCTAAATTTTATTCGGAGTATGCTTGTCAACTTTAGTAACTAAAATTGCATGTTCCCACTATGCTAGTTGCCTCTGATTAACAATGGACACTTTATTTTAATGTTTCTCTGGTAGGAATAATTTACTCTCTGCTTGCTAACAATTGAACTAATTTTGGCAGATGGTAGGACATAACTCTCGAAACGAACATTTGATACCATCGAATACAGATGGGATGGAACCTAGACGAAGACTAGACAAACACTTTGGGTGGGGTTGGTTCATGTACTAGAGTTTGTAAGTGTGTCATGAACACCTTACGGCTACTTCCATACCACACTAATGGAAGCAAGCATCTTGGCCAATTTCCAGGTTAGGGTGGCAAGAAGCGTCACGGTAAACCGCTGATGATAGGGTGTATCAACAACACTTTACTTACTCGGACATGGACTTATGCACGAGCACAAATGACTGAAAGTATTCAACTTGCAACTATGTAAATTTCCTTTAAAATGCAAACCATGTGTTAGTTATATGTGAATCCCATGCCTTTATATTACAGCACATTCTTATCTTTTGCTACGCACTTGTACCTTATATGCTTTGACAATCTTTGTTTCCTTAAATTGCAAAATAATTACTTTAAAATCTTGCCGAGCCTTCGATGCAATATATTTCAATGAACTTATGAAATATATGCTAGGTTTATAGACGGAGTACATTGAGGACCCCGCTTTCGAGGATCCGAACCAGGTGGTAGATCCCGCTGACCAGAGTTACGAGGACGCTGAGATCCTCCCTGCTGAAGACTGAAACACCGTTGCAGTCCTTATTTATTTAGTTATATCTGGAGTTGCAGGTATGTTACTTTCTATAATAAAATGTACTGCCATGCTAGGCCTAACTTGTTTGTGTACCTTGCTTTAAACTTTGGAACAAAAGTTGTAATAAATATTTGAGCTGTTTCTGAGAAATTCCAGTGCAGAGACCTGATTGCTAAACACAGACGCTTATTATGCTTCAGTCAAAGAAGAAATAAAAAAAGTATGTCTTCTTTGCTTTAAGCACATGCGGACCCGCTCACGTTCTCCCTCCCAAGTACAATAGGAAGCGGGTCGTGACATAGATAGAGATATTGAAGCGATCGATCAGAAATTTTCAAAGGGAATGGGATCCTCTCACATGCTCCTCCAATTTAGGGGTTTTAAGAAATGACCATGGTGTATTAGTCACGGACATATCCGTGGTGGAAAACTAACTGGCACGACAAAATTTTTTAACTTCAGCAACGAACTGATCAGTGGAAGATAATGAAATGGTCCATGGTCGATAATAAAATATTGGCCACGGACAAAGCCAGCTGAAAGTGAAAAATCACGGATGTAGTTGCATTGCACGTTCGTGGCTAAAACTCTTTAGCCAAGGACGAATCCGTGGCTGATAGGTTTCTCTCGGCCACAAATTTGTTCGTGGCTAATATTCCGGTGTTGATTTCTTTATTCAGCCACATAACATTAGCAATAGACGATTTCGTGGTGGATAGGTCACCATCGGTCACGGATTCGTTCGTGGTTGATAGTAAGTGCCCTAAGATCCCTATTCTACTAGTGCACAGCCATAAAAGAAGCCAAAGGTATGACAAGTTTACCGTCTAGCTACTGCCATATTTATAAAAACTTGACCATATTTATGCTTTAGATTATTGGTATAATGAAGATAATCAAGTAGATGTGTAACGGCTTGTATTTAAGGCGTATTGGTTTGCGAGCGTGCCTGTATTTTTGCTTCGGTCGTCCGTGTATTTTTACTCGTAAGTTCTTTTCTCCTATGCGTCGGCGCGAGGGCGTCCCTATTTCGGATTTTTCACCATAGCGTGATTAATTATCATTTAACCCTAGCTGATTAATCCCTAACCCCCTCCAAATTTGGTGAGATCCAATTTTGTCGGATCCACCGACTACTACTACATGAGGCTAGCTGTAGAATAATAAAACGAGACACATCCCTCTCCTCAGAGCACACACACACACACACACACACACACACACACACACACACACACACACACACACACACACACACACACCATCTGCAGCAATTCACTCCACCTCCAACCCCCTTGTCTACAGATCGGGCAACAACCATTAATGCCTAAACCCCACACAAAATTAATCCTCCTCTTCCTTTAAAAAGAGATCAAACCCCTCTCCCGTTCATCATTCTCATCTTCACCAAAAATCAATCACCCAAATCACACCCAAATCACAAACAAAAATCAGAAATTGAGGGTGAAGAGCTGAAATTGAAGTGATAATTAGATCAAATCCCCTCCCCCCTCCTGCCTTGCGTGCGCCCCCATCACCCATGGCCGCAGCCATGTGCCCCACCTCCATAGGCCGCCACCCCACCTCCCAAGGCCGCCTGCCCTAGCTCTGCCCCCGATGTGCCCTAGCCGCCGCCACCCAAGTCGCATGCGCCCAGCCCTTGCGTGCGGCACCACCGCTGCACAGGCCGCCGCCCACCTCCAGGCCGCCACTGCCACCCAAGGCCGCCGTGCGTCCTGGCCGCCTGTCGCCCAGCCTCCTGGCTGCCGCCCCTAGCCACCCTAGCCCCCGCCGTGCGCTCTCTGCAAAAAAAGAAGAAGAAAGAAAGAGGAACAAAGAGGGAGAGAGGAGGGGGAGAGGTAAGAGTAAATTTAGGTTATAGTTTTTTTAATATAAAGTTAAGTTTATAAAGTCAAGTTAAAATTTATTATATAAAGTTAAGTTTAAGACGTTATTAATAAAAGTTATTATATAAAGTTATTTTATAAGTTATTTTATAAGTTAATATTTTATAATCCTATATTAGTTCTAAAATAGTAAGTTAGATGTTATTATTATTATTATTAGTTGTGTAGCTAACTCATTTTGAATACCTGTGAAACCAGGTATCCCTACCACTAATCAAAACACGCCTTTCACTACAAGGCGAATCACTAACTCTTCGTATTCTTGTCATGGGCTTTAAAACAAAAAACAAATGCATGCTAAAATTAGTTTCCTTTCATTGGCAATTGATCGTTTGAACAGTTAACTAATCTTGACAATCTGCACAGTGTCGCTAAAGACTGCATGCTAGTATTGTAAAATATGTAAATCTAAATAATGATTCCTGGATTGCAAATAGGGTAACATCACAGACACTTGGTTGTTGGGATAACTTATAATAGCGAGAGTGCGGAAGCGACTAGTCCAGGCTTTGTTGTCACCGTGCGGGTTCTAGCAACCCATCATAGCAGCCGGTGACACATTCAAAGACTTGATCACAGATTCTGGAACAGTATTCATAGCATAGTTTACCCAGGTAGTGCCCGTGGTAAGAGATGGACTCTTGTTTGCTCACTGTATCCCGCATTATAAGTCACTATCTAGGTTCGGCACAGTTAGACTCTCGTAACATGGTCACTTTTAATAATGTACCTTTAATTGCTAGAAATTACTGATAGTTGTAAAACTGCAAAGTTACGTTTCCGCTCTATTTCCTTAACATTATTGTTCACACTTTACTTCTCTTCTCTTTAGATTGCCATGCTTGCACATTGTATTAATCTCCATGCTTAGAGATACTTTGAGTTACGTCTGATCCTGACGACCCTTCTCTTTGTGGTGGACCCGCCAGATATCTCACAAGTTGAAGAGCTTACACCAGAGACTGCAGATGCTGAGTTTGCTGTTGAGTTTGACTAGCAGAACGCTTGGTATTGAGAGAGAGAGAGAGAGAGTTACTTTATTGTTTTCAGAGTGGCCTAGTGTATTATTTGTGTTCAGTTGTTTTTCCTTTCCTGTACGCTACTGGTTTGTAATAAGGTTGTATACCATTTTCATGTATGAGTATTTGGCGTATTTCAGCAACAGAGCCTGTATTGACTTCATTGGTGCCTAGCAGGATTTGCGCATGTACCAAATAGTAACGGGCCCCGAAAGAGGGTCGTTACAAGATGAGAAGGCTAACCTTGTTAATGAAGCGAAACAACTACTTTTACAAGCATATGGAGAAGATCTATATATAAAGAACGATGTTTGGTTAATTAAACACTAGGGCTTATAATCACATGTGGAGAAAGAAAAATATATTCAATGAACCGGTTAGTGGCCAAGTATCATCTGATGATCATTCTAAAGTATTGGTGAAAGGGAAATGTAAAATTCTCATTTCTTTAAAGAATGAATATCATCAATACAATTTTAATGTTTACTATGTGCCAATCATGAAACATAACATTCTCAGCTTGGACCAATTAAAGTGGTTATCATATCGAAATAAAAGATAACACTCTTTTAATTAAAGATTTCAAAGGTATGACGCTTTTCAAGGTTGGAATGACAAGTAACATATTGTTTGTTCTCGATATCAAGAACGAAGTTGCAAAATGCTTGAAAAGTTGTGTCAAAGACACCTCGTGGTTATATCACTTGAGATATGTGATCTTGAACTTTGTAGTGTTGGTAAATATATGGACTTACGTCAATTAAGGAATTGACAACATCTCGTTCAAAATGATAGTAAGCTATTTGGTCCCTTTACCTATGTAATCCATATGCATTTGAGCGTGCATCTACGAGATTACAATATGAATACATGGATAAAGTCCTTGGAGATGCGTATGACGTACATTGGGATTATGATGAGATCAGATAATGAGGCCCAATGGAGTACTAGTCAACTAGTTATAGTCACAATCGACTAGTACGTGACGTGGAATGACATGAAATTCAAGATTTGATGCGAGATTTGATTTGGGAGTCAATACTAAATCAACTCCAATTCGTACATAAGAGTTCTAATGCGATTAGAACTAATTTAGAATGCTTCTTCTTCTTTGTGTATTTAGGGATGCGGTTGAATTCTATACGAACACTCAATCTGAATTAGATTCGGCTCTCCCTAATGCTAAATAAATGGGTCTCTCCAGTTCTTTGAAAACATACCAATCTCTCGTGAGTGAGTCTCAATGTGTAGAGATATTCAAATCTCTTCAGAGGAAGCTAATCCCTCACACATAATCAATAGTTTATCATTCTCCTTCTTCCTCGCTCTAGCAAATCTTGGAGGGCAATTCGAGTTCTTGGAGGACTCATGAATCATGTAGGTGTCCTTCATCCAGTGATTCATCTAAGGTGCTAGTTAGAGAGGAGAACACGGCGCTTCTGGTCTTCACTGGAAGATTTTTTAGATCTACGAGTATCCCTTGAGTACGTATACTCGCACAAAGGTTACTATGTTTTTTATTCAGTTGTTCATCTCAGTATTGCAATAGTTCTTGGCTAAATTGAATGCTAGTTAGAAAATTTTAATTTTCTGTTTTCTGATGCATGATTTTAATCGTTTAGATTATTAGCATTATTACCTTACACTACGTGTGTTTGCTAAGCTGTGCATGTTTCTGAGCCACACGTGCTGCTGGCCTGGGTCGTGTGCCTAGGCTCGCACATGCCGTGCGTGTGCGAGGGCCGCAACACCATGGGCTTTACGAATGGTCACAAATATTAGGGTTTTGGGGTCCAAATAAATCCCAAAAATCTCCAAAAAATCTTTTAAAAATATTTGATTAATCTTGGGTTACTTTGGGTGGGTTGTATCACATATTTCGACTGGTCTTCCACTTGTAAAAATTAAATTGTTCACATGGCCAAAACATAGTTTATCCTCCTCTTGTTACACATTTTTTATGGATATATAATCTTGTTGTTCCTTGTTGTTGTTTTAAATGTGTTGAAAAATCCAGCATCATCATCATCTAGTATCATCATCATCATCCAGCCGCAGCCGCAGCACCAGACATCTGGAGTTCTGTCTTCAGACGTTTGGACGGATCCAGACGGCTGGAGTTAAAGCTCCAGGCGGCTGTGCTCATTTTCTAGGTAGGACTCTTGGCCATCGGATTGAGTTCTTTTCGCAATTCGACAGCCACGATGAGTGCGTCCCTTAGGGCTATTTAGGAGCAGCTTTTGGGATGTTTATTGCTTGGATCTGAGATTTGAAGGAGAGCAAAGCTAGGGTTTTGTTTAATTTGGAGAGCCCAGAAACTTGTTTTTGAGATCCGTGTTGAGTGTCTTCATTTCTTCTTCCTTGTTTGAGATCTAGAGTCTCTTGGAGAGTGTCGTAGCTTTTGGAAACTCTATTACCAAGGAGTGATCTCCATTGGTGTACGATTGGTCCCTTAAAGAGCTCTACATGTTGTAATAGATTTATTATCAAGGATTCCCACTTGGTTGAGAGAGTGAGTGAGCTTGGTGAGAGATCTAGGGTTAGGTCTTGTTGATTTGAGTTTTTTCTTACATTGTGGTGGTGGAAGAAGAAGAAGATGTGGTCGAAGTATTCCGTGCTTGATCATTAGTAGAACCGGGTGCATTTAATGCGGGATATATGTTGTACGCAACCGAACTAGTGCAAATCTCCACGTCTCTTTTGTATTACTTTTTTTATTTCGTATTATGTTCGCGTGCATGCATTAATTTTATTGCAAGATCGTCGAGGGAGTTGGTTGTTGGTGAGGACTCTCTCTTGTGTCCGTGAGTTGTTTGGTTTTATGCCTAGATGACATCTCGGTTGAATTGGGCTTGGGATTGTTTGGCCGTCTTTTCCGCACATTGTAGGTGGCATGTGATCCAATGATTGAATGGCCCATCTTATTTCCTACCTTTATCTCGACAGCAAATTAAGTTCCAACAAGGACGAGTTTACATACTCATATAGGCACGTGCAATGGAAACTGTGTTACTTTAATAAGTGATTAAGACTTTAAACTTACCTGATTGTGACAATATCGACTGACTGGTGATTCAACTTGTCAATGCCTGACAGGTTACAAAATTAGGCGACCCATTAAACACATGGTGAAAATTGATGGATTATTCTTCATTCCATCAAGGAATATGTATGCTTTTTTGATGTAGGATATTTTCCTTCTTTATCCTAATTAACAGTGCATTTCTAAACTTCATCCAACGACTAACTGTTGTTCTTCTAAAACTTGCTAACAACTTGCCATTGTCATCATCAACATCGCCAGTGCTTTCTTGTCAAAATGTGATTGGTTTCAATAGGAAGGCTGCTTAGTTTTCTCACCAGAGTCTTGGGAATCGGTGCCAAATTTCTCGTTCATGCACATGTTGTAAAAGAGAGGCCTGCCATCTAATTCAGAAGCTCATTTAGTAATTTAGATCCTCGTTGTTGGTCAACAACTTGAGCTTAAGTAATCAAGAGACAACCCTTGATGTAATTATCAAGACAGCTCGCACGTTGTTTGGGTTATGACAGTCCCTAGATCAGGCTCAAGACTCGCCCCCAACGAAAAATAAGGAAGAAAATAACTTTGCCTCGAATGTACCTAACGATATAGCATGTGTTCAATCATTAAGTTAGACTAGCTCGCTTGTTACAAAGATTTACACTTTTCGATTTAAAAAAAATGTTTACTTACAAGATCTAGGTACGTAGCTTGCAATTGTAGGCAGAAGTCTCCTATTGAATGAACCTAGCTTGCACTTAATTAAGGAAAGGATCACGATGAAAGAAAGGATTCAACAGCTCAAAAGGGATGCAAGAGATCTCGATCCATCGTGTAGCCTATGTGATGGGCAACACATGGCGAACAAATAGAAAAAACCATAGCCTTCATGATTCATGGCCAATAAGGATGCCGAGGCAACAAACACATGCATGATGCAAGAACTATTGCTTCTCACAGATAAAATTGACTTCGACTTTGGGAGAAGTACAGCACAATTATGCTCTTTGTATTATATGATTGTTTCATTTTGCCGACTTAAACATGACCCCAGCTAGCTTGATTAAAGTATGATTAGACGATAGGCAAGCCATTGCTTCATCTTCTATTTTTAAGGCAATAATGCCATTAAAAATTCAGTCGAGCTTTCTGACATTAGACATGGTAGTTGGTGATGTAATTTGGAATTATATACATTATCAAATCGTGACAGTGAGCAGATTTAAACATAAGATGACATCATGCATGCACATGTGCTGATGATCAACAGGCTTTCTAGAAGAATATATTTGTGGAGCTATCATTAAACTCATAAACTGACATCATTCATCATCCAAAAATTTAATACCACGGAAAGACACGTAATTTGAAGCAGATGTGTGAGCCATACTGATTCTGCTTCCGGGAATTTTCTGCTTCTAGATGCAATTCCAATTGGGTCACCAGCTCATCCGATCAGTAGGGCTTCTAGCTTTTGCTTTGCCCTTGAGAGACTAATGAAGAGAAACAATGAAGACATGTTAATTGTCGTCTAAGCAAGCAACCAATCCTATTGTTCCCAGTGAATGGTGAGCACTTTATTTATCTGTTTGATTGGCAGAAGTGTCACTGCAGACATCATATCCGTAGCATTCGCACTATCCTTTAGCCCATTAGATCAGTTTATTTATCTTTTTCTGTTTGATCAGTTTATTTATCTTTTTCTGTTTGATTGGCAGAAGTGTCACTGCAGACATCATATCCGTAGCATTCGCACCCTTTAGCTGTTGCAGACTGGCTAAATGCAATACACAATCCCAAAGGCAGCTGCTCTCTGCACCTCATTCCATGAGGTGCATGGGCTTTTTTAACCATAAAAAATAAACATATCACTTCACCCTATCAAATCATCTCCTCACTCATCCATAAAAAGCAAAATTTCACACTGAATGCAACATGCACCTCAATTCTTGAGGCGCATGTAGCACTTTCCATCCCAAATACCCATTACGTCAGTTTCTCTTGCTATTGTGTCGACAACACAACACGTCCAACGTTTTCGTTTTATTTCGCAACAGTCTCACTGGACATAACTGATTACTGCTTCAAATAAAAGCATCATGTCCGTGACCTCTGAACGCTATCCTTCAGCTGCTGCAGGCTGATCAGTAGCCTTCATAGATTCGACTTGAGACTTGCCATTCGGCCCCTTCTTCCTTATGTATATAACCTGTATTCTTTGAAGGTCGTCCGTTGGTAGCACGCGGGGCGGTCCTTCGTCACGAGCTCGAGGGCTGCCTCGATCGGAACCTCATCGTTCGGGTTGTAGAAGAAAGCTATGGAGAGGCGATCGTCCTTTGAGTTTGCCACCAAACGTTTGCCCATTGCTTATCACCTGATTAGGTCATGCATGTGCATGAGTTATATTAAAATTCAGTGGTATTAACATAAAAGCATTTGTACAAACATTTTTTGATATGATAATTTCTAGTTCTTGTCACAACCGCAATTGTATAGAGGAGGAAATTCCTCTAGCAATGCGTGGATAATGTTGTCTATATATATATATATCAATGTAGTGCAACCTTCCTCTAAGAAAGAAATAAGAGTTCAATATAATATTGCTTTTCTTTTATCTCTTGCACCGTTTCTTGAAAAGGAGCAACGTATCCTTATCATATATATGTGTCCGAGATACGGTTTGTGGGGAAATAGACCACCGGCGCAAGCGGACGCCTTTGAGATCCACGAGTAATACTCATCAGGAATCTAGGTCTATCAAATGATCCCAAATCATCCAACAAACCACCCAAGTGACCTTGCAATAGAAAGTAGCAAACGAATCAAAGCAACAACAAATCAAACGCAGACATAATAGAATTTACCACGGTCCGGTTGTAAACAACCTATATCCAGCGGTCCACCCGCAACGTAGCCTTTATAAGCTACTGGCACAAATCATTAAGTTGCGGGCACATTTCCCATATAACCAGATTAAGAAATTACGTCTGGATAACGCTGGAAAATTTACATCACAAGTCTTTCTAGACTACTGCCAAGCAACTGGCATTGAAGTTGAACATCTTGTAGCACATGTTCACACCCAGAACAGGTTAGCTGAATCTCTTATAAAGAGACTACAATGGATCGATCGTCGATTGCTAATGCAATCCTAGTTGCATGTGACTGCATGGGGACACGCAATCCTGTATGCTGCATCGCTAATAAGATTACGACCATCTGGTAGTCAAACTTATTCCTCGATGCAACTTGCATATGGAACTCTACCAAATAAATCTCACTTGAGGGTATTTGGATGTGCAGTCTATGTCCACATCGCACCACCACAGAGGACCAAGATGGGTCCTCAACATCGCCTGGGTATCTATATATGGTTCGACTCACTATCGATCATTAGATACCTGAAACCCCTAACGGGCGACGCTTTTAAGGCACGCCAAGAAGACTGTGAGTTTGACGAAAATTACTTTCCCATACTAGGCATGAACGCTAAGAAGCCTGGAGCTTCAAAGACCATTTCATGGGATACAAAAATTTTATCTCACTTTAATCCGCGTATGAACCAATGTGATGATGAGATCATGAAGATCCTCCAAATACAAAATACAGTCCACATACTACCGAACAAATTTACTGACACCCAGAAGGTTGTCAGATCACACGTCCCTGCTGCAAACACGCTAGCTAGGATTGACATACCCAAAGATGGAAGCAATCCACCTGCAGCAGAAGCGGCCGTACCTCAACAAAAGAGAGGACGACCCCCATGCTTCAAGGATAAAGTTCCTCGATAGAGGAAAACTCCTGGAGGAACTAAAAACGATACCACCACAGGATGCTGAGCTCAGACCAGACACCTCTCCCATCCTAAAAACCCCTGAAGAGGAAAATATAGGAGAAATATCATTAAATTATGTACGTACTAGGGAGGTACTGGACAGAAAAAGCACAATCATCGATGACGACTTCGCATTCGTTATTGCTAATCACGTCACTAAATATGACGATAATATCGATCCACGCTCTCTAGCTGAATGTAAACGCAGAGAGGATTGACCAAAATGGAATGAGGCAATAGGAGTAGTGTGACGGCCTAGAACCGTTAGTATTATTTTTTCATAAGCCCAAGTTATTTTTCAGAAATTATCGGAACTCACTCTCGTACTTGTCGCATCATCCCGACCAAGTGGTGTTTTTCTCGGATTTGAAGCATTACTGTAGTTAATAATATAATATAATATAATAATAGTATTATAATAATAAAAACAAATGAAGCAGAACGTGAGTTGCTTTTCAAATAATCTGCCTTTCAACTTTTCCTATATTTTTCAACATTCCCAATTAAACCCCATTAAGAGGTTTGACCTGAATGTCTCCCCTGATCTTCCTCTATCTTAATGCAGCCATCTTCCCCTATTCTAATATAACGGCCGGTATTTTCAGGTATATTTAATTGCGTGTGTGCTAGTATTTTACTTCCAATTGTCCGAGTGTTTGTTTTTATTCGTGGAGTCGACGCGAGCGTGTCTAAATTTTTCACCGTAGTTTAATAGTTACTACGGTTATTTTAAATTACGAATTACGATTACTAATTATTTTACTAATTACCATTAATTACTTTGGTTAATTAATTAGTTACTTAGTTAGTTAGTTAATTCTTCCTCCCTCGTTTTTCTCATCCCCAACCTAATACCTTCCCCAAATACATTCAGTTCATTCCCTAACCTCCCCTCATTAATAATAAGTTTGATTTTAGTCCTAATACGTCTCTTCCACTGCCAAAAAATTCTTCCCGTAATTAAATGAAAACCTAATCGTTGACTAAGCGTGAACCATGTCCCCCTGCCCCTTCCTACTTCAAGGATCAACCCTGCAACGTTTATCAGTCACCACCTCCACCTCCTTACACGACGATTAGCCACCACCACCTCCACCATACAATTCCACCATACAACTCCACCAAACAAGCAACCAGCAAACACCTAAACCCATTCACATCACCACCATCCCTCTCCCCAAAAACAAACCAGAAATCACAAGCCAGAGAGAGAAATCTGAAACCACAAATTCCCCAAAATCAGCCCAAAAATCAAACCCCCCAAGTCCTTGCGCCGACGTGCCCTAGGCCGCCGGCCACCGGATCCCGCCAAACCCGTGCCGGCCTCCCTGCGTTGCCAGCCCCCCCGGATCCCGCCGCCTTCGGAGCGCCCTAGGCCGCCGCAGCCGCCTCGCGCCGCCCACCGGCCCCCTCGCGCCGTGTCGCCGACCAGGCCGGCCGCCCCCGCCTGCGCGCCGCCCAAGCGCCGACCCCGCCTCGCGTCGTGCCCCCTCCCTCTTGGCCGCTGTTCGCCCCGCGTCCACCTGCTGCAACGGAAAAAAAAAAGAAAGGGAAGAAGAGCAGAACGAGGAGAAGGAGAAGACGCAGAGAGAGAGAGGGTGAGTAAGAGTAGGGGGTAAGTAAGATATTTAATGGGTTAGTTTATTTTAATAAGTTATAATATAAGTTAATGTATTAGTTATTAATTTTATTAGTTACAGTGTTAAAGTTCAGTTTTATAAATATTCTTATATAGGTTTCCTTTTAATTAGTTTCAACATATATTTTTACTATACAAGTTTAAGTATTTGGTTAAGTTATGTTAAAGTTAAGTTTTAATCTAAGTTTAAATTATTAGTTATTTTGGTTAATGAGTTTATTATATATGTAAAGTTATAAAGTTAATTTTTTATTAAGATAAGTTTAAGTTTAAGTTTCTAATATAAAGTTTTATTCTTATAGGTTCCCTTTTTGTTAAGTATTAAGTTATTGAATAAGTTATTAGCATGTTAAAAAAAATTTGGGTAGCTAACTCCTTTGTACCATGTGAACCCAGGTGTCGCTACCACTGATTGAAACGCGCCATTCACGACAAGGCGATTCGGTAACTCATCGTACCCTAGCTATGGGGTTTAAAAACAATATTGATGCATGCCAAAAGTAGTTTCTTTTCATTAGCAAGGTGTTTCTCTTGAACAGTTAGCTAAACTTGATAAATTGCACCGTACCGTGAATTGAATTGGACTCTGTGATATGCTTAACCGAAAGATGTAATTGGAAAAGTAAGAATGGTGATTGACTCGTAAATTGTAAGTACGGTAACCTGCACACACACACACACACTGGGTTTTTGGGGTAACTTATAATTGTGGAAGTTCGGGAGCGACCAGTCCGATCTCCAGTGGATAGTACCGTATTGACTGAACAATGTCGTTTTGTTGAAAAATACCGTTTGAAAAGTACCGTTTTGATTGTATCGTATTGATTGTACCGTATCGTTTTGTTGTAACCCGGGATATCAGGTGGACTCTTGGTTGCATATCGTACTTCCCTTTATAAGTCACGTAGGCTCAGGCACAACTAGTAAATATTGTTATTGTTGATAGAAGTAGACTGTTATGTTACTTTTCTGCTCTATTGCTCGCACCTTACTTATTAATTTGCCATGCTAGTTTTGACATGCTCGTTTATTGGTTTAAATATCATGCTAAAGTTACTTTGAGTTACGTCTGATCCTGGCGACCCTTCTTTTTGTGGTGGTCTCGCCAGATACAGCACAGGTTGAGGAAGTTGCACCAGGGACTGCAGACGCTGAGTTTGCTGTAGAATTTGACCAGGAGGACGCTGGTTACTAAGTGTGAGTGTGAGCGTGTTTATTTATTACATGTATCAGAGCGGCTTGCTTGGTGTGTATTTGTATTCTCGAGTTGTATTTCCTTTCATGTACGCTTCTGGTTTGTAATAAGGTTTACACCATTTTCATGTATGAGTATTTTGGCGCATTTCTGCAACAGAGCCTGTATTGATCTCATCGGTGCCTAGCAGGACTTGTGCATTTCCAAACAGTAACGGGCCCCGAGAGCGGGTCGTTACATCTAATAGCCAGATGGAACACATTTCAACGAATTAAAAAAAATCCTAACTTATCACATCATCACCTAATCTAATTAAATGTTATTGACTAAATTTTAATTACCCTATTGACTAACTAATTCTTCTCTGCAGAAGACAATTTCCTCTTCTCCTCGGCAGACAACGAATCCCTCAAATCCCACCAAATCTCAACAAATCCAAAAATTTTTGCATGTAGACAAAACGAAATTAATTAAAGCAGAAAAATCTTTTGACTAAAAATTCATTAACTGGTTACAAATCGTGTTTTTAAAACACTAATCATCAGATCTCCATTCAGCTTCTCCCAAGCAACGGCAACACCTCCGACGCCTCACCTTCAACATACAACAAACAAACCACCCTCAGCCACCACCTCCTCCACCATACAAACAGCAATCATCTGCCGCCACAAGCTCCTCCTTGCAACCCAAGACCAGACCAGAAAAAACAAACCAGAAAACACACCCAAAAACAAATCTAAAACCACAAATCACAATCAACCCCCAAATTTGGAAGCCCTAAATCATCCACGAACTTCAGATCACATCACCATCCTCAGATCGTCGTCGATCTCTCACAAGTCGCCCCAAGCCATCGAGATCGCCACAGACCCCCCCTCAGATCCCGCCTCGATCGTCGCTCGCGCCAAGCCCCGGAGCGCCCACCGCGAAGCCCCCGCCACGAAGCGCGCCACTGCCCGTCTCCTCCGGAAGTCACCGTCCGCCCCTTTCGCCTGAGGCGCCGTCCCCAAGCTCGATCGTCGTCCGTCGCCTGGAGACCGCCGGAGCGCCGCCTCCCGAAGCCCATGTCGCCGACCGCCACTCCTCCGCGCGTGTGTGAGTACCCCTCCCCATTTGCATTGGTTGCTGCTGCAAACGAAGAAAAAGAAAAAAAGAAAAAAAGATTGAAATAATGAAAACGAAAGCAAGAGGAAGAAATGACAGTAAAAGTTAGAGATATGAACAAAACAAAAGGGTGACGCCTACTCTTAAGAGTTTATAATTAATAAAGTTAGAGTAAAGGGGAAGAGAGAGTAATAAAGAGAGAAAGAGAATGGGAGAGAGAGAGAGGAACGAGAGAAAGAGTAACTGAGAGGGAAAATTTAATAAGGTAACAGATTTTTAATTATTATTATTATTATTGTTATTGTTATTATTATTATTATTATTATCCTTAGTGAGTTTATAAGTTGATTATATTAAACTGTTATAAGTCAGTAGATAAATAAAGCAAGTTAAGATAAAAGTAGTTAAGTGAACTTAATATTAGTTCTCCTACGTCGCCGTCAGCTTTTAGTAAGTTAGTGTAAATTAGCTTACTATTTGATAACCACTAGCCTGATGACACTAGTCTATTTGACGCAGATAAAACGTGCTTCACATCACCACCACCTGGAACCCACACCCACTTCGAGGCAAGTATTTATTGTATTTGAATATGGGACATCTGCTAAAACTAGTGCAAATATCATTTTAACATGCTCATACTTTAATTGTTGTAACTGATTAAAAACGGACATTGCATGCTAATGATCCCTGATGAAAGAACAACTTTTCTCTACGTACCATCATTTGAACCAAAGCGGAACAGTGGGTAGGACACAACCCTTGAAACATAATGAGAACCCATCGATTACAGATGGAGAAGGAAACTAGTCGGTGATCCTGGTTATGACACTTGGGTGGCGTTGGTCCTTAGTAGTAGGTTTCGTAGATGTAGCTTGACCACCTTACGGCTCCCTCCATAACCACACCAATGGAGGCAAGCAAGAAGGCGTCACGGTAAACCTCCGATGATAGGGTGCATCAAGTACATACTACCAACCCGGACAGGGACTTATCATGAGCACAATAAATGAAACATACAACAGCTTTACTTTTTGAACTACAGTTTCATATATGTTATGTTTCTCTTTTTGCACTTATCATTTATAAAATTTGTACTAACGCTCTTTTGTTCTTGCAAGCTGTTCTTAATTCTTTTACTTTAAATACCTTATCGAGCTTCTCGCTGACATATATTTCATGTGTTTGTGAAATATATGTTAGGATCAGAGCCTGATTACTTTGCAGACCCCGCTTTTGAGGATCCTACATTAGAAGTGGACCCTGCTGATCAGAGTTACGAGGACGCTGAGATCCTCCCTGCTAAAGACTAGAACTTGGTTGCAGTCTTTATCTATTTAGTTGTATTTGCTATTTTCAGGTGTGTTGGCTTTTAGTAAATTGTATGTCCATGCTAGGCCTAAGTTGCTTTGTGTACTTTGCTTTAAAAAATTCTGGAATAAATTTGTAATAAATATTTGTGCTGTTTCTGAAACATTCGTGTGCAGGGACCTTCTTATTAAATAACGCTTATTGTGCTTAAGTCAAGGAAGAAAGAAAAAAGACTCTTTCCTTGCTTTAAGCACATGCGGACCCGCTTGTTGAGTATTGGTGTTTTATACCAATCTTATTTTGATGATGATCACAATATTATGTTATTGCTAATGACTCTCATGTTTTAGTCTCTCAGTTTTATCACAAGAATATCTTTCTTGGAGACTAATCACTTGGTGCAAGGATGGACATCAAGTGGAGAAAAGCCAAAGCTTGGACTCAAGGAGTGCCAAAGCTTGGATATGATGGAGAGTAATCAAGGCATCTAGATTGAAGACTTAGACTCTAAGGAAAGCATTGTAATCCATGTATTTTACTTTATTGCTTTCTCTCTTTTTTGAGTCTAGGATTAATGTAATTCCTTGTTAGATGGTTTACTCATTCATGCATATGCATATAAACCATCTTAGTGAGCCTTAGGATTATCATAGAATCAACCTAATATGTTCACTCTATCCAAAGACTCATTTGGATTCTTTGGCTTTCCGTCAGTCGCCTGCTGAAGAAAACACAATCGACTGGGTGATTTCCAGTCGCCTGTAGATCCTTCTACAGTCGTCTAACATGCATAGCTCAAGTCAACATTTCAATTGACTCAAACTTGAGCTTTACGCACAGTCGTCTGTCGATCAGTTTACAGTCGCCTGGAGATTGGTCATCAGTCGCCTGTATAGCGTAAGTGCATTCTCTGCATCTCTCTGTTGTTTCTCTATTTTATACTGCATACGACTGATGAATAATGTACAGTCGCCTGACTATTTGACAGTTGACTGTAGTATTAACATCAGTCGCCTGTGCGAAGAATTGGAGAAAGAGTGCAGCTCTTTGTTTCGATCCATCCCCTGCAGCAGTCGCCTGCTGAAGGTTTAACAGGCGCCTGTCATGTTTGTCAGTCGACTGTATTGACTTCATCAGTTGACTGTCCTGGCTCAGATTATAGCCATTGGATATTTTCTAACCGTTGATCAGTCGACTGTCTTTTGATCAACAGTCGACTGTTCCTGTCGTTTTCGCCCAGTTTCTAGCCGTAATTCTTTCTTTGGCTGTTTCCTTGGGTTTTGGGGCTTGATATGTGGTTCCTATATATTTAAGTTTGCTGCCATCACTTGATAACTCTTGACAACACTTGATAACTCTTGACTCTATAGAAAATCTCAAGAGATCAATAAGCTACTCTCAAGCTCCCTCTTTTCCCTCAATTAAGCATTCATCCTTCTTCGTGCATTGAATTCCAGCTCAAGGAAAATCATCCAAGTGCTCTCCAGCATATCCCAACACTTGGAGATCATCTTTCATGCCTTGCATCCATTAATGAGTAAGCATCTATGTTGAGTATTGGACTCTCCACCTTGATTTTGATGATGATCAAACACAAATCATTGTGACTAACTCATGTGTTTGCAGTTAGCTAAAATGTCACCAATTATATTCAAGAAGATCAAAAGTGACTACACGTGTTGATTCAAGTGGAGAACTTGGTAGATCAACAAAGGTAAAGCATTGGCTTGTAGAACTCAAAGGCTACTTCAAACCTCAAGCCAATGACATCAACAAATGAATGGAGATTCAATCCAAAGAGAAGAAAAGAATGGATGAGTCAAAAGCTTCGAAGACTATGACGTTGCAGATATTCAAGTCATTCAACTAAAAGACTCAAGACCTTGAAGAATTATGGAGATCGTCGCCAAAGTACTTTGTTCATCTCAAGCGACGCCCCAAGACTTCCTCAGAACGTGTGATTGTTGTGCCTGAAGCTTCGTTGAAGCTCAAGGAGAATTAATGAAGTCAAGGGATTCAGAATCTTCATGTTGATGCTTTGAAGACGGTTTGTCATGTTTACTTTTATATCTTCTAGCTTCGGTTTAGTAGAATGTTAAGCCTTGAGTCTTACTTGCCTAGAAATCTTCATATCTATCATATCTTATCTCTAGGATTGCCTTAGAAGCCATTAGAAAGTTTCCCAAAGCCTTTTGCTTCTTTTCACGGCTTCGTTTGCATCTTAGTTGGTTCAAGTAGAAGAACCAACCGACTAGATGACGATCTAGTCGGTTGAAAATCCTTCTTGAATCGACTAGCCATCCTTGCTAGATTCGGCCCATTCACTGTTGATCAATTAGTCGGTCCAAGAAGGTTCACCGACCGACTAGATGACGATCTAGTCGGTTGGAGATCCTTCGTAGACCCACTAGTTATCCTAATTGATTCAAGCCTATTTGTTGACCAATTAGTCGGTCCAAGAAGGTTCACCGACCGACTAGTTGTCAACTAGTCAGTTATGAATCCTTCTCAAACCGACTAGTTCTCCTAGTGAAATTTGACTTCTTTACTGTTGACTTCTTAGTCGGTCTAAGAAGGCTCGTCGACCGACTAGTTGTCAAACTAGTCGGTTGATGTTTCTTCTTAGATCGACTAGTTCTATCTCTTGATTTCACCTTCTTCCCTGTCAACCTTCTAGTCGGTCCAAGAAGGTTCACCGACCGACTAGTTGCAAAACTAATCGGTCAGTGATCCTTCTTAGACCGATTAAGCTGCTCGAAAATATGACCGTTGGGAGATTTTTGACCTCGACTTTTCTTGATTCTTTCTATATAACCTGATTCGTTTCAAGCTAGAAACAAGGTCCATTATCAGAGTTATTTCAGACCTAATAGAAGAGAATTCACTATATATTTCCAAGCTCTCTCTCTTGCAAGAAAATCTCTCTCTTTCTCTTTGAAGCCCTAACTTATCAAGAGAGATTTTCAATCTTTGTGAACTCCTCTAGCTAAGAGCTTGAATCACAACCAGCATCTTCACCTTAAGCCATCTCTTGCTGATCATCTTGGTGGTGCTAGGGTTTGTGATCTCATCTTCCTCAAAATCCATTCTTGCCCTATATTGGTAATTATTTCTTAAGGCATAGGATTTTGTGGTAAGTGTTGTATATTTCATATTTGATTTGATATTTCAGTGTTGCTCTCGGTTTGTGAGAGTGTGCTTAGTCCCTAGTTGTGGGATTAAGGTATTTGCGTGTTCCCGGGTTGTGGGATACACAGACATCGGTTGTAGGTCGATTGCACTTGTGGGGTTTCCGCAAGTGGACTAAAGGAAGCTCTAGTGGTTTTACTAGAGTATCCGGAGGGGATCCGGGTGTTGCTGGATTAGGGCACTGGTAATAAGTCGGAGAGACTTGGGTGGCACCGAACCAGGGTACATTGCATGTTTACTTTGCATTGTTTCTTGTGTTGTTGATCACTTCTTTCATTCCGCATTTGTTGGTTAATTAGGGTTTTATTTGGCATAAATTCCTTATAATTCTATAAAACACTATTCACCAACTCTAGTGTTTATTCCTCATAGCACAGGGTCACTACAATTGGTATCAGAGCGAGGTAATAGCTATGGCAACCAACAACAACATCACACGAAGTCCTTTTCCACCATATCTCATTGGACCCAACTATCAAATTTGGTGTATAAAGATGAAGGCTTATATTCAATCCATTAACGATGATTATTGGAAGCTTGTGGAGAAGACCCTTCGTGCACCTACAACTTCCGAACAAGAATGGACAAATGAGCAAAAAAAATTGGTGGAGAAACATCAAGAGGTAATGGATATCTTGCTTGAGTATTTATCTTATAACATTCTTATGTGTGTGTCCAAGGCAACAACGGCATATCAAATATGGCACATGCTAGCGGAGCAAGAAGAGTCCACCTCGGAGTGTTCTTTCTCCAATGATGAAAGGGATTCACTCATGGGTTTGATGCCACGAGAGGATGCCACTATGGGTGACTCTAGGGACGAATCAAGTGATTCAAGTGGAAGTGATAGCGACAAT
The DNA here is from genome assembly GCA_030789695.1 of Scilla litardierei. Classification (NCBI taxonomy): domain Eukaryota; kingdom Viridiplantae; phylum Streptophyta; class Magnoliopsida; order Asparagales; family Asparagaceae; genus Scilla; species Scilla litardierei. The sequence goes on along the minus strand of CM061137.1, from coordinate 136,913,167 downwards.
GAAGAGGTAACAATGGAAGATCTTGGAATTGCATTTCGACAATTATTTGATAAACATCAAAAGCTTATACAGAAATATTGTGATGCTAAGAATAAGATTGATAGTCTCACTAACACATCTACATGTAGCACCTTAAACAATGACACCATTGTTGAGACACTCGCTATTGAGAAAGCAAGTTTGATTACTCAAAATGACATGTTGAGAAATAAGGTGGAGTCTCTCAAATCTCAACTTGATCGTGTTTCCATTGTGGATAGTAACGATCTTGAGATTGAAAATCTTCAATCTCAAAACACTAATTTTGGCATTGAGAATGAGGATCTCAAATCTCAAGTGCACGAGCTCACCACACATGCATCCACCTTGAATGCCACTATTTCTTCAATTTCGAAGAAATATGAGCTCATGTCCTCCATTGTTGAGAGATTCAATAAGGGAAAGGACAATTTGGATGATTTGTCAAAGAATCAACTACCGGCAAACCATCGTGTTGGCCTTGGTTATTCTAAGGCAAGTGCATCCAATGCACGCACCTCCTATAGTGAAGTAACTATAGATTTTGTGAGGCCATCTTCCGGTGCATCCACGAGTGGTGTCTATAACAACTTGTGTAGTTCTACTACTAAGGAAACCACCACTCCTATTCCTCCCTCCTTTGCAAAGAAACCCACTTTGGGTGGACCTCCAAAGAAGGGTCATGCATTTATGTACACCAATACTATGCCACGTAGGAACACACATCCTATCCCACCTGTTCACACGTATGATGATTTTTATGCTCCACACCCACGCGCACGTGCAAACACTCATTTGAGACACTCTCATGCACGTACTCGTGCTCATGCACCTTCACATGCTTATGATCACACATCACATCCACATGTGCATGCTTATTCTCATGATCATCCTCATGCATACGCACCTTATATTCATCCACGTATGTATGCAACACCACACCATGGACCATATGCCCATCATCATGCTTTAGCACAACACAATGTTCCATACACATTTCCTCATGCTCTTGCTAGATCTCATGTTCCTAGGCCACATGCATCACGTAGAGATCAACCTTTTGTGCATGCAACCACTAGCAAGAGGATACCCAAATCATACACTATTTGGGGTCCTAAGAACACTAGTAATCATGCTAAGAATATGTATGTGCAATCTTATATTCATGATATTATTTTGAATGATGATTATGTTGGGAAATCACGGTCCTCTTGGACTTGGCTTCCAAAGGGCTAGTTTCGTTAACCCAACTTGCTTGGTACCATAAGATTATATTCATTTTATGGATACCAGAGCATTTGTGTTAAGAATTGATTTACTCTTTTGTTTTGCATTTTGGTCTTAGATGCTCATGTTTGTTAGAAACGTAAATTCATATTGAATTTGATTTCCATTGCATGTTTATTAGTAAATCATTGTGTTTATGATTTTCATGTCTAAAATATTTAATATTTTTATGCAACACATGATTTGGTTCATATTTATGTTTTGTTGCATGTGATGCATGTCATGCTTTTGGATTAATATACATATTTACTTTTGGTACATTTGGTACATGCATGTATATGGTTATATATTTATCTAGTAACATGATTACATGTTTCATTAATATTGTGTATGATTACATTAGGATATGTGTAACAATAATTTGAATTTAGTATTTTTAAATTTGTTGCCTAACCCATAGGATCCAAAAATATTTTTGGATACCAAACTTAGGTTTTCTAGGTTCAATCTGTAGGATCCTGCCAAAACAGAGTTAGGATCGATAATTAAAAGTTGAGACTTACGCTAGCGTATGCGGAACGGTAGTCTCGGAACTTTGCCTTCGGATTCGCCACGACGGATCGAGTCTTCTCACGAACGGAGTAAGGCTACTAATCCACAATCTAAATCTCTATTTTAGATTAAGAACTTGGATGGAGTGAGAGGAAATATTTCTGCAGAGCTTCGCTAGGATGAAGATGCATGCATGAATTTCATGCAAAAAGTGTTAGGAAAATGGCTACCCTTGGGTCTTATTTATAGCCCCCAAGGTAGTTATTTTAGGGTAAGTTGTTCCTTTGGAACAACTTAATTAAGGTGTACCATGATGCATGGCACATTATAAGCTTAAGTTGTACCATATGCATGGTACAACATAAGCTTAAGATATTCCCCCTTTATTAGCCATATGTCGCATGCATTTATGCATATATAATGCGACTTTCCCACTCATACAGAGATCCTCTCCGCAAGGGAACAGATTCCCTTTGCACACTACTTCGTGTGCGCGACGTTCGAGGTCCGTATTCCCTCGTACATCCCCCACAAGGGTGTACAAATGTCTTCCATATCCAACATCTCCCACTCACACTTGAGGGGATTGTAAGAGAACGTCTTTACCTTAGTTCTTTCATCTATCATACCGAGAAATAGACCGTGCGACCGTCATGCACGTAGAGTCTGTTGTTGTGCACTTGTTAGAGATACACAACGACCTCGAAGGTGCAAAGTTGAGTAGTTCAACGCATGCTTTACCCTAGATTATTTCTTCACATTTTCTTGTACTTTATATTCAACAATTGAATCCCATCTGGATTACAATTGGCTGGCCAGCTTTGAATCATTAAAGTCCAAATGCGAATATGAAATCAATCTTCCTCTTCTTGCGAACCTTTTGATCTTGACTTGATTCGCTTTTCTAACGTGCCCCGCCGAGCCGAATTACCATAGCCCATTAGTAACACGCTAAGATAGCGATCATCTCGTCAAATCTAAAGGAACCAATTGGAGTCCTTGAGGGTAAGAGTTAAGACCCGTATGGCCTTTGAGTCTCACATAATAGCAAACACTATTGCTACTAACTCAGTGGTCGAAATGCATACGTGGTATGAACACGTATTACAACATCACTCCTTTCCCAGGGAGAGTATGTCTTAATGATGTTGTACGGATGAAAGATCAGACACCACAGTGCCTATCTTTTTGAGTCCCCTTACTACTCGTGAAATATTCACGGACTCTCATCCTGCATAGGACAGATAGGATTTAAAAAATCCAATGAGATCTTTCTATCCTTGTGATACAGATCTCAGATCTTTTGTAAGCATCCGTATGATGCAGATATTTTATTCGACTATCTTGTTTAAGTCATGACTCTAAATCATTTGTCTAATGATTTTGACTTTAAACTAGTCTCATCTCTATCTTATCCATCTGATAAGATAAGGCGGTTGCTCATGTGAGAGAGCCAACCTTAATCTGTCCGACATACACACAATAAAATAGCTGAGACTTAAACACAAATATTTAAAATCATTTGTAAGAAACTTGTATGCAATATATAAAAGAACTTCTTTCTTTTATTAAACTTTGATCTTCTATAGACATGAGAAATATTACATGATACAGCTCATCACCTACGCATTCCCATAGATGATAAGTGTTTGAAAAACACATCTCTGGGGATCGCCTTAGTAAGGGGATCCGCTATCATCTCATGCGTGGATATGTATCCTATGTCTACTTCCTTCCGTTTGTCATAATCCTTTGCAAACTTGAATCGAATGTCAATGTGTTTGGTCTTACAATGAAATTTAGGATCTTTGACATAGGCAATCGAAGCTTGACTATCACTGTATATAGGAACAGTGCTCGAGTCAGAGGCATTCGTCAGCCTGTCTAAGAATTTCCTAAGCCAAACAGCTTCTTGGACCGCCATGCTGAATGCTACGAATTCGGCTTCCATGGTTGATAAGGCGATGCAGGTTTGCTTCTTGCTGCTCCAGGATATTGCACCATTCCCGAGCAAGTAAACAAAGCCTGAGGTAGATCTTCGCTCGTCGAGATCACCCGCCCAATCAGCATCGGTATAGCCTTCGAGTCTCAAGGTATTGCCTTGATAGCATAACGCATAGTCCGCAGTCCCTTTGAGGTATCTTAATATCCTCTTCACCGCTTTCCAGTGTGCTTGTCCTGGGTTGGATTGGTAACGGCTTACCATACCAACAGCATAGCAAATGTCCGGTCTGGTACACATCATGGCGTACATCAGACTCCCGACAGCACTGGAGTATGGAACTTTTTCCATAGCTTTCTTTTCTTTTGGATCTTTGGGACACATCTCCAAACATAGACCCTCGCCTTTGCTTATTGGAGTATCAATTGGCTTGCAATCCTGCATATTAAACCGTTCTAAAACTTTCTTTATATATGTCTCTTGAGAGAGAGAAAGAAGTTTCTTGGAACGATTCCTTGAGATCTTAACCCCAAGGATATATGCAGCTTCACCCATGTCTTTCATCTCAAAGACGGATGAAAGCCAAGTTTTGATATCCAAGATAAGATGCTTATCATTTCCGGCTATAAGTATGTCATCTACATAAAGAGACATAATTACATACTTGTTTTTAATCCTCTTAATATATACGCAGTTGTCTTCGTCGAGCATGGAGAAACCATACGACAAGACGACTTCTTGAAAGCGCATATACCACTGCCTTGAGGATTGTTTAAGACCATATATGGATTTACGAAGTTTACAAACCTTATGTTTGTTTTCTTCTCGTACAAACCCCTTTGGTTGTTCCATGTAGATCTCCTCATCTAGTTCTCCGTTAAGAAAAGCAGTCTTTACATCCATCTGATGTAACTCGATGTCCAAACAAGCCACCATTGCCAGAATTAAGCGAATGGAGGTAAAACGCACGACAGGAGAGAAAGTCTCTTCGTAGTCTATTCCTTCCTGTTGCGTGAAACCTTTCGCAACAAGGCGAGCTTTATATTTCTCGATGGAGCCATCAGCCTTATGCTTGATTTTGAGAACCCACTTGTTCCCAATGGCTCTACGTCCCTTAGGTAAATTAACCAAGTCCCAGACTTGGTTTGTTTTCATGGATTGAAGTTCTTCTTCCATTGCCGCTATCCATTTATCTTTAGCAGGGCATGTGACGGCCTGTTTGAAATTTGCAGGTTCGTCATCATCTTGTAGTAATGTCATGAATGTTTGAGGAAATTCATCCTCAAATCTCAGAGGTGTTAGCCTCGTTCGATTACTACGTCTTGTTTGAGTTTGATCACTCCCACTTGGAATGACATCACTCCCACTTGGAATAACATCACTCCCACTCGGAATAGGATTGGTATCGTTCGTATCATCCATTGGTGAAGTTTGAAACATATTTTCTTCTTCACCAAGAATTCTCCCACTCGAACGTTCCGATCCTTCTTGATCCCAAGTCTCAAACAAGGATAAGTCTTGACTTATCTCACCCTGTCTTGGAAACTCTTTTTCCAAAAAGACAACATCCCTCGATTCGAATTCTATTAGACCCCCATTGTCCTCTTGACCGACGAAAACATATCCTTTGGAGTTTTCAGCGTATCGGATGAAGATACACTTCCTCCCACGTGGCCCAAGTTTGCCATATTTGTGAGAGGATAAATGTGCGTATGAGGCACAACCCCAAGGTTTTAGAATGTTTAAGTCTGGAGTTCTATTGTTCCACAACTCATAAGGAGTAGAACTTACCGACTTCGAGGGTACACGGTTTAAGATGAATGCTGCCGTCAATAATGCGTCACCCCAAAAGGTGATAGGCAAATTTGCCTGAGACATCATTGATCGGACCATTTCCATCAATGTCCTATTTCTTCTTTCCGCAACACCGTTTTGTTGTGGAGTGTAAGGCATAGTTACCTGATGTACTATGCCTTTTTCATCACAAAGTTCCTTAAAACTTATTGATTGATATTCACCACCCCTATCGGTTCGCAAAACCTTAATCTTGCGATCTAATTGATTCTCCACTAAACTCATATAGTTTTTAAAGCAAGCCAAAGCTTCACTTTTGTGGGATATCAAATAGATATGTCCGAAACGGGTGAAGTCATCAATGAATGTGATGAAATAGGACTTCCCGCGTCTTGTCTTAACATTCATTGGACCGCAAATGTCCGAATGGATAAGCTGTAATGGAACTTCGGCTCTTGTGCCAGTTCCAAACGGCTTGCGACAAGTTTTCCCTACAAGACAATGTTTGCAAGTTGACATTTCAACTTTTGAAACATTAGATAGCAAGCCACTTTTGGCAAGTCTATCCATTCTAGTTGGTCCAATATGACCAAGTCTTGCATGCCAACAAATGATCTCAGACTCAGAGTTAGAAGCATTTGTCAAATGGAAACTTTCATTAATGGAAGAAGAATCATCATACATTGTATTTAAAACAATTAATCCATTACAAACATTACCAGAACCAATCAAAGAATTATTACAAACAAGGTCAACATATTGTTTATAGAACCTCCACTCATAATCTAAAGACATTAACATGACCACGGAAACGATATTCCTTCTAATATCTGGAGCAAAGAGGACGTCGTGCAATAATAATGTCCGGCCGTTGTCGAGAACTAGCTTACATGTTCCGACGCCTTTGACTTCAACACGAGTGTTGTTGCCGACGTATATCCACTTTGTTCCTTGAGTTATCCTTCGATATTCTACGAAGAACCTTCTGTCCTTCGCAACGTGGTCTGTGGCCCCTGAATCAATCAACCAAAAATAGTTAGATTCAGCAAGAAACATGGAACTAGAAACACATATGTAACTAGTCCTACAAGTTACCTTATCACTTCCATCCGTACATGTACGGGCGAAGTGACCGTACTTGTTGCACTTAAAGCACTTGATCTTCTTCAAGTTTTTCTTCTTTGAGTGCACATTCTTTTGCCACTTTTTGTTCTTTGTCTTCTTTGAGGTCTCCGGTTCTTGCTTACGTTCGTTCACAAACCTTAAGCGTTTATTCTTCCGCTTATTTCCTCCATGTGAGGAACTAGCGGCCACGTGCACTTCTGCACTTGGTTTTGCGGCTTGAATCCGCTCTTCCTCGAGTTCGAGGTGTTTCGATACATCGCTTAAAGTTTTAATGCACTCATTATGAGTGAGATGCATTTTCATGTTATCCCAGCTATCTGGGAGTGAACGAATGACTGCTTGGATCTGCTGTTCGTCAGACAGCGTGACTCCCGCATCCTTTAATTCAGATATAAGATTCGCCATGTGGCGGAGATGCTTTTTCATAGAATGATCTCGCCGCATTTTGTACGAATCAAATTGAATATTCAAGGAGCGGAGTTTGGTAACCGAAGTTCCACCAAACTTTACTTCTAGCTCAGACCATATGTCTTTGGCTAGATCGAATTCCCGAAATAGACGCATTATGTCATTGTCCATCGCGGACAGTAACGTAATGCGTGCTATTTTGTTCTTTCGAGTCCAAGTGTCATAAGCTTCCCGGTCCCTCTTGTGTTGGGCCGTATTGCCTAACTCAGGTTCTACCATTATGTTTTGGAGTGTTTCGAGCACATCTTGCTCCTCCAAAACATATTGGATTTTAATTGACCAAAGTTTATAATTGTCGCCGTTGAGCTTTTCACCTTTGTTAAGCTCTGCGACAATATTCTTAGAAGCGGTAGACATATTCGATTCAAAAAACTGCAAAGAAAATGAAAAAACACGATCAAAATTCAATGCATAAAGTTTCGATTCTTTAAACACTTGATAAGTTCCTTGGATGCGTTGAAATGTTACTCTAGAATCGAGAAGTTCACTACGTTCCCAACTACCATCTAGAAGTAACTTTCAAAGTATCCCTCTTACTTATCTTAAGTAAAAAGAAATCAGAAATAATACCCGTATGGTATTAGCAGCGGAAAATTACTTTGAAAAACATATTTTTCAAAATAGAATAGGTGAGAATTAGCGCAAAGAATTTTAACGCAACAATTGCCAAGCCACGAGCCCTGTTCTACACACCCATGGGTTAGATAACCATGGCCGGATCGTGGTAGGACTTGGAATTCTAAATTGCGCTGTCCCGATTTAAGGACGGGACATAACCTATTTGAAAAACATCTTTTTCCAAAAATTTGAAAGCACGTTGGCTAATCTCCGTAGAGTAGAACACAACGTCACAAGTACATTGGCTAATCTCCGTAGAGTAGAGCACAATGACATAGCTAATCTCGCATGAAGTAGAGCACTATGGCTAATCTTCAAGGAGTAGAGCCCAAAAAACTTCATTAAAACGTTAGTCCCGTATGAACTGGTCGGCACTGTGGTTAGCCCCGTATGGGCTAATCGACACATTCGAGTTTGGCCAATGCCTTTTGTCACCCCGTATGGGTCAGTAGGCAAGTTTGCAGTCGATTCAGACCTTCTGCCAGATTGGTCGACCAAAAACACAAAATTGGTCGACCAATTTTCGAAAGCAACTTCTTCCCGGCCAGGGCCTCTGCCCTGGCCGGGGCTTGGCCAAGGGCCGGCCAGGGCCTCTGCCCTGGCCAGCCAGAGGGCCCTGGCCCCCTCGGCCAGGGCCGGCCAGGCCCTGGCCTCTGCCAGGGCCGGCCGGCCAGGCCACTGGCCGGGGCCAGGGCTCCTGCCCTGGTCTCGGCCAGGCCCTGGCCTGAGGCCAGGGCGCTGCCCTGGCCTCTGCCAGGGCTCCTGCCCTGGCCTCGGCCAGGCCCTGGCCTGAGGCCAGGGCGCCGGCCCTGGCCTCTGCCAGGGCCGGCAGGCCGCTGGCCGGGGCCAGGGCTCCTGCCCTGGCCTCGGCCAGGCCCTGGCCTGAGGCCAGGGCACCGGCCCTGGCCTCTGCCAGGGCCGGCCTGGCCCTGGCAGTGGCCAGAGCGTCGGCCCTGGCCACTGCCAGGGCCGGCCTGGCCGGCAGGGCTTGGCCAAGGCCGGCCACTGCCGGCCTGGCCTTGGCCGGCCACTGCCGGCCTTGCCATGGCCAGCCATGGCTTGGCCATGGCCGGTCATGGCCAAGGCCATTCGGCGTTGGCCGGCCATGGCCCCTTTGGCCATGGCCGGCCACCCCCTTTAAATGGGGTTGCCGCACTCATTCCTCCCCCTTGATGGGGTGGTCGCCGGTGGTTATTGGCCGTAGCCAACCCCCTCCGCATGGGGAGAGGGGGTGCATGGCCTTCATAGCCCATTTGTCCATGGTGCACATGCACCAAATTTTCCTCTTAACCGATGGAAATAACTTCCATCATCTTCCTTGATGAAGCACTCGTTCGTCGATGAAGCACCCGTTCGTCGAGAAATTAGTTATTTCCTAATGGCCGTGTGCCAAAAATGAATAACGTACTACGTGAACGGTCGGTTCTTCCCGTCACGGAGAGTTCCTACCATATCCGTAATGATAGGAGACCCTAACGTGAAAAGAACAACCGCTGCGTTCTCTCCGTCACGAAGCGTTCCTACTATATCCGTAATAGTAGGAGACCCATTCGTGAAAAAGACAACGACTCGTTCGTAGTTTCGACGGGGCGGTGGATTGACCGGGGCGAACCCATATGGCTCTGATACCAATGTAGGATCCTGCCAAAACAGAGTTAGGATCGATAATTAAAAGTTGAGACTTACGCTAGCGTATGCGGAACGGTAGTCTCGGAACTTTGCCTTCGGATTCGCCACGACGGATCGAGTCTTCTCACGAACGGAGTAAGGCTACTAATCCACAATCTAAATCTCTATTTTAGATTAAGAACTTGGATGGAGGGAGAGGAAATATTTCTGCAGAGCTTCGCTAGGATGAAGATGCATGCATGAATTTCATGCAAAAAGTGTTAGGAAAATGGCTACCCTTGGGTCTTATTTATAGCCCCCAAGGTAGTTATTTTAGGGTAAGTTGTTCCTTTGGAACAACTTAATTAAGGTGTACCATGATGCATGGCACATTATAAGCTTAAGTTGTACCATATGCATGGTACAACATAAGCTTAAGATATTCCCCCTTTATTAGCCATATGTCGCATGCATTTATGCATATATAATGCGACTTTCCCACTCATACAGAGATCCTCTCCGCAAGGGAACAGATTCCCTTTGCACACTACTTCGTGTGCGCGACGTTCGAGGTCCGTATTCCCTCGTACATCCCCCACAAGGGTGTACAAACGTCTTCCATATCCAACACAATCCACTTTGGGATACCAACTCTACCAACTCCTTGATTGGCAAAGACTTTCATTCAAATGGAGTTGATGGTGCTTAAGTGATGCACCAAAGTAGGGGAGCTTAATGTAGTAAGTATATTCTTACATTTGGTATCCATGTGTGTTGGATGCATGTAGATGTCACTTCGTGTTTGAGACTATCTCATGCATATCCTATGTTTGCATATTGTGTGTCTTATATGTCATTCACGTCTATGTATTTCACGTGTGTCAAATTCTTGACTCATGTGCATTGTGTATTCATAATCCTTACTCATATGTTTATTCGAGGATTATTTATAATATGTGGCTTAAAAATTTTCATGTTAGAACTAATGCTCATTTACATGTTTCACACATGGGACACATTTATATTTATGTTCCACTTCACAAGCGTGCATCCCAACTTCCTACTCATGCCACTACACAACCTCTACTTAAGAATCCCAAATCACTATCTTTTGGATTCCTAAGAATGTTTCTAGGCATGATATGAATACACTTATAGAATCGTATATTAGGAATGACATATTCTCATGCGACTCATATTGCGTTTCATTGCTTGGGTACCATGCTTGTATGATTACTTTTTGTACCCATATTTATGTGAGTCCACTACTCCCAAGTTTGCATAGTTTGTATGATTGTGTGGGAGTATGACATGGTTTGATTGCATCTGTTATGTTCATCTATATGTCATTGCATTTCATTCGTATTATGTTTGTGCATATAGATTTGTTGATTTCTCTAACCCTTGGTGATTTATTATCAATTTTCCTATCTTGTTGATATGCCAAAGGGAAAGAGAAATTTGGTTATGAAAATTAATACTTTATGCTTTTCATGCACACTCTTTGTGGTATTACTTTTCATGCCTTCCTTCAATATGTGTTGTGCAGTGAATGTTTATTTTGTGCACATATGCATATTGAACGAGGAATCTTTCTAGCACACACTATTGTATTAGATGTGTGTATTCATAATGATGATTGCTTGTATAATGTATTGTGATTAAGTCATATGCATAGGAATTATTAGTCTAGGTGTATCTAACTTCTAATGGTTGAGAATTGTTAATTCCTTATATGTATGATTTTCGTGATTATAATAACTCTTATTAATGCATGTCATGCATTTATATTGATGAGTGGTATTTACAATTGGTAAATGATTGGTTATTGGACTACTTGATTTTGTTCCTTAACCTATTGGATCCAAAAAGTTTTTGGATACTGTCAATTGTTGAATTGTCAGATTGTTGTGCAAGATTCCTACCCTACACACTCCTTGGTTTACAAATGATGGATCAATTCAAAGGAAAGGATGGTGCATTGGAGATGCACACATATAGGGAGTGCTAAATGGTTGTAAGTATGTGTTTTGTACAATTGGTATTTTAATATATTGGTTTTGACTACCATGTTTACAATTGGTATTTTAATATATTCGATTTGTGTAATATATCATACTTCTTCATTAGCTCATTCGTGTCACACCCTCATGAAGATTGTTTATGTGATTACCATGTTCATGTATGTCATATATGTTTTATTACGACTCATGTACCATGGTAGCTATAACATTCATATAATGAATTGGTTAGTTGCTTATTGATGTTCATATCTTTTTCATGCCATGAATAAGATTAATGATTTAGGATCTTTATGCATATTTGTTCATTGTATCACCACACATCTCATACTTTTCTTTTAGTTTGTATGATTATCTTTATGAGACGTATTGATATGAGTTGGGGTAATCAATGTATGTTACTTGTCATTTTAATTACTTCATGACTGGTGTTTAGCTATAATTTTATTGAAGAAATCTTTCATGTCTATAGCTAAATCTTTCATGTATGATATTTTCACAAGTGACATAACACTCATGCATATTTGTTAGTGATCTTCATGCTATATTTTTCGCATTGATTATCTCTCATCTCAAGCTCATTCTTTATGATACGTTAGAGATAATTTTTGCTATACAAGATCATATAAGTTGTGTTTGATGATATGTATATTCTGTCATAGATATTCTTCCATGAATATATCTTGATGTACTATGACTTCTTTGATGCTACCTCCGATTATATTGTGCTTGCACAAGCTTTTTATTCTATTCGCACAATTGGTATGCATGCATGCGATGTTCATGATAACTTTATTCGTTTATGTCCTACCTTGTGACTTTGAATGTAGACTATCTTCATGCCTTTGCTCAAAAGATGTTTTGTCACATTATGCCTCATGTTGAATCCTTTGTGATAATTGAGCTAGGATGAGATCATGTCTCTATTTGTTCACTTGGTTTTCTTCTCAAGTGATGTCATGATCTTGGCATTATTTGCCTGCTTTGCACACTGTGTTAGACTATTTATATTAGACATCATCTTTACATGCTCTTTCTTGATGCTAGTTTTGAGCTTGTGATATAGTGGTTATCTTCCTTATGCTCATGGCATTTCATGCTTATCATTGACTCATTATGTGAGTATCTATTCTGGAATGCATGCTAGTACTATGGTTCTTTTGAATATTGTTTCAATTAGTATCCTAGTGTGCTAGAATTGTGTATGCCATACGTTTTATGATGTTTCTATCTCTGTTTGGCATAACACTTTTGCATGATATAGATATTTGTGTATGCCCACATCGCACACTTCATTTAGATTTGGTATGCTTACTTTTGGAGATGCTTTGTGGAGTTTAGCTGGACATACTTTTGGAGATGATTTGGTAGGCCTACAATTGGTATCACATGCCATTATACTTAATTTATTGTGAGTTATTATTTCATAACATAACTTTGCACACATGGTTATAAATTTCCATAGTCATGTTTGTTGCATTTTTTATGTTTGACTTAGATCTCAGTTTATTGATATTATTTGTTGATCTATATCATTGTGATGATTTTGATTCCACCATTATGTATTTAATCATGTTCATGTCATATGTCATGCCCTTGCTCAAGGACAGAATATCACATTATGCTTAATGTTATAAATTTTGTGATAATTAAGTTTGTTTGTGTACTTGACACTATTTGATCACTTGTTTTTCTTTCACAAGTGATGTCATGATTTTTTGCATTGTATCCGTATTCTTTATCATATTTATAGCTAGTAGCTACTGCTAATTATGCTATTGTCACTTTTCTAACACTGCTCACACTACTCTTTAAAATTAGTATTTATTGTAATCTTTTATCACATATACTTATTGCTTATCTTCTTGTGATAATTGAGGGTAGTTGAGTTGTTGTTGGATATGTGCTCTTGCAATTGATATCTTATTTTGATATCTTGTTTTCAATTGGTAGCTTATCTAGTTTACATTAGATATACCTTTGTGTTTTCCACTTTTTATTTTTGCTTTTGTTGTTTCTATACCCCCATGTCTTTTGGATAATGCCAAAGGGGGAGAGAAATAAACAAATGATGTGCTTATTAAATGTTGAGTGTTAAACAATAACTTGAATCATATAGACTTTATGTATGATCGTTCATGTATATAATTCAGGGGGAGCATTGGTGATTACCTTGGTTTATATTGATTATATTATATATATAGTGGTAATCATGCTCATGGTTATGATGTGTATCACTTATATGATTTGTATTGTGTACGCATATTATTTATGGTCATTCATGCGATATATACACAACCTCATGTGATACACACAATATTAACTGCTGAAGGATGCTATTGATTATTGATATTAACTTGATTGGCATCATTGCAGGGGGAGTACGTATATTTAATGCACAATTATTTATTTTGTTTATATTTGGTTTGTCATCTTCAAAAAAGGGGAGAATGTTGAGTATTGGACTCTCCACCTTGATTTTGATGATGATCAAACATAAATCATTGTGACTAACTTATGTGTTTTCAGTTAGCTAAAATGTCACCAATTAGATTCAAGAATATCAAAAGTGACTACACGTGTTGATTCAAGTGGAGAACTTGGTAGATCAACAAAGGTGAAGCATTGGCTTGTAGAACTCAAAGGCTACATCAAACCTCAAGCCAATGGCATCAACAAATGAATGGAGATTTAATCCAAAGAGAAGAAAGGAATGGATGAGTCAAAAGCTTCGAAGACTATGACGTTGGAGATATTCAAGTCATTCAACTAAAAAGACTCAAGACCATGAAGAATTATGGAGATCGTCGCCAAAGTACTTTGTTCATCTCAAATGAAGCCCCAAGACTTCCTCAGAACGCGTGATCGTTGTGCCTGAAGCTTCGTTGAAGCTAAAGGAGAATTAATGAAGTCAAGGGATTCAGAATCTTCATGTTGATGCTTTGAAGACGGTTTGTCGTGTTTACTTTTAGTCTTCTAGCTTCGGTTTAGTAGAATGTTAAGCCTTGAGTCTTACTTGCCTAGAAATCTTCATATCTATTATATCTTATCTCTAAGATTTCCTTAGAAGCCATTAGAAAGTTTCCCGAAGCCTTTCGCTTCTTTTCACGGCTTCGTTTGCATCTTAGTTGGTTCAAGTAGAAGAACCAACCGACTAGATGACGATCTAGTCGGTTGGAAATCCTTCTTGAATCGACTAGCCATCCTTGCTAGATTCGGCCCATTCACTGTTGATCAATTAGTCGGTCCAAGAAGGTTCACCGACCGACTAGATGACGATCTAGTCGGTTGGAGATCCTTCGTAGACCGACTAGTTATCCTAATTGATTCAAGCTTATTTATTGACCAATTAGTCGGTCCAAGAAGGTTCACCGATCGACTAGTTGTCCAGCTAGTCGGTTGTGAATCCTTTTCAGACCGACTAGTTCTCCTAGTGAAATTCGACTTCTTTACTGTTGACTTCTTAGTCGGTCTAAGAAAGCTCACCGACCGACTAGTTGTCAAACTAGTCGGTTGATGTTTCTTCTTAGACCGACTAGTTCTATCTCTTGATTTCACCTTCTTCCCTGTCAACCTTCTAGTCGGTCCAAGAAGGTTCACCGACCGACTAGTTGCAAAACTAATCGGTCAGTGATCCTTCTTAGACCGATTAAGCTGCTCGAAAATATGACCGTTGGGAGATTTTTGACCTCGACTTTTCTTGATTCTTTCTATATAACCTGATTCGTTTCAAGCTAGAAACAAGGTCCATTATCAGAGTTATTTCAGACCTAATAGAAGAGAATTCACTATATATTTCCAAGCTCTCTCTCTTGCAAGAAAATCTCTCTCTTTCTCTTTGAAGCCCTAACTTATCAAGAGAGATTTTCAATCTTTGTGAACTCCTCTAGCTAAGAGCTTGAATCACAACCAGCATCTTCACCTTAAGCCATCTCTTGCTGATCATCTTGGTGGTGCTAGGGTTTGTGATCTCATCTTCCTCAAAATCCATTCTTGCCCTATATTGGTAATTATTTCTTAAGGCATAGGATTTTGTGGTAAGTGTTGTATATTTCATATTTGATTTGATATTTCAGTGTTGCTCTCGGTTTGTGAGAGTGTGCTTAGTCCCTAGTTGTGGGATTAAGGTATTTGCGTGTTCCCGGGTTGTGGGATACACGGACATCGATTGTAGGTCGATTGCACTTGTGTGGTTTTCGCAAGTGGGCTAAAGGAAGCTCTAGTGGTTTTACTAGAGTATCCGGAGGGGATCCGGGTGTTGCTGGATTAGGGCACCAGTAACAAGTCGGGGAGACTTGGGTGGCACCGAACCAGGGTACATTGCATGTTTACTTTGCATTGTTCCTTGTGTTGTTGATCGCTTCTTTCATTCCGCATTTGTTGGTTAATTAGGGTTTTATTTGGCGTAAATTCCTTATAATTCTATAAAACACTATTCACCCCCTCTAGTGTTTATTCCTCATAGCACAGGGTCACTACAATCTCAAGGCATAGGTAAGAGTATTTATTTTACTTGGGGTAATTTGTGTCTCTAATTCTCTTTGTGGGAATTAGAAATTTCTCTCTTTGTAGGAGGTTCTCTCTTTATGGGAGGTTGTCTCTTTGTGGGACTTAGGAACTCTCTTTGTGGGAGTAACTCTCTTTGTGGGAGTTTAGTGTCCTAGTGTAGGGCTAACCTAATTCTCTGAGATGGGAGTTAGTGATTCTCTGTGTGGGAGTCTTGATCCTCGTGTAGGATTGGTTGGGTCCTTGTGTAGGGCATAAATCCTCTTTGTGGGGTATCTCCTTGTGAGATTTGTATTCACTTCTCTGTGTGGGAATATAGTGAATATTGGTGTGGCTGGATGTACCCAAGTTTGGGGAACCAGGGTAAAACTGTGTGTTTGCGTTTGGATTGATTGTGCCTTTTAATTCCTCTTGTATTTATAATTCCGCATTTGCAAGTTAAATTTTAATTGGACAATTTTATTGCCATTACACTATTCACCCCCTCTAGTGTGTGTTGTTAGTATTGCAAGTGTAAGGCGATCCTTACAATTGGTACCATGGCGAAATTATAGCATACTGCAACAATGGTATTCAACGCCTTATCCGCGTCTCATGAAGAAGGTCACTCAACCGTTCGACCCCCGCTCTTCAACGGAACCAACTACCCAAGTTGGAAGATCAGGATGATGATCTACATGGAGGGTCAAGACCTATGGGACATCACGGAGGTGCCATTTGAGAAGCCCACTACACCCGCGGCTTCAAGGAAAAAGGCGGAGAAGGACGCGATCAAGTTCAATGCGAGAGCTATGAACGCATTACATTGCGCTCTCTCTACAAATGAGTTCAACCGCATCTCCATGTGCAAAACGGCCAACGATATTTGGCATACCTTGGAGATTTGTCATGAAGGGACAACGAAGGTAAAGAAATCTAAACAAACTATGTTTAGATCTAGATATGAAATGTTTAAGATGCAGAAAGGCGAAAGCATTTCAGAGATGTTCACAAGGTTCACTGAGATCATTGGATGGACTCGGGAAGATGATTTCCCAAGAGGATCGTGTAGAGAAGATCCTTGACTCTCTCACACCTCGTTGGGGGTCAAAGACCAACGGAATTTTGGAGTCATATGACACGTCCAAATATACCGTTGAGGAGTGCATTGGTAATCTCATGGCGTATGAAGTGAAGCTTCAACACAAAAAGGAGATTCAACCAACAAAGCCCACGAAGCTAGAGAAGCAAAAGGGGGTTGCATTCCATGCCAAGGAGGAGCCAATCAAGTGGAGGAGGAAATTCCATCGAGAAGCTCCTAGTGAAGAAGATGAGCAAGAAGATGCAAGTGGAGAAGAAATTGAGGAGCTTGCCGAGCAATTCAAAGCATTCCTCAAGTGCAAGCAAGGTAAGTCTTTATCAAAGTTTCCCTCCAATTCTAACAAGGTTCCTACTTGTTATACTTGCAGAGGAAAAGGTCACTTGTCCACCGAAAGCTCTTTCAAACCCATCAAAGAGACTTACAAGGGTAAAGGGAAGAAGCATTGTAAAGGAAGGTCCAAGTCCAAGAACCAAAAAAGGGACTAATCGGGACCTTTGATGATTCGAGTGAGGACACTTCGAGCAACGAAGAAGAGGATGCAAAGGAGGATGCTCATGCATGCTTTGTAGCCGTTGTTGCTTCTACACCAATCCCATCCGGATTAACTGAGGAGGAATTGGATGCTTAGTTCGATAATTACCATTCCTATGAGGAATCATGCCTCATGGCTAATGAGGAAGAGTCTTCGCTTTGCTCAAGCAAGGAGGAAAGCGACGAGGTAGTCAAAGAAGATGTCATTGATGAGATTGAAGAGAAGATCTCATACGAGGAGCTTGAACATCGTTTCGGTATAGTTTCCGAAAAGGCTAGTAAGTGCATCAACTCTTACAATAGATTAAAAGCAAAATATAGAATTGCTAAGAGTAAGTTGCATGAACTAGAAATTGCTAGTGTAATTCATGATGAAATACATGCCTATGACACTAGTGAGAGAGACACACTTCTCTCTCAAGTTAAGGAATTGAGTCTTACAACTGAAAAACTTGTTGCTCAAAACTTTAGCTTAGATGCTCACATTCAACAACTTACGTAGAAATGTGAAGAGGAATCCCATAAGCTCATAAGCTTTGTGTATTCTAGGGATTCACTCCACGATTTGTTGGAAAAACAACATCCGGCAAATTATAGAGGAGGTATGGGTTATATTCAAAATTTGGTTCCCAAACCCACCTCTAATTTCTCTTATGGTGCAAATACAAGAAATATTGTTAAAGCACCTAGAAGAATCACCATGCTTTCTTGTACAACAATAACATCAACAAGAAGCATGTAGATCACGAGGTAATGAGGAAGAATGAAAAATCTTCATTTTTTGCTAAGAAGCAAAATCCTCATTCTTTGCATGCCAAGAAATTCGTTTTTACACTTAAGCATGCCACATCCCCCCTCTTGCAAAGGCAAAACCCTTGCCTAGGAAATCCTTGAGATTATGGATTCCCACTAAGGTTAGTGTGCAAGAGAGTGATAGTTACATCAACTCTCTAGTTAGGGATGTGATCACCTCATGTGATTACATTAGGAAATCAAACTCCTCTTGGGTTTGGTTGCCTAATGTTTAGGTTCCTCACACATATGCATATTGCATGGGTATTGTGCTTGAATGTTTATTTTTAGCATACCCATTGTTTGTGTATGTTTCATGATTTTGAAAATATTTTCAAACTTAATTTTCATGAAAATGGGGACCTTGGGGTTTGTTGACATGCATGCTTTGTTGATCCATGTGTATGTCAATGGGGGAGTTAATATGTTATATGTTTAAAGTATTTTAAGACATATTTTAACTCTCATTTTGGAGGTTATTTGAGATCTTTATTCACATTTGGTTGTTTTTAATCTCAAACCAAACCTCTTTTATATTGCCAACATGTTTTATGATACATTTGTTTTTGGCAATATTTTTTTTGTGTACTTTGAAGCTTGCTTTTTCCAGATCTATTGCTTTAATACACTTTAGGCTCATGGCTCCATTAATTTTAATTGGTATTAGATTCTAGAAGTCAAAAATTGACCATTTCTATGATCTAGGGGAGCATGTGATAGTGAATTGATAACCACTAAATTTTTAAATGTGGTATCATACATATCTTTCTTTTCTTGCATATTGTCACATCTTGGTTAAGATGATAAAGGGGGATATTTTTGATGTCCACCTTTTTGACGATGTCAATGGGGAGAGATATATGTTTGCATTATGTAAATATATATGGGGAGATATATTCATATGCATATGGGGAGAGATATATCTATGAGGAGAGATATATGTGATTAGATAAACCTTGCATGTTTGCATGATATTGTATTTTACATTTGGTTTACAATTGTTTTATGTAATCCATGCCTATTATATGTCACCTTGATTTCAGTTGGTATTATGAGTATTTACCTTTGTGTAGCTCATTGTTTATTTGGTGCATATAAGTAGGGGGAGCTCATTAGCATTGTGCTTTAATACTTTGTATTTTACATAATGTGTGTCATCATCAAAAAGGGTGAGATTGTTGAGTATTGGTGTTTTATACCAATCTTATTTTGATGATGATCACAACATTATGTTGTTGCTAATGACTCTCATGTTTTAGTCTCTCAGTTTTATCTCAAGAATATCTTTCTTGGAGTCTAATCACTTGGTGCAAGGATGGACATCAAGTGGAGAAGAGCCAAAGCTTGGACTCAAGGAGTGCCAAAGCTTGGAGATGATGGAGAGCAATCAAGGAATCTAGATTGAAGACTTAGACTCTAAGGAAAGCATTGTAATCCATGTATTTTACTTTATTGCTTTCTCTCTCTTTTGAGTCTAGGATTAATGTAATGCCTTATTAGATGGTTTACTCATTCATGCATATGCTTATAAACCATCTTAGTGAGCCTTAGGATTATCATAGAATCCAACCCAATAGGTTCACTCTGTCCAAAGACTCATTTGGAGTCTCTGGCTTTTCGTCAGTCGCCTGCTGAAGGAAACACAGTCGACTGGGTGATTTCCAGTCGCCTGTAGATCCATCTACAGTCGTCTGACATGCACAGCTCAAGTCAACATTTCAATTGACTCAAACTTTAGCTTTACGCACAGTCGTCTGTCGATCAGTTTACAGTCACCTGTATTTTTACAGTCGCCTGGAGATTGGTCATCAGTCGTCTGTATAGCGTAAGTGCATTCTCTGCATCTCTCTGTTGTTTCTCCATTTTATACTGCAGACAACTGATGAAGAATGTACAATCGCCTGACTATTTGACAGTCGACTGTAGTATTAACATCAGTCGCCTGTGCGAAGAATTGGAGAAAGAGTGCAGCTCTCTGTTTCGATCCATCCCCTGCAGTAGTCGCCTGCTGAAGGTTTAACAGGCGCATGTCTTGTTTGTCAGTCGACTGTATTGACTTCATCAGTCGACTGTCCTGGCATAGATTGTAGCCGTTGGATATTTTCTAGCCGTTGATCAGTCGACTGTCTTTTGATCAACAGTCGACTGTTCCTGTCGTTTTCGCCTAGTTTCTAGCCGTTGCCGAATTATTTCTTTGGCTGTTTCCTTGGGTTTTGGGGCTTAATATGGGGTTCCTATATATTTGAGTTTGCTACCTTCACTTTAGAACTCTTGACAACACTTGATAACTCTTAATTCTATAGAAAATCTCAAGAGATCAATAAGCTACTCTCAAGCTCCCTCTTTTCCCTCAATTGAGCATTCATCCTTCTTCATGCATTGAAGTCCAGCTCAAGGAAAATCATCCAAGTGCTCTCAAGCATATCCCAACACTTGGAGATCCTCTTTCATGCCTTGCATCCATTAATGAGTAAGCATCTCAAGGCATAGGTAAGAGTATTTATTTTACTTGGTGTAATTTGTGTCTCTAATTCTCTTTGTAGGAATTAGAACTTTCTCTCTTTGTGGGAGGTTGTCTCTTTGTGGGACTTAGGAACTCTCTTTGTGGGAGTTTAGTGTCCTAGTGTAGGGCTAAACATAATTCTTTGAGTAGGAGTTAGTGAATCTCTGTGTGGGGGGCTTGATCCTCGTGTAGGATTGGTTGGGTCCTTGTGTAAGGCATAAATCCTCTTTGTAGGGTATCTCCTTGTGAGATTTGTATTCACTTCTCTATGTGGGAATATAGTGAATATAGGTGTGGCTGGATGTACCCAAGTTTAGGGAACCAGGGTAAAACTGTTTGTTTACGTTTGGATTGATTGTGCCTTTTAATTCCTCTTGTATTTATAATTCCGCATTTGCAAGTTAAATTTTAATTGGACAATTTTATTGCCATTACACTATTCACCCCCCTCTAGTGTGTGTTGTTAGTATTGCAAGGGTAAGACGATCCTTACACCGCTCACGTTCTCGCTTCCACACATGGGAAGCGGGGTGTGACAGGTTTTAGTGGTGGCCCATGCAGGTCTCATCCTCATCTTGCACTCTGCGAGACACTTTAGAAACAGTACCGATATTATTACTAACCAGCTCGTTTAAATAAAGTTGTACACAAATGTTTACCTTTTCTGTTACAGCTTGGCAGGAAGGCATAACACTCGCAATGGGAATGGAGTCGATGGGAACGGTAATCCCGACTTCAATGAACTCCTAGGTGTTATGAGAGGCATGCTGGAGATCCAGCAGCAGCTGATTCAGCAAGGACGACAAGCTACACCACCGCCTCCTCCTCAAGCTAAACCTGGAGCCAAGCAATTTCGAGAGCTGAACCCGAAGAGCTTATCGAGAACAGAAGGGCCGATAGCAGCTGAAGAAAGGGCCAAGAGTACGGAAGATGATCCGAGTCTTTCCCGTATTAATCAAGCTGGATGGGTTGAAGTGGCCAAGAAGCAACTGACGGGCAATGCACGAAACTGGTGGGACAGGGAAAAAGCCCGTCTGGTTAAGCCCATCAACTGGGCCATGTTTTGTTGGATATGGATGACGTTTGTACACCCTTGTAGGGGATGTACGAGGGAATACGGACCTCGAACGTCGCGCACATGAAGTCGTGTGCAAAGGGAATCTGTTCCCTTGCGGAGAGGATCTCTAGATTAATGGGAAAGTCGCATTATATGTGCATAAGTGCATGCGACATATGGCTAATAAAGGGGTAATATCTTAAGCTTATGTTGTACCATGCATATGGTACAACTTAAGCTTATAATGTGCCATGTATAATGGTACACTTTAGTTAAATTGTTCCAAAGGAACAATTACTCCGAAAATAACTACCTTGGGGGCTATAAATAAGACCCAAGGCTTAGCCATTTTCTTACACTTTTGCATGGTATTCTTGCCTTGCATTTCATTCTAGCGAAGCTCTGCCGAAATCCTTCCTCTCTCTTTATCCAAGTTCTTAATCTAAAAGTAGAGATTTAGATTGTGGATTTAGTAGCCTTACTCCGTTCGTGAGAAGACTCGATCCATCGTGGCGAATCCGAAGGCGAAGTTCCAAGACTACCGTGCCGCATACGCAAGCGTAAGTCTCAACTTCATTTATCGATCCTAACTCTGTTTTGACAGGATCCTACATTGGTATCAGAGCTATACGGGTTCGCCCCGGTCAAACCGCCGCCCCGTCAAAACTATGAACGAGTCGTTGTCTTTTTCATGAATGGGTATCCTACCATTACGGATATGGTAGGAACGCTTCGTGACGGAGAGAACGCAGCGGTTGTTCTTTTCACGTTAGGGTCTTCTGTCATTACGGATATGGCAGGAACTCTCCGTGACGGGAAGAACCGACCGTTCATATCGTCAAACTCGCTCTCTTCATGGATGCTGAGTCTCCATTCATAGGGAATGGGCGCTCTCTTCATGTGGAGCGCGTAGTTTACGAATTTTTTGAAGAGGGTTAATTTTTGGCACACGGCCATTGGAGGACAACTACTTCCTTGACGAACGGGTGCTTCACCGGAGAAGAAGGTGATAGTTATTTCCATCGGGGAAGATGAATTTTGGTGCATGTGCACCATGGCCAAATGGGCTATGAAGGCCATGCACCCCCCTCCCTATGCGGAGGGGGTTGGCTACGGCCAATAACCACCACGGCAACCCCCTCCGGCGGGGGTGTGCGGCCACCCCACACAAGGGGAGGCCGGCCATGGCCAAAATGGCCTTGGCCATGACCGGCCATGGCCAAGCCATGGCCGGCCATGGCCAGGCCTGGCCGAGGCCAGGCCAGGGCCAGGGGGCCCTGGCCGGCCTCGGCCAAGGCAGAGGCCCTGGCCGAGAGGCCAGAGCCTCTGGCCGGCCCTGGCCGGCCTCTGCCAAAGGCCCTGGCCGAGGGGCCAGGACCCCTGGCCGAGGGGCCAGGACCCCTGGCCGGCCAGGGCAGAGGCCCTGGCCGGCCAATCATGGCCACTGGCCGGTCAAGGCACAGGCCCTGGCCGGCCGGGGGGTGCAAATCCATACGGGGATTTTTGGTCGACCAATCTGGGTGTTTTGGTCGACCAATCCGGCAAAAGGCCTTGGTCGAACACGAATGTGCCGACTAGCCCATACGGGGCTAACGACAATCGTCTGCTCTTATTTTATAAAGTTTTTTCTTGGACTCTACTCCTTGAAGATTAGCCATAGTGCTCTACTTCATGCGATATTAGCCATGTCATTGTGCTCTACTCTACGGAGATTAGCCAATGTACTTATGACGTTGTGCTCTGCTCTACGGAGATTAGCCAATGTATTTCAAATTTTTTGAAAAAGATGTTTTCAAATAGGTAATGTCCCGTCCTTAATCGGGATAGCGCAATTTAGAATTCCAAGTCCTACCACGATCCGGCCATGGTTATCTAACCCATGGGTGTGTAGAACAGGTCTCGTGGCTTGGCAATTGTTGCGCTAAAATTCTTTGCACAAACTCTCACCTATTCCATTTTGAAAGATATGTTTTTCAAAAGTATTTTTTTTCCGCTGCTGGTACCATACGGGTATCATTTCTGATTTCTTTTTACATGAGATAAGTAAGAGGGATACTTTGAAAGTTACTTCTAGATGGTAGTTGGGAACGTAGTGAACTTCTCGATTCTAGAGTAACATTTCAGCTTATCCAAGGAACTTATCAAGTGTTTAAGAATCGAAACTTTATGCATAGAATTTTGATCGTGTTTTTCATTTTCTTTGCAGTTTTTTGATTCGAATATGTCTACCGCTTCTAAGAACATTGTCGCCGAGCTCAACAAAGGTGAGAAGCTCAACGGCGACAATTATAAACTTTGGTCAATAAAAATCCAATATGTTTTGGAGGAGCAAGATGTGCTTGAAACACTCCAAAACATAATGGAAGAACCTGAGTTGGGCAATACGGCCCAACACAAGAGGGACCGGGAAGCTTATGAGACTTGGGCTCGAAAGAACAAAATAGCACGTATTACGTTATTGTCCGCAATGGACAATGACATAATGCGTCTATTTCGGGAATTCAACCTAGCCAAAGACATATGGTCTGGGCTATAAATAAAGTTTGGTGGAACTTCGGTCACCAAACTCCGCTCCTTAAATATTCAATTTGATTCGTACAAAATGCGGCGAGATCACTCTATGAAAAAGCATCTCCTCCACATGGCGAATCTTATAGCTGAATTGAAGGATGCGGGTATTACGCTGTCTGACGAACAGCAGATCCAAGCAGTCATTCGTTCACTCCCAGATAGCTGGGATAACATGAAAATGCACCTCACTCATAATGAATGCATTAAAACTTTAAGCGATGTATCCAAACACCTCAAACTCGAGGAAGAGCGGATTCAAGCCGTAAAACCTAGTGCTGAGGTGCACATGGCCGCTAGTTCCTCACATGGAGGAAAGAAACGGAAGGATAAACGCTTAAGGTTTGTGAACGAACGAAAGCAAGAACCGGAAACCTCAAAGAAGACTAAGAACAAAAAGTGGCAAAAGAATGTGCACTCAAAGAAGAAAAACTTGATGAAGATCAAGTGCTTTAAGTGCAACAAGTACGATCACTTCGCCCGTACATGTACGGATGGAAGTGATAAGGTAACTTGTAGGGCTAGTTACATATGTGTTTCTAGTTCCATGTTTCTTGCTGAATCTAACTATTTTTGGTTGATTGATTCAGGGGCCACAGACCACGTTGCGAAGGACAGAAGGTTCTTCGTAGAGTATCGAAGGATAACTTAAGGAACAAAGTGGATATACATCGGCAACAACACTCGTGTTGAAGTCAAGGGCGTCGGAACATGCAAGCTAGTTCTCGACAACGGCCGGACTCTATTATTGCACGACGTCCTCTTTGCTCCAGATATTAGAAGGAATATCGTATCCGTGGTCATGTTAATGTCTTTAGGTTATGAATGGAGGTTCTATGAACAAAATGTTGACCTTGTTTGTAATAGTTCTTTAGTTGGGTCGGGTAATGTTTGTAATGGATTGATTGTTTTAAACACTATGTGTGATGATTCTTCTTCTATTAATGAAAGTTTCCATTTGACAAATGCTTCTAATTCTGAAACTGAGATCATTTGTTGGCATGCAAGACTTGGTCACATTGGACAACCTAGAATGGATAGACTTGCCAAAAGTGGCTTGCTATCTAATGTTTCAAAAGTTGAAATGTCAACTTGCGAACATTGTCTTGTAGGAAAAACTTGTCGCAAGCCGTTTGGAACTGGCACAAGGGCCGAAGTTCCATTACAGCTTACCCATTCGGACATTTGCGGTCCAATGAATGTTAAGACAAGACGCGGGAAGTCCTATTTCATCACCTTCATTGATGACTTCACCCGTTTCGGTCACATTTATTTGGTATCACACAAACATGAAGCTTTATCTTGCTTCAAAAACTATATGAGTTTAGTGGAAAATCAACTAGATCGCAAGATAAAGATCTTGCGAACCGATCGGGGTGGAGAATATCAATCAACGAGTTTTAAGGAACTCTGTGATGAAAAAGGCATAGTTCATCAAATAACTATGCCTTATACTCCGCAACAAAACGGTGTTGCGGAAAGAAGAAATAGGACATTGATGGAAATGGTCCGATCAATGATGTCTCAGGCAAATTTGCCCATCACCTTTTGGGATGATGCATTATTGACGGCAGCATTCATCTTAAACCGTGTTCTCTCGAAGTCGGTAAGTTCTACTCCTTATGAGTTGTGGAACAATAGAACTCCAGACTTAAGCATTCTAAAACCTTGGGGTTGTGCCTCTTATGCATATTTATCCTCTCACAAATATGGCAAACTTGGGCCACATGGGAGGAAGTGTATCTTCATCCGATACGCTGAAAACTCCAAAGGATATGTTTTCATCGGTCAAGAGGACAATGGGGGTCTAATAGAATTCGAATCGAGGAATGTTGTCTTCTTGGAAAACGAGTTTCCAAGACAGGGTGAGATAAGTCAAGACTTATCCTTGTTTGAGACTTGGGATCAAGAAGGATCGGAACGTTCGAGTGGGAGAATTCTTGGTGAAGAGGAAAATGACCCTCATACTTCACCTATGGATGATACGAACGATACCAATCCTATTCCGAGTGGGAGTGATGTTATTCCAAGTGGGAGTGATGTCATTCCAAGTGGGAGTAATCAAACTCAAGCAAGACGTAGTAATCGAACGAGGCTAACACCTCTGAGATTTGAGGATGAATTTCCTCAAACATTTATGACAATACTACAAGATGATGACGAACCTGTAAATTTCAAACAGGCCGTCACATGCCCTGCTAAAGATAAATGGATAGCGGCGATGGAAGAAGAACTTCAATCCATGAAAACAAACCAAGTCTGGGACTTGGTTGATTTACCTAAGGGACGTAGAGCCATTGGGAACAAGTGGGTTCTCAAAATCAAGCATAAGGCTGATGGCTCCATCGAGAAATATAAAGCTCGCCTTGTTGCGAAAGGTTTCACGCAACAGGAATGAATAGACTACAAAGAGACTTTCTCTCCTGTCGTGCATTTTACCTCCATTCGCTTAATTCTGGCAATGGTGGCTTGTTTGGACCTCGAGTTACATCAGATGGATGTAAAGACTGCTTTTCTTAACGGAGAACTAGATGAGGAGATCTACATGGAACAACCAAACGGGTTCGTACAAGAAGAAAACAAACATAAGGTTTGTAAACTTCGTAAATCCATATATGGTCTTAAACAATCCTCATGGCAGTGGTATGTGCGCTTTCAAGAAGTCGTTTTGTCGTATGGTTTCTCCATGCTCGACGAAGACAACTGCGTATACATTAAGAGGATTAAGAACAAGTCTGTAATTATGTCTCTTTATGTAGATGACATACTTATAGCCGGAAATGATAAGCATCTTATAATGGATATCAAATCTTGGCTTTCATCGTTCCAAGAAACTTCTTTCTCTCTCTCAAGAGACATATATAAAAAAAGTTTTAGAACGGTTTAATATGCAGGACTGCAAGCCAATTGATACTTCAATAAGCAAAGGCGAGGGTCTATGTTTGGAAATGTGTCCCAAAGATCCAAAAGAAAAGAAAGCTATGGAAAAGGTTCCATACTCCAGTGCTGTCGGGAGTCTGATGTACGCCATGATGTGTACCAGACCGGACATTTGCTATGCTGTTGGTATGGTAAGCCGTTACCAATCCAACCCAGGACAGACACACTGGAAAGCGGTGAAGAGGATATTAAGGTACCTCAATGGGACTGCGGACTATGCGTTGTGCTATCAAGGCAATACCTTGAGACTCGAAGGCTATACCGATGCTTATTGGGCAGGTGATCTCGACAAGCGAAGATCAACCTCAGGCTTTGATTTCTTGCTCGGGAATGGTGCAATATCCTGGAGCAGCAAGAAGCAAACCTGTATCGCCCTATCAACCATGGAAGCCGAATTTGTAGCATTCATCATGGCGGTCCAAGAAGCTGTTTGGCTTAGGAAATTCTTAGACAGGCTGACGGATGCCACTGACTCGAGCACTGTTCCTATATACAGTGATAGTCAAGCTTCGATTGCCTATGTCAAAGATCCTAAATTTCATTGTAAGACCAAACACATTGATATTCGATTCAAGTTTGCGAAGGACTATGACAAACGGAAGGAAGTAGACATAGGATACATATCCACGCATAAGATGATAGCGGATCCCCTTACTAAGGCGATCCCCAGAGATGTGTTCTTCAAACACTTATCATCTATGGGAATGCGTAGGTGCTGAGCTGTATCATGTAATATTTCCCATGTCTATATAAGATCAAAGTTTAATAAAAGGAAGAAGTTCTTTTATATATTGCATACAAGTTTCTTACAAATGATTTTATACATTTGTGTTTAAGTCTCAGCTATTTTATTGTGTGTATGTCGGATAGATTAAGGTTGGCTCTCTCACATGAGCAACCGCCTTATCTTATCAGATGGATAAGATAGAGATGAGACTAGTTTAAAGTCAAAATCATTAGACGAATGATTTAGAGTCGTGACTTAAACAAGATAGTCGAATGAAAGATCTGCATCATATGGATGCTTACAAAAGATCTGAGATCTGTATCACAAGGATATTTAAAAGAGATCTCATAGGATTTTATAAATCCTATCTGTCTTATGCAGGATGAGAGTCCGGGAATATTTCATGGGTAGTAAGGGGACTCAAAAGATAGGCACTGTGGTGTCTGATCTTTCATCCGTACAACATCATTAAGACATACTCTCCCTGGGAAAGGAGTGATGTTGTAATACGTGTTCATACCATGTATGCATTTCGACCACTGAGTTAGTAGCAATAGTGTTTACTATTATGTGAGACTCAAAGGCCATATGGGTCTTAACTCTTACCCTCAAGGACTCCAATTGGTTCCTTTAGATTTGACGAGATGATCGCTATCTTAGCGTGTTGCTAATGGGCTATGATAATTCGGCTCGGCGGGGCACGTTAGAAAAGCGAATCAAGTCAAGATCAGAAGGTTCGCAAGAAGAGGAAGATTGATTTCATATTCACATTTGGACTTTAATGATTCAAAGCTGGCCAGCCAATTGTGATCCAGATGGGATTCAATTGTTGAATATAAAGTATAATAAATGTGAAGAAATAATCTAGGGTAAAGCATGCGTTGAACTACTCAACTTTGCACCTTCGAGGTCGTTGTGTATCTCTAACAAGTGCACAACAACAGACTCTACGCGCATGACGGTCGCACGGTCTATTTCTCGGTATGATAGATGAAAGAACTAAGAGAAAGACGTTCTCTTACAATCCCCTCAAGTGTGAGTGGGAGATGTTGGATATGGATGACGTTTGTACACCCTTGTAGGGGATGTACGAGGGAATACAGACCTCGAACGTCGCGCACACGAAGTCGTGTGCAAAGGGAATTTGTTCCCTTGCGGAGAGGATCTCTAGATTAATGGGAAAGTCGCATTATATGTGCATAAGTGCATGCGACATATGTCTAATAAAGGGGTAATATCTTAAGCTTATGTTGTACCATGCATATGGTACAACTTAAGCTTATAATGTGACATGTATGATGGTACACTTTAGTTAAATTGTTCCAAAGGAACAATTACTCCTAAAATAACTACCTTGGGGGCTATAAATAAGACCCAAGGCTTAGCCATTTTCTTACAATTTTGCATGGTATTCTTGCCTTGCATTTCATTCTAGCAAAGCTCTGCCGAAATCCTTCCTCTCTCTTTATCCAAGGTCTTAATCTAAAAGTAGAGATTTAGATTGTGGATTTAGTAGCCTTACTCCGTTCGTGAGAAGACTCGATCCGTCGTGGCGAATCCGAAGGCGAAGTTCCAAGACTACCGTGCCGCATACGCAAGCGTAAGTCTCAACTTTATTTATCGATCCTAACTCTGTTTTGACAGGATCCTACATTGAATTCTTGGTGAAGAGGAAAATGACCCTCATACTTCACCTATGGATGATACGAACGATACCAATCCTATTCCGAGTGGGAGTGATGTTATTCCAAGTGGGAGTGATGTCATTCCAAGTGGGAGTAATCAAACTCAAGCAAGACGTAGTAATCGAACGAGGCTAACACCTCTGAGATTTGAGGATGAATTTCCTCAAACATTTATGACATTACTACAAGATGATGACGAACCTGCAAATTTCAAACAGGCCGTCACATGCCCTGCTAAAGATAAATGGATAGCGGCGATGGAAGAAGAACTTCAATCCATGAAAACAAACCAAGTCTGGGACTTGGTTGATTTACCTAAGGGACGTAGAGCCATTGGGAACAAGTGGGTTCTCAAAATCAAGCATAAGGCTGATGGCTCCATCGAGAAATATAAAGCTCACCTTGTTGCGAAAGGTTTCACGCAACAGGAATGAATAGACTACGAAGAGACTTTCTCTCCGGTCGTGCGTTTTACCTCCATTCGCTTAATTCTGGCAATGATGGCTTGTTTGGACCTCGAGTTACATCAGATGGATGTAAAGACTGCTTATCATTTCCGGCTATAAGTATGTCATCTACATAAAGAGACATAATTACATACTTGTTCTTAATCCTCTTAATGTATACGCAGTTGTCTTCGTCGAGCATGGAGGAACCATACGAAAAAACGACTTCTTGAAAGCGCACATACCACTGCCTTGAGGATTGTTTAAGACCATATATGGATTTACGAAGTTTACAAGCCTTATGTTTGTTTTCTTCTTGTACGAACCCGTTTGGTTGTTCCATGTAGATCTCCTCATCTAGTTCTCCGTTAAGAAAAGCAGTCTTTACATCCATCTGATGTAACTCGAGGTCCAAACAAGCCACCATTGCCAGAATTAAGCGAATGGAGGTAAAACGCACAACAGGAGAGAAAGTCTCTTTGTAGTCTATTCCTTCCTGTTGCGTGAAACCTTTCGCAACAAGGCGAGCTTTATATTTCTCGATGGAGCCATCAGCCTTATGCTTGATTTTGAGAACCCACTTGTTCCCAATGGCTCTACGTCCCTTAGGTAAATCAACCAAGTCCCAAACTTGGTTTGTTTTCATGGATTGAAGTTCTTCTTCCATCGCCGCTATCCATTTATCTTTAGCAGGGCATGTGACGGCCTGTTTGAAATTTGCAGGTTCGTCATCATCTTGTACTAATGTCATAAATGTTTGAGAAAATTCATCCTCAAATCTCAGAGTTGTTAGCCTCGTTCGATTACTACGTCTTGCTTGAGTTTGATTACTCCCACTTGGAATGACATCACTCCCACTTGGAATAACATCACTCCCACTCGGAATAGGATTGGTATCGTTCGTATCATCCATAGGTGAAGTATGAGGGTCATTTTCCTCTTCACCAAGAATTCTCCCACTCGAACGTTCCGATCCTTCTTGATCCCAAGTCTCAAACAAGGATAAGTCTTGACTTATCTCACCCTGTCTTGGAAACTCGTTTTCCAAGAAGACAACATTCCTCGATTCGAATTCTATTAGACCCCCATTGTCCTCTTGACCGACGAAAACATATCCTTTGGAGTTTTCAGCGTATCGGATGAAGATACACTTCCTCCCACGTGGCCCAAGTTTGCCATATTTGTGAGAGGATAAATGTGCATAAGAGGCACAACCCCAAGGTTTTAGAATGCTTAAGTCTGGAGTTCTATTGTTCCACAACTCATAAGGAGTAGAACTTACCGACTTCGAGGGAACACGGTTTAAGATGAATGCTGCCGTCAATAATGCATCACCCCAAAAGGTGATGGGCAAATTTACCTGAGACATCATTGATCGGACCATTTCCATCAATGTCCTATTTCTTCTTTCCGCAACACCGTTTTGTTGCGGAGTATAATGCATAGTTATTTGATGAACTATGCCTTTTTCATCACAGAGTTCCTTAAAACTCGTTGATTGATATTCTCCACCCCGATCGGTTCGCAAGACTTTTATCTTGCGATCTAGTTGATTTTCCACTAAACTCGTATAGTTTTTGAAGCAAGATAAAGCTTCATGTTTGTGTGATACCAAATAAATGTGACCGAAACGGGTGAAGTCATCAATGAAGGTGATGAAATAGGACTTCCCGCGTCTTGTCTTAACATTCATTGGACCGCAAATGTCCGAATGGATAAGCTGTAATGGAACTTCGGCCCTTGTGCCAGTTCCAAACGGCGTGCGACAAGTTTTCCCTACAAGACAATGTTCGCAAGTTGACATTTCAACTTTTGAAACATTAGATAGCAAGCCACTTTTGGCAAATTCAAGGCAGTGGTATGTGCGCTTTCAAGAAGTCGTTTTGTCGTATGGTTTCTCCATGCTCGACGAAGACAACTGCGTATACATTAAGATGATTAAGAACAAGTATGTAATTATGTCTCTTTATGTAGATGACATACTTATAGCCGGAAATGATAAGCGTCTTATCATGGATATCAAAGCTTGGCTTTCATCCGTCTTTGAAATGAAAGACATGGGTGAAGCTGCATATATCCTTGGGGTTAAGCTCTCAAGGAATCGTTCCAAGAAACTTCTTTCTCTCTCTCAAGAGACATATATAAAGAAAGTTTTAGAACGGTTTAATATGCAGGACTGCAAGCCAAATGATACTCCAATAAGCAAAGGCGAGGGTCTATGTTTGGAAATGTGTCCCAAAGATCCAAAAGAAAAGAAAGCTATGGAAAAGGTTCCATACTCCAGTGCTGTCGAGAGTCTGATGTACGCCATGATGTGTACCAGACCGGACATTTGCTATGCTGTTGGTATGGTAAGCCGTTACCAATCCAACCCAGGACAGACACACTGGAAAGCGGTGAAGAGGATATTAAGGTACCTCAAAGGGACTGTGGACTATGCGTTGTGCTATCAAGGCAATACCTTGAGACTCGAAGGCTATACCGATGCTTATTGGGCAGGTGATCTCGACGAGCGAAGATCAACCTCAGGCTTTGATTTCTTGCTCGGGAATGGTGCAATATCCTGGAGCAGCAAGAAGCAAACCTGTATCGCCCTATCAACCATGGAAGCCGAATTTGTAGCATTCATCATGGCGGTCCAAGAAGCTGTTTGGCTTAGGAAATTCTTAGACAGGCTGACGGATGCCACTGACTCAAGCACTGTTCCTATATACAGTGATAGTCAAGCTTCGATTGCCTATGTCAAAGATCCTAAATTTCATTGTAAGACCAAATACATTGATATTCGATTCAAGTTTGTGAATGACTATGACAAACGGAAGGAAGTAGACATAGGATACATATCCACGCATAAGATGATAGCGGATCCCCTTACTAAGGCGATCCCCAGAGATGTGTTCTTCAAACACTTATCATCTATGGAAATGCGTAGGTGCTGAGCTGTATCATGTAATATTTCCCATGTCTATAGAAGATCAAAGTTTAATAAAAGGAAGAAGTTCTTTTAAATATTGCATACAAGTTTCTTACAAATGATTTTATACATTTGTGTTTAAGTCTCAGCTATTTTATTGTGTGTATGTCGGATAGATTAAGGTTGGCTCTCTCACATGAGCAACCGCCTTATCTTATCAGATGGATAAGATAGAGATGAGACTAGTTTAAAGTCAAAATCATTAGACGAATGATTTAGAGTCGTAACTTAAACAAGATAGTCGAATGAAAGATCTGCATCATATGGATGCTTACAAAAGATCTGAGATCTGTATCACAAGGATATTTAAAAGAGATCTCATAGGATTTTATAAATCCTATCTGTCTTATGCAGGATGAGAGTCCGGAAATATTTCATGGGTAGTAAGGGGACTCAAAAGATAGGCACTGTGGTGTCTGATCTTTCATCCGTACAACATCATTAAGACATACTCTCCCTGGGAAAGGAGTGATGTTGTAATACGTGTTCATACCACGTATGCATTTCGACCACTGAGTTAGTAGCAATAGTGTTTACTATTATGTGAGACTCAAAGGCCATATGGGTCTTAACTCTTACCCTCAAGGACTCCAATTGGTTCCTTTAGATTTGACGAGATGATCGCTATCTTAGCGTGTTGCTAATGGGCTATGATAATTCGGCTCGGCGGGGCACGTTAGAAAAGCGAATCAAGTCAAGATCAGAAGGTTCGCAAGAAGAGGAAGATTGATTTCATATTCACATTTGGACTTTAATGATTCAAAGATGGCCAGCCAATTGTGATCCAGATGGGATTCAATTGTTGAATATAAAGTATAATAAATGTGAAGAAATAATCTAGGGTAAAGCATGCGTTGAACTACTCAACTTTGCACCTTCGAGGTCGTTGTGTATCTCTAGCAAGTGCACAACAACAGACTCTACGCGCATGACGGTCGCACGGTCTATTTCTCGGTATGATAGATGAAAGAACTAAGAGAAAGACGTTCTCTTACAATCCCCTCAAGTGTGAGTGGGAGATGTTGGATATGGATGACGTTTGTACACCCTTGTAGGGGATGTACGAGGGAATACAGACCTCGAACGTCGCGCACACGAAGTCGTGTGCAAAGGGAATCTGTTCCCTTGCGGAGAGGATCTCTAGATTAATGGGAAAGTCGCATTATATGTGCATAAGTGCATGCGACATATGGCTAATAAAGGGGTAATATCTTAAGCTTATGTTGTACCATGCATATGGTACAACTTAAGCTTATAATGTGACATGTATGATGGTACACTTTAGTTAAATTGTTTCAAAGGAACAATTACTCCTAAAATAACTACCTTGGGGGCTATAAATAAGACCCAAGGCTTAGCCATTTTCTTACACTTTTGCATGGTATTCTTGCCTTGCATTTCATTCTAGCAAAGCTCTGCCAAAATCCTTCCTCTCTCTTTATCCAAGGTCTTAATCTAAAAGTAGAGATTTAGATTGTGGATTTAGTAGCCTTGCTCCGTTCGTGAGAAGACTCGATCCGTCGTGGCGAATCCGAAGGCGAAGTTCCAAGACTACCGTGCCGCATACGCAAGCGTAAGTCTCAACTTCATTTATCGATCCTAACTCTGTTTTGACAGGATCCTACATGTTTCAAGAGCGTTTCAACGCTCAATATTTTCCTCGAGCAGCTAAGAGGGAACTGCATCAACGCTTTGTAAATCTGAAGCAAGGCAATCGGACAGTTGATGAATACGAGGGGGAATTCTCTATGCTCAGTCGATTTTCTCCACACCTGGTGGAGGATCCGAAGACTGCGTGAATCAATTTCTCCAGGGGCTGGACCTGGATATTCAGGGTTCGATGTCTTCGACGAACCCAACCACACTTCAGGAAGTGTTGGACGCTGCCAGGGATTATGAGCGTGTTCAGAAGCGTAAGAAGGCGCTTCAGATCGAAGGAAGCAGACGTCCACCGGAGCTACCCAGGGGCAATCTCATGCCTACTCAGACCGTAAAATTCAAGAGGCCTGCTGCTCCTATCAACAATCGACCTCAAATGGTATGTTTTCACTGCAAGCGGACTGGACATCTCAAGAAGGACTGCAGAGAGCCGCTAAACCAATGCCTGATATGCGGATCATCTGCACATGCCGCCAGGGACTGCCCTCGCCGCACCAATAATCCGATGACTGCTGGACCTTCTGGACCTGTTCAGCGTGGAGCTCCTGTACCAAATCAACGTGGACCACCTTTGGCTCCACAGCAGAAAGCTTATGATCAGGCAAAGCAGACCCCGCCGAGGCGACATGCATTTACCATGATGGCCGCTGAGGCCGAAACTGATGAACAAGTGATCTCAGGTATTACCTAAACTATTCTTTTTATACACTTATGGTATGTTTACATATCTGTGTTTGATTTATTTGCCCTTAGCTAAGGTGTTTCCCTACATTCTAGGTGTTATCTTAGTAGCCTCTCATCCGGCTCTATCCCTATTTGATTCTGGAGCCTCACACTGCTTCATATCCCAAGGATTCGTAGAGAAGCATTCTATTCGTATTGACCTCTACCGAATTGCTGGAACATCACTACTGGGAGTGGAGTAGTGAAAACTTCTAGTGGCTGTCGATCTTGTCCCATAGTGTTCTGTGGACACGAGTTGTTTGCAGATTTTATGATAGTCGACATGCCAAACTTCGATGCAATATTCGGCATGGAATGGTTAGGAAATTTCTACGCTACCATCGATTTCCACAAGAAGAAGGAGTGTTCGAAATCCCTGACTATCTGGTGTTTGAATTCGCAAGCGGAGACCGTTCACTTGGACTTATAAAGTTTCAGGCTAAGCCGAACGAAATGATCATTGCATCAATGCAAGTCGAGCCCGCGAAGCCTAGAGTGGTTCAAGATTTTGAGGATGTATTTCCTGAAGATATTTCAGGATTACCACCTGATCGAGCTTTGGAATTCATCATCGACCTTCTGTCGAATACCCAACCAATTTCGAAGGCACCTTATCGTATGGATCCTACTGGAGTGGAAGAACTTCAGAAACAACTCGACGACCTGTTGCAGAAGGGATTGATACATCCTAGCATATCTTCTTGGGGTGCGCCAGTTCTATTGGTCAAGAAGAAAGATGGGTCAAGAAGGATGTGTGTGGATTACCGAGAACTGAATAAGGTAACCATAAAGAACAAGTACCCGCTTCTGCGCATTGACGACATCTTCGATCAACTTGGCGGATCGCGAGTATTCACGAAACTGGATCTCCGAAGTGGTAATCATCAAGTGAAGGTCAGAAGTGAAGACATCCCGAAGACGGCATTCCAGACCAAGTATGGGCATTATGAATTCGTAGTCATGCCATTCGGTGTGACTAACGTCCCAGCAGTATTCATGAATCTTATGAACTTGATCGTCTATGAGTACTTGGATAAGTTCATTGTGATCTTCATCGATGACATCTTGGTCTACTCAAAGAATGAAGAAGAGCATGCTAAGCATCTGCGGATTGTATTGTAGATCTTGCGACATCATCGGCTGTATGCCAAGTACAGCAAGTGTGAATTTTGGTTAGACCGAATTGCATTCCTCGGGCATGTGGTATCGGGCGACGGTATATCTGTCGACCCGGAGAAAGTTACCTCGGTCAGGAATTGGCCGACTCCTCGATCAGCATCAGATATCAGGAGTTTCTTAGGATTGGCAGGTTATTACCGTCGATTCATCGAGGACTTTTTAAAGATTACTGAGCCTATGACTCTTCTGACGAGGAAGGATATCAAATTCATCTCGTCCGAGGCATGTGAGAAAGCATTTGAAGAATTGAAGGCAAAACTGACAACTGCACCAGTTCTGGCTATACTAGATAGGACTGGATGATTTGAAGTATATTGTGACGCATCTGGCAAAGGTCTCGGATGCGTACTGCATCAACATTGTCATGTTGTAGCATATGCTTCTCGACAACAGAAGACTCATGAGAAGAATTATCCAACTCATGATCTGGAGTTAGCTGCAGTTATATTTGCCCTAAAGATTTGGAGACATTTTCTATTGGGCGAGCAAGTCAAGATCTTCACCGACCACAAAAAGTTTGAAGTACATCTTCACCCAGAAGGAGCTCAATATGAGGCAACGTAGATGGTTAGAGCTCATGGCTGATTATGATATTGATCTTCAATATCATCCTGGAAAGGTGAATGTGGTACCAGATGCATTGAGTCGATTACCAGTGATTATGACTCTCACAGCTCAATGGAGACTTCTGCAAGCAATAAGAGAGTTGGAAATTGAAGTTATTTTGCCCGGGACTTCGGCAACATGGATGAATATGCAAATCCAGTCTACTATCATGGATCGGATTAAAGCCGCTCAGTCTGGAGATGTGAAGTTACAGAAGATCAAGCGCAAGTGGAATCAGGTCTTCGAACGGATTTTCTTATCCATGAAGACGGATCTTTGAGATATGGCAGCAGAATCTGTATACCTTCAGACGATATCCGAGAAGAGCTCATGAAAGAAGCACATAGCTCTCCATACTCTATTCATCCTGGTGGAACTAAAATGTGCAAGGATCTTCGTCTGAATTTTTGGTGGCATGGAATGAAGAGGAGCATAGCTCGCAGTGTAGCTAAGTGCCTTGTGTGTCAGCAGGTGAAGGCTGA
Source organism: Scilla litardierei (assembly GCA_030789695.1). Lineage (NCBI taxonomy): Eukaryota > Viridiplantae > Streptophyta > Magnoliopsida > Asparagales > Asparagaceae > Scilla > Scilla litardierei. The sequence goes on along the minus strand of CM061137.1, from coordinate 136,875,335 downwards.
ACATCACCGCACTGCTGGATTGCTTCAACCTCTGCCTATTCCAGAATGGAAGTGGCAGCACATCACTATAGATTTTGTGACGGGACTACCTCGGAATACTAAGCAGAATGAGGCGCTTTGGGTGATCGTTGCCTGATTAACCAAATCAGCGCATTTTATACCTTTCCGAGTGGGACAATCTACAGAAATACTTGATAAGAAGTATATGGAGGTAACGATTTATCCTATACCTTTAAAACTTCTTTCTAGTATACGTTGTGATGTAATCGATAATCGTGCAGGAGATTGTTCAATTGCATGGAGTTCCAGTGAGCATTGTCTCTAACCGAGATACTAGATTTACATCTCAATTTTGGAAGTGTCTGCAATCCAATCTGGGTACCATTCTTAGTTTCAGCACTGTGTATTACCCACAGACGGATGGCCAATCAGAGGGTACCATTCAGATTTTGGAAGATATTTTACGAGCATGTATGCTGGATTTCAAAGGCTAGTGGGAAGATCATCCTCACCTGGTAGAGTTTGCCTATAACAATAGCTACCAAGCCAGCATTGGCGTGGCCCCATTTACAGCACTTTATGTGAGAAAATGTCGTTCCCCTTTGAGTTGGGATGACATTGGCGATCGAGAAGTCTTGGGTCCTGAGATGATCGTAGAAGCTGTTGACGTAGTGCGCACCATCAGAGACAAACTTCGCATTGCGTAGGACCGATACAAGCACTGGGCTGACGCGAAGCGTCGTCATCTAGAGTTTCAACCTGGAGATCATGTATTCCTGAAGATATCTCCTAATCGGGGATTGATAAGATTTGGAAGAAGAGGAAAACTTGGTCCAAGATTCATTGGACCCTTCGATGTATTGGAACGAGTTGGAGAAGTAGCCTATCGTCTGGCGTTACCACCTTCACTAGAGGGAGTGCATGATGTGTTTCATGTCTCCCAGCTGCGTCGTTATATTAGTGATCCTGCACATGTAGTTTACCACTCAGATATCATAGTGCGACCAGATCTGACCTATAAGCAGCAGACAGTACAGATTCTAGATCGACGTCAGAAGACTCTTAGGAATAGAGTCGTTAACCTCATGAGAGTGATGTGGCGTCACGACTCACCTGGAGAATCTACATGGGAGCGGGAAGACGATATGCAAGAACGCTACCCTTATCTATTCATCTAGTATGATGATATTAATAGTGTAACGGTCTGTTTTCATCAAGACAAATATTTACCTATTTAAACTACTTTCAAAATTTTTATAACTATTTTATAATGGTTTGTTAGGAGTTTTACGAATTCAAAAATTTCTTATAAAAATATTTTGAAGTATCAAACTAGTTATGAAGTATTTTAGTAAGTTCGGGTTCCATTAAATATCTCTAAATAATCTGGTAAAAATTCATTTTCAATTATTACCGTTTTGGCTTAATGAATTTATTTTCTATACAAACACCATCAAAACATTTTCAAACTTCTACGGTAACATTCTATGATCATTTAGGGATTCTCACATTAATTTCGTAATTTTCTGAAGTCAAATCGATAGAGAACCCGCAAACCCGCTTCCTAAACGTTTTGGCCTAAAACACGTATTTCCGTAGCTCGAACCCTAAATTGGATCTCGTATTCGCGATCCTCGCGGTGATACGATCCTGTGGGTATGTTTTCGAAAATTTTCGGACACGTTTACTAGTAGGGACAAAATCGTAATTCTCGTTACAAAGTTACCGTTACCTTTTTACCCTAGCCAATTACTATAACCTAATTACCAATTACTTTAACCCCACATGCTTAACACGTTTAGACACTTTACAAAGTTTTCCAACTTTAGTCAAAAAGAATACCTACCGTATTAAAAATGTTGGGATTAGTCAACAACCCCTAAGCCCCTTATTAATTACAAATAGTAGGGTATTAACCCTATAAATACCCCCTAAGCCGTTTCATTCACAGATTAACCCTTTAATCCCTAAGTTAAAATTTTGCGTTTAAAAAAATTTTCGCACAGCCTCACTTTTGTCTCTCTCCCGTTCAAACCCGTTCCAGCTCTCCTCCCTCTCCAGTGCTCGCACTCACTCCCTCTCGTCTCCGGCGAGCTTCGACCGCCGCTCCGACATCCTCCACGCTCTCCGCCGTCCACCGGAAGACCCCGCTCGCTGACGAAGCCCCCTCCGCCGCTGCGACATCCTCCATGCCCTCGCCTCCCGAAGCGAAGCCCCCGAGTCCCGCCACCGCCTGCACAGACCCCCGAAGCCAGCACCGCCGCCTCTCAGCTCGTCGCCGACGAGTTCTCCGAGCCCCGACGGTCGCCCACGAAGCCTCGCCGCCCTCACACGACCCCCGCCTCTACACTCTCTCTCTCACTCTCGCCTGGGTCGACGCTGCCCTTCGGCCATCTACACGGTCGCCGCCATCCACCGGAAGCTCGCCGCCGCTCTCGCTCACGACACCGCCACAAGACCCCGCCGCTCAGCCATCGCCAAGCCCGCCCTGCTGCTGTCGAGAGTCGACGGAGGCACGTAAAAACAACAATGGCAAACTCGTAATTACGATTTATTTCGTATTTTTCGTATTTTTATTTAATTAATAATTGGGTTTTATGATGAAAAATCCATAACTTGAAATGTAGGGCCCGGAAAAATATAAGACTTGGCCTAGGAAATCAGAAACAATGTTCCTGACCCAAAGGCGCTAGTTTCATCTCAATTTGATGCTTAATTTTTTCAGAATTAATTTTTAAGCCCAAAACTTAAATACGTCATTTTCTTTTAAAAATTCAAAACTTCTTATTTTTACATAAACTTATATATGATAAAGATATATGTTAAAGAACTTTTCGAGACTGTCATTTTGACAGCTCACTTGCAACATTCCGATGTAGATTGTATCCAGAATAAATTGTTGAATAAATACATTAGTAATTGAAAAATAGATTTTAAATTGATTTTGAGCTTTGAAAAATTATAAAAATTAAAAAAAGCATCTGAAAAATATTTTCTCTTGCAGAAAAATTATTTTCATCATATCTAGGCTATAGAAAAATTTAGAGCGTTTTCCGACACCGTTTTAGCCAGTTTTGAAAATCAGAACGATCAGATTATTTAAATAGGAACGTTGCGTGTTTTAATCAATGTTTTTGTGTTGCAGGTACAAACTATTGTGCACCTACTTCAGAGGAAGCCCTAGATCAAATTCCGGCTAGCTACCACAGCCTCGAAATTGGTAAGTCACGACTAATTCTAAAATTAGAAAAGTAGATAAGTGTACCCGTATGAACTTAGAACATCACTATAGCCTCCGAACGGCTACTTGACTTGAACCAACCTAGAGACCTAATTTAATAGGAATGCAATCAACTACAGATTACTTTGCCAACTTTCAACTTTGGTGGTTGAAACACACAATCATCAATTTGGGTAAATTGTGTGCTAACGAAACGACCACCCCTAAACCAACAGTTTTTGTAGTCCATGTTTGTTGGACTTGTCTTTATCCTCAAATTTCTTAGCATCTGCTCTGCTTTACTTTCTGGTTTTAAAACCAGTGGTCCTGGTTAACTATCATCGTGAACAAGGAATTGATAACATCTTGAGAAACATGTTGTGGAATATCTTGTGGAATATCTGGTGGAACATCGCATGGAACATCCCGTATAAAAATGTACATAGAACACTTGACACTTCACTGGGGTTTTTGGGGTAACTCATAGTTCGAGAGAGTGCGGGAGTGACTAGAGTTCAATCTACATGTCTAGCTGCCTGTGTTTCGGTAAACAAAATATGCTGCATGTCAGCATCCTGTCTAGCTGCCTGTGTTTTCGGCATTCGTCTGGGTCACGCTCAGGAAAGAGATGAACTCAATGGTCACATATTGTACTCTCCGACTTGAGTCACGTAGTTTAGTGTATAAGCTTTTGTCGGTTGCACACATAAGAATGATAAGCTTCCTTCAATGGACCATGATCCGGTCAATGTGCTTGGCTAAGTTTGTTGGATCACCCTTGCTAGACTTGGGGTAAGTGATCCTAGCTTAGTCACTTCCCTGGCCGTGTTCCGTTGGACCGCGAGGATGTGAAGCATGATTGTGTAACACCATCGATCTTCATCACCATCACACTATCTTTAGCTAATACAGTCACCGCTACTCTACACGTTCCATGTACGTTACTTCACTTATGCAGTCACAGTACTTTACTTGTCGTACCTTTAGCTACAGCGGTAGCATGTTTCACTTGCTTAGCCTGCTCTACCATTGTACCGTTGTTCCCCTTGTCAGTTCGATTTACTTTTACTACTCAGTTGCATACAGTAGTTGATCAGTACTTTACTTTCACTCCAGTTTGTTTGTACTTAGTTACTTTTTCTCATACTTGTGCACTGCTTCTTTTCTATACTTAGAATTGTTGTGACTTACCTTCGGTTCCATTTATGGCACCGACAGACGACGACCAGGTTGAAGAAATTGCCCCTAAGTTTACAGAGCCAGAGTACGACCCGGAGACTGCAGAATTTTAGCTGTTTGTATTGGTGTGAGTGTGCTATGTTATGTATTTTCTTTCCACATTTCCTTTCTGTATTTCCTTGATGTATTGGTGAGAGAGTGCTGCTTGCTGTTGTACTTTAAATTTGGACTGTAATAATGTACGCTGGTTTGAGTATTGGTATATCTCTGGATTGTGGCTATTTTGTTTTCACTGGTAAACTGCAGGACCTGCGCAAATATCAAAGAAGTAACATGCCCCCGAGAGCGGGTCGTTACAAGTTTGGTGGGCCATGCAGGTCCGCGCAAAATACCTCGTGAACAATATAGTAAAATCGGGATGTACTGTATACGATACTCGAATAAGCTGACATCTCCATATGTATGCAGGTGTGACATTCAAAACAATGGACGGAAACACCTATGAGAGTCCCAACGGAGCTGACCAATCTGGAGCTAGCAACCAGACCAACAACGGACCACTCCCACTGTGCATCAAATTTCAGATATCACATTACGAGAGATGATTCAAGCTATCCGAGGAGAACAGAAGCCCGGAGGAGGCATTCAAAAATTCCGGTCACTTCGACCAAAGACCTGGAATGGCATCGATGGCCCTCTGAAGGCCGAAGAATGGCTGCAAATCACTGAAGATAATCTGAGAGCTGCTCGGATTGGGGAACATGCTTGGGTGGACACTGCCAAGTCACAACTAACTGATGGAGCCAGAATCTGGTGGAACTCTGCTGAAGCCCGTCTGCAATGACCAATCGATTGGGCAACGTTCACTGAACACTTCAACACCCAGTACTTCTCACCCGAAGCTCAGATGGAACTACAAGCTCAGTTCGTCGGACTGAAGCAAGATTCCATGACAGTGGAACAATATGATGCCCAATTTACACTACTTAGCCGTTTTGCTCCCGGGATGGTTGCCACCCCACTGACCCAAGCTCAACGCTTCAAGCAAGGGCTAAACATAGAGATCCGTCGAAACTTGGTTGGACGCCAACTCTACACACATACTGAGGTTCTGGCTGCAGCTCGTGAACATGAGTTCATTGAAAGAGAAGGAAGGCTTGAGATGGCTACCAGAAGGCCACCACCTCCGACCCCTGCTACTGGATCCAGTCGACGACCTCCATCCAACCATGTGTACAGGCCGACCCAACAGACTCAATTCAAGAGACATGCCCCACCACCATGTCCGGTGTGTCATCACTATGGGAAGCCAAGGCACCTTCGTTCTGAATGTCGATCGTATCTGAACCTTTGTCTGATTTGCGGGTCGAAGGACCATGCCGCAAGGGACTGCCCAAAGAGGCCTCGACCTCCCAACCCTGCTCCAGCTAATGCCCCAGCCAGGAATGCTCCACAGCGACCACCACCACCTGCTCCGCAACGACAACCACTCCCGCCTCAGCAGCAAGCATTCCAGCAAGCTCGACCACAGGTGCCACCTCCAAGGCGTCAAGCTTATACTATGACTATAGAAGAGGCCGAAGCTACAGACCAAGTGAGCACATGTATGAGATATCCTATTCAGCATTAAGTTCTATTATCTAGAAGTCATAAACTTAGACAAGATTCTCGTAACCATAGGTATCGTCTTAGTAACCGGTAAACCCGCCCTCACTTTATTCGACTCGGGAGCTACACATTGCTTCTTGGCGAATCGATTCGTCAAAACACATGCCGTTCCTGTTGAATCTCTGACTTCTCGTTGGAAGGTAGAAACCGCTGGCGGTTCCCTACCAATAACTAGTGGATGGCTTCACTGTTCCATAGTAATTTGTGGACGAGACCTTTTCGCCGACTTTATGGTGATAGAGATGCCAAATTTCGATGTTGTTCTTGGGATGGATTGGTTAAGGATATTTCATGCCACCATTGACTGTCGTCAAAGGAGGGTGGATTCGAAATACCCAACCATCCTAAGTTCGAATTCCACAGCGGAAGCCGATCAGAAGGACCAGTGATGTTTCGGGCCAAACTCTCAGAGGCAGTTGCGACTGCATTGGACGTCAAGCAAAAGAAACCAGAAGTAGTACGAGAATTCTTGGACGTATTTCCGGACGAACTCTCAGGTTTGACTCCAGATCGCAGCCTCAAATTTACCATTGATCTTGTACCAGGTGCACAGCCGATATCCAAGGGACCCTATCACATGGCACCACCTGAGCTTGAAGAAATTCGAGCTCAGCTGGATGATCTCATATAGAAGGGATTGATACGACCCAGTGTATCCGCCTGGGGTGCCCCTGTGCTGCTCGTGAAGAAGAAGGATGGATCATAACGCATGTGCGTCGACTACCGCGAGCTGAACAAGTTGACGGTGAAGAACAAGTATCCCCTACCTCGCATCGACGATCTTTTCGACCAGCTTGGAGGATCGAGCGTATATTCGAAGTTGGACGTGAAGACCGGATATCATCAAGTGAAGGTGAAGAAGGAGGACATCCACAAGATTGCTTTTCGGACCAGATATGGACACTACGAATTCTTGGTAATGCCATTTGGTGTGACTAATGCGCCTGCTGTATTCATGAGTCTCATGAACCAGGTTCTGTACAACCATCTGGACAAGTACGTAGTTGTCTACATCGACGACATCCTCATCTACTCGAAGAACGCTCAGGAGCACAGAGAACATCTGAGGAAGGTCTTGGAGACGCTAAGACAACACCAACTGTATGCCAAATAGAGCAAGTGTGAGTTTTGGCTCGACAAGGTGGCTTTTCTGGGCCACATCGTATCAGGAGAAGGAATATCTGTCGATCCCGAGAAGGTAGCTGCTGTTCGAGACTGGCATGTCCCTAAGACTGTGACAGAAATTCGAAGTTTCTTGGGACTAGCTGGTTACTACAAACGATTCATCCAAGACTTCTCGAAGATCGCGGGAGCTATGACACGATTGACAAGAAAGGACGTAGCATTTGTCTGGTCAAAGGCTTGTGAAGATGCATTCCAGGAGCTGAAGAGAAGATTGACTTCGGCCCCGATTCTGGTCATCCCAGACAGGACCGGAGGTTTCGAAGTATTCTGCGACGCATCTGGCAAAGGAGTTGGGTGTGTGCTGCATCAACATGGCCGAGTCGTTGCCTATGCATCCAGACAATTGAAGACCCATGAGAAGAACTACCCCACTCATGACCTTGAGCTGGCGGCAGTTATCTTTGCCCTGAAAATTTGGAGACACTTCTTGCTGGGCGAGCATGTGAAGATATTTTCTGATCACAAAAGTCTCAAGTACCTGTTCACCCAGAAGGAGCTCAACATGCGTCAACGACGATGGATCGAACTGATGGCGGATTATGGTATTGACCTTCAGTACCATCCTGGGAAGGTCAATGTCGTACCAGATGCATTGAGTCGTCTCCCTGCAGTGATGACTCTCACATCACAATGGAGGTTGCGACATGAGATTCGAGCCATGGAGATGGATGTCATATTGCCCGGAGAAACGTCTTCATTGCTCAACCTCCAGATCCAGTCGGATTTGGTGAACGAGATCAAAGCTGCCCAAGCAGGAGATGAGAAGCTGCAAAGGATCAGAGACATGGTGATAGCAGGTCAAAGGCCTGAATTCAAGATCCATGAGGACGGATCTTTGAGATTCGGCAACCGCATCTGTGTACCATCTGGAGACGTCAGAGAAGCTCTATTGGAGGAAGCTCACAGTTCTCCATATTCCATCCATCCAGGAGGTACAAAGATGTATCAAGACTTGTGACAACACTACTGGTGGCATGGTATGAAGAGAATCGTCGCACGGAGTGTTGCGAAATGCATAGTGTGCCAACAAGTGAAGGCTGAACATCACCGGTCTGCCGGTTTGTTACAACCTTTGCCTATTCCAGAATGAAAGTGGCAACACATCACGATGGATTTCGTGACAGGACTGCCCAAGAGTACGAAGCATAATGATGCTGTCTGGGTGATCGTTGATCGATTGACCAAGTCAGCGCACTTCATTCCTTTCAGAGTGGGCCAGTCAACCGAAGTGCTTGCCAAGAAGTACATGGAGGAGATAGTGAAGTTACATGGTGTTCCTGTCAGTATTGTTTCTGACAGAAACACGCGATTCACATCTCACTTTTGAAAGAGCTTACAGGAGAGTCTGGGGACCCACTTAAGCTTCAGTACAGCTTATCATCCTCAGACAGATGGCCAATCGGAGCGCACCATACAGATCCTGGAAGACATGTTGCGTGCGTGTATGCTGGACTTCAAGGGATCTTGGGAAGATCATCTTCATCTCGTGGAGTTTACGTACAACAACAACTATCAAGCCAGCATTGGTATGGCGCCCTTTGCAGCGCTATATGGCCAGAAGTGTCATTCTCCTTTGCGTTGGGATGATGTTGGTGATCGAGAGCTCATCGGTCCAGACTTAATTGTTGAAGCAGTAGAAGTAGTCCGGACCATCAGAGAGAAGTTACAGTTGGCTCAAGATCGATACAAGAATTGGGCAGATGCAAAGCGTCGACATTTGGAGTTCCAGACTTGCGACCATGTGTTCTTGAAGATCTCTCCGAATCGTAGGATGATTCGCTTTGGACGAAGAGGGAAGCTCAGTCCTCGATACATTGGTCCATTTGATGTTTTGGAACGAGTAGGCGAGGTGGCCTATCGCCTTGCTTTTCCACCTGCATTGGAAGGAGTACATGAAGTCTTTCATGTCTCACAACTTCGACGCTACGTGAGTGATCCTAGTCATGTTGTGGATTACTCCGAGATTGTTGTTCGTCCGGATCTATCTTACGAACAACAACCAATCAAAATCCTGGATCGACGACAGAAGACCCTCAAGAATAGAGTGATCAACCTTGTCAGGATAATGTGGCATCACGACTCACCTGGAGAATCTACTTGGGAGCGAGAAGACGAGATGCGAGAACGCTACCCATACCTATTTACCGAGTCAGAATATCCTACTAGTTACGAGACTAGTTACGGAAGCTATGGTGATATCAATAGTAAGTATTCATAAACATCATCTCTTGTTTTCTGGATGCTATGATATCACATTATATTTCAAGTTATTTACAACCTGATTTATTAAGATCATTATTAACATTTATTTGCTTGAGCTTCTTCATAACAATGTTATTTGTTCAAGAAATTCCGAGGACGGAATTATTTTAAGGAGGGTAGAATGTAACGGTCTGTTTTCATCAAGACAAATATTTACCTATTTAAACTACTTTCAAAAATTTTATAACTATTTTATAATGGTTTGTTAGGAGTTTTACGAATTCAAAAATTTCTTATAAAAATATTTTGAAGTATCAAACTAGTTATGAAGTATTTTAGTAAGTTCGGGTTCCATTAAATATCTCTAAATAATCTGGTAAAAATTCATTTTCAATTATTACCGTTTTGGCTTAATGAATTTATTTTCTATACAAACACCATCAAAACATTTTCAAACTTCTACGGTAACATTCTATGATCATTTAGGGCTTCCCACATTAATTTCGTAATTTTCTGAAGTCAAATCGATAAAGAACCCGCAAACCCGCTTCCTAAACGTTTTGGCCTAAAACACGTATTTCCGTAACTCGAACCCTAAATTAGATCTCGTATTCGCGATCCTCGCGACGATACGATCCCGTGGGTATGTTTTCGTAAATTTTCAGACACGTTTACTAGTAGGGACAAAATCGTAATTCTCGTTACAAAGTTACAGTTACCATTTTACCCTAGCCAAGTACTATAACCTAATTACCAATTACTTTAACCCCACATGCTTAACACGTTTAGACACTTTACAAAGTTTTCTAACTTTATTCAAAAAGAATACCTACCGTATTAAAAATGTTGGGATTAGTCAACAACCCCTAACCCCCTTATTAATTACAAATAGTATGGTATTAATCCTATAAATACCCCCTAAGCCGTTTCATTCACAGATTAACCCTTTAATCCCTAAGTTAAAATTTTGCTTATAAAAAAATTTTCGCACAGCCTCACTTTCGTCTCTCTCCCGTTCAAACCCGTTCCCGCTCTCCTCCCTCTCCCGTGCTCGCACTCACTCCCTCTCGCCTCCGACGAGCTTGGACCGCCGCTCCGACATCCTCCACGCTCTCCGCCGTCCACCGAAAGACCCCACTCGCTGACGAAGCCCCCTCCGTCGCTCCGACATCCTCCACGCCCTCGCCTCCCGGAGCGAAGCCCCCGAGTCCCGCCACCGCCTGCACAGACCCCCGAAGCCAGCACCGCCGCCTCTCAGCCTCGTCGCCGACGAGTTCTCCGAGCCCCGACGGTCGCCCACGAAGCCTCGCCGCCCTCACACGACCCCCGCCCCTACACACTCTCTCTCACTCTCGCCTGGGTCGATGCCGCCCTCCGGCCATCTACACGGTCGTCGCCATCCACCGGAAGCTCGCCGCCGCTCTCGCTCACGACACCGCCACAAGACCCCGCCGCTCAGCCATCGCCAAGCCCGCCCCGCTGCTGTCGAGAGTCGACGGAGGCACGTAAAAACAACAATGGCAAACTCGTAATTACGATTTATTTTGTATTTTCGTATTTTTATTTAATTAATAATTGGGTTTTATGATGAAAAATCCATAACCTGAAATGTAGGGCCCGGAAAAATATAAGACTAGGCCTAGAAAATCAGAAACAATGTTCCGGACCCAACGGCGCTAGTTTCATCTCAATTTGATGCTTAATTTTTCCAGAATTAATTTTTAAGCCCAAAACTTAAATACGTCATTTTCTTTTAAAAATTCAAAACTTCTTATTTTTACATAAACTTATATATGATAAAAATATATGTTAAAGAACTCTTCGAGACGGTCATTTTGACAGCTCACTTGCAACATTCCGATGTAGATTGTATCCAGAATAAATTGTTGAATAAATACATTAGTAATTGAAAAATAGATTTTAAATTGTTTTTGAGCTTTGAAAAATTATAAAAATTAACAAAAGCATCTGAAAAATATTTCCTCTTGCAGAAAAATTATTTTCATCATATCTAGGCTATAGAAAAATTTAGAGCGTTTTCCGACACCGTTTTAGCCCGTTTTGAAAATCAGAACTATCAGATTATTTAAATAGGAACGTTGTGTGTTTTAATTAATGTTTTTGTGTTGCAGGTACAAACTATTGTGCACCTACTTCAGAGGAAGCCCTAGATCAAATTCCGGCTAGCTACGACAGCCTTGAAATTGGTAAGTCACGACTAATTCTAAAATTAGAAAAGTAGATAAGTGTACCCGTATGAACTTTGAACATCACTATAGCCTCCGAACGGCTACTTGACTTGAACCGACCTAGAGACCTAATCTAAGAGGGAAGCAATCAACTACAGATTACTATGACAACTTTCAACTTTGGTGGTTGAAACACACAATCATCAATTTGGGTAAATTGTGTGCTAACGAAACGACCACCCCTAAACCAATAGTTTTTGTAGTCCATGTTTGTTGGACTTGTCTTTATCCTCAAATTTCTTAGCATCTGCTCTGCTTTACTTTCTGGTTTTAAAACCAGTGGTCCTGGTTAACTATCATCGTGAACAAGGAATTGATAACATCTTGAGAAACATGTTGTGGAATATCTTGTGGAATATCTGGTGGAACATCGCATGGAACATCCCGTATAAAATATGTACATAGAACACTTGACACTTCACTGGGGGTTTTGGGGTAACTCATAGTTCGAGAGAGTGCGGGAGTGACTAGAGTTCAATCTACATGTCTAGCTGCCTGTGTTTCGGCAAACAAAATATGCTGCATGTCAGCATCCTGTCTAGCTGCCTGTGTTTTCGGCATTCGTCTGCGTCGCGCCCAGGCAAGAGATGAACTCAATGGTCATATATTGTACTCTCCGACTTGAGTCACGTAGTTTAGTGTATATGCTTTTGTCGGTGGCACACATAAGAATGATAAGCTTCCTTCAATGGACCATGATCCGGTCAATGTGCTTGGCTAAGTTTGTTGGATCATCCTTGCTAGACTTGGGGTAATTAATCCTGGCTTAGTCACTTCCCTGGCCGTGTTCCCCTGGACCGCAAGGATGTGAATCATGATTGTGTAACGCCATCGATCTTCATCACTATCACACTATCTTTAGCTAATACAGTCACCGCTACTCTACACGTTCCATGTATGTTACTTCACTTATGCAGTCATAGTACTTTACTTGTCGTACCTTTAGCTACAGCGGTAGCATGTTTCACTTGCTTAGCCTGCTCTACCATTGTACCGTTGTTCCCCTTGTCAGTTCGGTTTACTTTTACTACTCAGTTGCGTACAGTATTTGCTCAGTACTTTACTTTCACTCCAGTTTGTTTGTACTTAGTTACTTTTTCTCATACTTGTGCACTGCTTCTTTTCTATACTTAGAATTGTTGTGACTTACCTTCGGTTCCATTTATGGTACCGACAGATGATCACTCCTTATTTTACACCTTTTTCCCGCATGTTTGCATGCCATTTAGATCGCCCAAATCATGTTTTTCACGATATATCGACGATATTGCGATGCTTTTCACGATTTGTTGTTTTTGTCGCATTTCAGGTGATTTGGCGCGATTTGGAGTGATCTCGAGATGCGCTTACTCCAGAGGGTCACCGACAACCTCCCCGAGGGGTATTTTGCTGTTGGAGAGGAGCGGAAGAAGAATGGACGTCGCAGGAGCGACGAGGAGGCCAAAATAAGCAATCTGGGCATTTTTTGTGTCTCACTCGGCCGAGTGGAGGAGCCACTCGGCCGACCAGCGAGACACCGCTCGGCCGACCAGATCAGACAGGATTCCTATGTGCACTCGGCCGAGCGACGGAGACCACATCGGCCGAGTGACGACATCACGTCCGCCCGAGTGGCGCCCAGACGAAGCCCTTCAAAAATCTCCAAGTTACTATTTTTCGGCTGCCTGAGCTTCAGAAGACCCACTCAGCCGAGTGGATAATCCCGTCCGCCCGAGTACAATGAAGCCATCGGCCGAGTGACGACAACTCACTCGGCCGAGCCGCCCCCGAAGTAGAGACCCCTGAAGGCCCCGACTTACTGGAAAATTACAGGGTTTCTCACTCGGCCGAGCGACATTTGTCACTCGGCCGAGTGCGACGCGCTGCCTGTAGCGAAAATTGCAGAAAACAGGCTGCGCAGGGGTATTTTGGTCACAGTTTTTGGACGATTTTGGGGGCTATTTAACCCCTGTTTTTACCCTAGTTTTAGAGAGCTTCTCCTTAGATTTTTTGCAGCTTTTTAGATTAGCTTTTTAGTTTTATTCTTGAGATTGGAGAGGAGAAAAAGTTTGATTTTTGTTGGATTAATTGAAGAACTCCATTGGTTTGTCTTTCTCTTCCCCAAAAATTCCATTTTTATTGCATATCTCAATATTGTGATGAATTCTATTGCTTATTTCATTGATTATTTTTGTGATCTTGCTATGAATTGTGAGTAGTCGCCATGTCTTGGGGCGTGGGGATGAATCCTACAAGCCCAACTTCTTATTTGTGATGAATTAGTAGAAATTTTGCTAGAATTGATATCTAGGGATTAGATTGGGATCAATTTACTCCGGTTAGCTAGGAGTTCATACCGATCGGGATTTGCAAGAGATTGGATCCCGATTCGATATGAAACCCTAGGAATCCGAATTGGGTTGGAATCGAATTTCCGTAGTATCGGTTTGCAAGAGATTGGACCGATACTAGGGTTTCCGGTTGCAATTCCGTGCCAATACCCGTTTGCAAGAGATTGGACGGGTAGGAACTATCCTAATCTAGATCGCGAGCCGAGTTTGCAAGAGATTGGGCTCGGTGCGCGATTGGACGATGATGTTGATCCTAATGCTAGCTTTCCTAGTATAGGGTTTGCAAGAGATTGGACCGGCAACAGCGCGAGTGCGTGAGCTTGGTTCTACATTCAGTTGCGACTAGTCCATCCAAAATCTCAATCTAGCAATTTTGATATCGACGACCCACATTTATGAGATACGGTGAGTAGCGGGGATTCCCCATTCCCTAGACGTTCTTTATTTGATTTGATATTTCTGCACTTTGTCTGACGATTGTGACAGGATCGCCAAAGCCAAATCTCTCTTCTTAGATAGCCAGGTTGATTGGAACAAGCACGGTCATTCGTCCTCCCTGTGTTCGATATCCCGCTCGCTGCTACACCGTGCACTTGCGGTAAAACTACAACCGTTCTTTAGGGTTACGTCCCGGAGCGATCAAGTTTTTGGCGCCGTTGCCGGGGAGGCGATTGCGTTTGATTTTTTTTCACCCTAGCTATTCCTTTTTATTATTATTATTATCATTATTTTTATTTCTTTATTCCTACCTAACCCTTCCACGGTACTAATCATTTCTTTGAAACTCTGTTTTCCCTGTGCATGTACACGAGATCTACGGCGGACCCTGAAGCTATACTATTTGATCGCGAGATCGAACGTACCGCGCGGAGACTTAGAGCGGAAAGGAGACAAAATCCGGAAGGGAGGTTTATGACCAACCCGGAAACTGCGGACCAACTAGCGGCAAGGATGGCGAGGATAATTTCTATTCGAGATAGGCTTCGGCCTAAGACCTCTTCCACTACCTCATCCATTGCCATGCCGAAGTTGGCGGCTGACAAGAACTTCGAGCTAAAGACTGGACTAGTGGTTCTGATGCAGCAGGATCCATTTCATGGGAATGCCCATGAAAATCCTCACTACCACATCCAATTGTTCTTGTCGAAGTGCGCCACATTCCAGATGCCGGGGGTCTCCATCGATGCCATCAGACTGCGCCTCTTCCCTTTCACGCTAAAGGACAAGGCACTCTACTGGTTGAGGACGCAAGCTGAGGGTGTTTTCACCACCTGGGACGAGTTGGCGAGTGCATTCATTGACAAGTTCTATCCGCCCTCCAAGACGGTGAAGATTCGGAGCGCTCTTATGTCCTTCAAGCAAGGATCCCAAGAGACGCTCTATGAGGCTTGGGAGCGTTTTAAGGATCTGCAGCATCAATGCCCGCACCATAGCATAGAAGACTGGGTGCTAGTGCATAGATTCTACAATGGTCTCCAACCGGGGACCAAACAAATTATTGATGCCGCGACGAATGGTGCTATCTTGTCGAAGACTCCCGAAGAAGCCAGGCCCTAATTGAGGAGATGGCCTCAAACAATCAACAATGGGGCGATGAGCGAGGACACTCTACGTCCTCCTTAAAGCCGACTAGTATCTATGAGGCGAAGGCCGTGGCGGAGCTTACGAGCAAATTTGATTCTCTCCACAAGGTAGTGGAGAGATTGGAGAAGTTTATCACGGAGCCCCAAGGAGCCCCTTCCACCTCCGCTCCAACGAACCAAATGTGTGATTGGCAAGACCAATCTCAAGTCATGTATGTGGGAGGAGAGCAAGGAGAAGGATCTTTGGAGCAAGTACAATATGTCGCGGGGAACCAAGGATATTGGGCCAATCCGGTCGCAAGAAATCATCCCGGATTCTCTTACGCCAATAATGAAGGAGCTTTGAACCCGCCACAACCGCCTCCTCAACAAGCTCGACCACCACCACCACCCCAACAACAACACTATCCACCGAGGGGGCCTACTCAACAAAATTTTCAACCGAAGCAACAAGTTCCACCATATAGGCCGCCCAGTTACAATCAAGGGTGGAGGAATCAAAATCAAAACCCTCCTCAAGCTCAACAACGATCCGACTTCGAAGCTAGAGTGGAGGCGTTTATGATCGAGCAAAATAAGGTCAATGCTACCTTGAAGGCGGGGCAAGACTCCCTTAATACCGTTGTGGCTCAAATATCGGAGCAATTGGCCTTGCTCAATCGGAACACTCAACGATTACCGGCGCAACCCGAGCAAAACCCACGGGGCAACACCGGCCACATCAATGCCGTAGTTGCCGTTACCACTAGAGGCGGAAAGGATACCACCCCCGCCATGATACCTATCGAGGAGCCCGTGGAGGAAAGTTTGGAGCCGGTTGAGCCGGTAGTTGAAGTTGATAAGGAGAAGGAGCCACAAGAAAGGGAGAAATCTAGAGCGGAGCAATTGACTGAGGAGAGGCGCTTCATGCCATCGGTCTCATTCCCCCAAAGACTAGCGAGAGCGAAAATGGAGAAAAGGCTAGCGAAGTTCCTCGAGTATCTAAGAGGAGTTAGCCTCAATATTCCCTTCCTCGACGCCATCGTGGAGATCCCCACATATGCTAAATTCTTGAAGGACTTGATTTCGGGGAGAAAGAGGAAGGAGAAGATCATGCTAGCCGAGGAGGGCTCTTGGTTCACCAAGAGAGAGAAGGAGCCGGCCAAATTTAAAGATCCGGGGAGTTTTCGGATTCCTTGCACCTTGGGCGGCGTCCCTCTTCAAAAGGCGTTGGTTGATCTAGGGGCTAGTGTGAGCCTCATGCCTCTCTCCATGTTCTTAAGGCTAAACACCGGGACAAAGTTGAAACCTACCGACATGCGCATTCAATTAGCCGATGGGCGAATATCAAGGCCGGTAGGGATCGCCGAAGACATACCGCTACAAGTCCCGGGTGGAATATGCTTGGCATGTGACTTCGTGATCATGGACGTTAAGGAGGAGGGAGATACGTCATTGATACTTGGACGCCCGTTCCTCGCCACCGCCGGAGTAATTGTTGACGTGCGCGAAGGTACCCTAACTTTAAACGTTGGCAACATCGAGGTGGAGCTCCACATTCCTAAGGCTATGAAGCACATGCCTTACCACGAGGAACTTGACTACATGGACCTCCTTGATGAGGTGATAGAGGAGGCGATCCCCCACTCGATTGGCTCTCTTTTTGACGAAGATTTAGAGGAAGGCCCGGATTTAGGCTAAGATGAGAAGATAGATGATTCCCCCGACCTCCCCGCTGAAAATGATGAAGGCGACGCTGATGTCGCAAGGATTCGAGAGCTCTGCAAGCGCTCGAAATTGGAGTCTCCGAAGAAAGCTCCGCCGACACGGAAATCGGCGTCACCGGTAAAGCCGTTGACCGGAGCAAATGCTAGCTTGGGGGAGCCTCCCCCCAACACTATTCGAGACGGGAGACCACCGAGGGAGGACACGCCGCCGCCACGTCCGAATCCAAGCGTTCTCCCCGGAAAGTTTGATGGGTGCATCTCATATGCACCAAACATCCCTCATTAATTGAAAATCATAGGGGGTCGAGCTCACGACCTTAAACGAGCGCTTGTCGGGAGGCAACCCGGCAGTTTTTGCTTTATTTTCACTTTTTCTTTATTTTCGTTTTAGAAATTTTTAGTGTTTTGAGTCGTTCGCCCAAAAATTTTGTGATAACGGGTCCTATTTTTCTTGACAGGAGAGGAGATAGGTAGATCCATCATGAGGAGGATGAACGAGACGACGAGGAGCGCCCCAAGAAGGCACTCGACGCTTAGGAGGAAGATGGAATCGACTGGAGGAAGAAAGACGGAGTTTAGAGCCCAAACGAAGGCAAACAGCAGAACACAAGGCTCACTCGGCCGAGTATACTAGTCACTCGGCCGAGTACACAAGTTCGTCCGGCCGAGCCGCTCACGAACGAGGGAAGTCTGCTGTACCCAACTCTCTGTTTATTTTCCTGATTTCAATATAACTGCTACTCGGCCGAGTCTATATTTTCACTCGGCCGAGTAAAACGGATACCCTCCTAGAGCGAGTCTTGCCGAGTAGCTTGAGTCACTCGGCCGAATGGACTTACTCCACTCGGCCGAGGCTGGCAAAGCCACTCGGCCGAAGCGTAAGCGAGGAGAAATTTTCATTGATCTCGCTCGGCCGAGTGGCCTAGTCACTCGGCCGAGTCGTAACTTTTATTATATAAGGGGCGAGGGGGGGCACATTTTTCGAAACGCGAAAAACCCCCAAACAGCCCGACCCTTCAGCTCCCCTCGCCCGATACCCCTCGCTCACGCCCCCACTCGCCCGACCAGCCCGCTCGCGCCGCCGCTCGGCCCGCCACCGCCGGCCGAGCTCCTCCGGCGCCTCGCCCGAGTCGCCGCCGGCGGCCGCCGCCCCTACCACCTCCGGTATCGCCTTTATTGCCTTTTTTTCCTCTTTTTGAGTATTTTTTGAGGATCCATGTGTTAAACGACCCCCAAACCCAAATCAATTTCTATATCTATCTGTTATACCCCTAATGCTCCATACGTTTTGAATATTACCCGCTGATATCTCCATTTCATGCGCAGGTTGTTTTTGGGAGCTTAGGGGAGCCCAGGGGAGATTCTTGGGACTGATTCGGGCTTCGCGGAGGCGCTTTCTTCGCACGCTTCCATTGCTTAGCACTCGCGGCGTGTCGGGGTACACTCTTTCCTTTATTTTGCACACGCCGCACTTTTTACACTTTTTCGGCGCGCGCTCGGGGCCGATATGCCGCCCCGGACACGGCCGCGGACGAGGAGACCTTTCGCCAAGCGGAAGCGGTCGGATGATGCCGGCCCCTCCCACGAGGTGGAAGGCTCTCCTCCTCCTTCTCCCACACACGCCGTCCACCCAGCACGGCCTGCAGGCCCCGCACACCCCGCACAGCCTGCAGCGCCCGCACAGCCCGCACAGCCACTCCCTGCCGCTCCACAGCCACCACCTCCGGCTCCACTGATCGGGCCGCTGGGGATCACGTTCCGGAACGACGCACACCGCGTCGCTTTCAAGCGTATCTCCCAGCGCTCGATCGTACCCTCCAGGTTTGCACACCTTGCCGACCTAGGACGCCTGGGGGTACTAGAGGGGATGCTCACGTTGTACGACAACGTGGGCTGGCGAGATTTCTTTCAGGTGTCGGCGGATACGTTTACCCGCCCGACACTTGAGGTGCTTAGTTCGATCGCCAGGACCGACGAGGGATGCTCGTTTCGGTTCATGGACCGGGAGTGCCAGGTCACTCTCGCCCAGTTGAGAGCCTTCTTCTCGTGGCCCGATATCCCCGGGGCCGACCGAGGTTACGCACCCACCCATATCCCCCCACCTTCCTTTGACGCCGGTGCCTTCTGGGCCCGGATTACGGATCTCCGCGCTGCCTTTGACCCTAGTAGGGCCAAGGCCTCGGCCATTGTCCATCCCTGCCTACGTATTGCTCAGCGCCTTATGGCGACGACCTTTTTGGCCAGATATGAGCCGGACACGATGTCTACGCCAGAGCTCTACATGCTCTACGCGATGACACGTCCCAGAGCTCTATCTAGGGATGGCGATGAGCTTGTCCCCGCCGTCGTGATCGATATCGCGGCATGGTTTTTAGACCACATCATTGTATCGGTGGGCGCTCGCTCACCGATATGCTGCGGCGGCCTGATCACCTTGCTTGCTCTTATGACCGGCGAGGACTTCCCTGACGACCTGCGACGAGCACCGGGCCCCACTTCTCTATCGATTGATGTTATGGCCCGGATGAAGATGCTTCGTCCGCACGGTGAGCGTCACTGGGTCTGGTTGCACGGCCCTTATGGTGCCGATTACATGATTCTCCCGAGCCCAGCTCGGACTCAGATTTCACCAGCCCACGTTGACTGGCTCCCTGCGATGGATGTTCTCATCCCTGCTGCTTACGTGCTCGAGGCCGAGGAGGCCGAGCAGGCCCACGCTGCCCCTGTAGACCCTGTTGCCCCTGCCGAGCCTGCCGCCGAGCCTGTTGACCCTGTGGCCCCTCAGCCCATACCTGATGTTTCCGCTGCTCCTGACACCTCTGTCAGTGTCGGGAGTACCCTAGCTGAGACCACCCCCACTGCTTCCGAGGCTGTCACCACCACTCCCACCGCCACCACCGGCCCTCTGTCCGTCGAGCCTCTTTGCTCCGCACTCCCCGAGCGCCTACCGACCTTTGTTGAGAGTGGAGAGCCCTCGTTTGCCGCGGTCGTGGAGACCATGGCTAGCATGGTCTCCGCTGGGGTTGCACCTTTTGGACCACACACTTCCACCCCAGCAGTAGTCACCTCTGTCTCCACCTCTGCTGTATTTTTCGAGAGTGTCGTGGCGTCTGTCCACACTTCTGTGCCACCGACCTCTCTGGCCGCCTCGCTGCCACTTTTGCACTCTTCTTTCGCTGCTGCTGCCTCCACTTCTCACCAGTCTGTGCCCCGGCCTCACACTGAGGCCAGGCCCACATTTGCAGGCACATCACCTTTTGTACCCTTCCCCGCTGAGCCAGTCACGTACGCGACCAGAGTACGCCAGCCCAGACCTGCCCAGCCCCGCCCGGTGCGTCCCTCTGCACCACCTCCCCCTGACACTGTACTTCAGAGCATTCGTGCTCTAGAGGGGGCGGTGAGTGGTCTCAGAGGCGACCTTAGGACCCTGTCCTCCACCGTCTCTGCGATGGCTGGCCGCTTCGACCTGCTCCCGCAGATTCACTACTGTCTTACCCAGGTTCTGGAGCGTCTCCCACGCGTACCCCCACCCACCCAGCAGGTTCCCACCCACACTTCCACTCACACTCAGCCTGCTGTCACTTCCACACCCACCCCCGCTCAGCAGCCTGTCCACCCAGCACCACCCTCACGACCTCCGCCTCAGGACGGAGACGGTGCAGCACCACCTTCTTAGGCACTCTTGATGCCATCGTTTATTCTTGCCGTTGTGCTGCCCGTTTCTGCTGGGTCCTGTTGCATTTTTGTCCACCCCCCTCCCCTCACTTATTTTGGGATTCTCTTTTTGATCATATCTTTATATCTCTTTTTTGGGAGAGAGGGAGAGTTTTTGGTGCCACTTATATATCTGTATCACTCCTATCTGTGCATGCATCATGTCCGCATCATATTTTCATTTCTTTATTTTTCTTTTTATTTTCATTTTTCCATGCATGCATCCTCACTTGCCCCTCACATTTCTTGTCTCTCGGTGTGCCACACTTTGCACATTGAGGACACTGTGCCATTTAGCTTGGGGGAGTGAGTTCTCACGATCTTTTTCGGTTTGCCACCTTTATTTTTAGTTTTTCACACCATTTTCCGTTTCTGCACTTATTTTCATCACTTTTCTTTTATTTTACCATGCATCACGTTTGTCTCATTTTCTGTGTGCCGCATTGTAAATAGTTCTATTTTCCCTTTATCTTTATTTCTTTTTCATCTCATGCTAGAGATGACTTTTCTATGATGATGATGACGTTGGATTTAGCTTACTCTATATGCATGCTATATTTGTCATGTCTTAGACTTTATTTCTGATATCATATGCTATGACTTGTCTTGCATCTAGAGATAGTAACCCACACTTTTGCCACATGAAAATGGATGAAATTCTATTATTAGCTGAGTCTGAATATTCATATGTATGCCATCACAGAAAACACACCAAGATTCACGCATTGAATGCTTATATCTGGAGTACTGATTTCTTTTCCTATATCACTTCTATATGCATGAATTGTACACTTCACTTCAGGATGATTGAATGATGTTAGCTATGATAATCTGGATTAGTTAGCTTTTTTGTGATCGAAACTGAGTAGATTAGATTACCCTGCTGAAGTTGTCGTGCATGTCTTATAGAGTGAACCGAGAGTTATATCTATTTCTTTCTCCACAAATCTTGAACATTATTTCTCTACTTTTAAAATCATTAGTGAATCTCCCCTTAGCGATTCTATTTTATGGCATTTCCCCGCTACTAATTCCTAGCTCCAAATCTCTTATTCTCTAAAAAAAATAAAAGAGAGAAAAAACATTCTTGTACATCATTATCTCTCTTTGAGTTGGGATCGTTGTGTATATATTGCTTATTTCAAAAAAAAGAGAGAAAAGAGGAAAAATCCTCGATAAAAGATCCCATCTCACTTTCTTTCTTTCTTCTTTCTTTTCATTGCTTTTGGAGCTATATAAAAATGGGGATGTAAATTTTTTTTATGCCACCATGCTCATAGATAAGCTTGGGGGAGGGGATCCATTGATGTGTGAGAGAGTGATTACTTGACGTTGCACGACAACCTAGGCTAAGTAATATTCTATACTCGGTGAGATTATTTCTAGCTTTACGAAATCCAGAAATCTAAGCCTAGCGTTCATTTCATGAAATCCATACTTTTCTATTCTCTCTATTCTATTGTGTGATACTCCTATACTCCTGATAGAAAGCATTCAATTGAAAAGTGTGTGATCTGTGATTTGTATACCGCTTTAAATGATTCAGACGATGTTAATTTTAAAATTATTCCGTTTTTCATGATTATATCGTTGTTCGTGGGTTTTCCATTTCTATTTGCAATATTATACTATGATATCAAAATAAAATATTTTGACATGTGTTTTTCATTCGGTGCATGCTATATGAGTAAGCGGAACCCACGTCCTGAGAAAATAATCTAGCAACCTACCTCTTCGCTTCTTTCTTTCTACTTTATTTTATTTCGTTTTCATTCTTCTTCGTTTTTCATTTTTCATTTTTCGCCGTTTTAGTTTTCCAATTCCACCGGGTTCGCCTTTTACTTATCTTCCTCGAGGACGAGTAAGAGGCAAGCTTGGGGGATTTTGATCACTCCATATTTTACACCTTTTTCCCGCATGTTTGCATGCCATTTAGATCGCCCAAATCATGTTTTTCACGATATATCGACGATATTGCGATGCTTTTCACGATTTGTTGTTTTTGTCGCATTTCAGGTGATTTGGCGCGATTTGGAGTGATCTCGAGATGCGCTTACTCCAGAGGGTCACCGACAACCTCCCCGAGGGGTATTTTGCTGTTGGAGAGGAGCGGAAGAAGAATGGACGTCGCAGGAGCGATGAGGAGGCCAAAATAAGCAATCTGGGCATTTTTTGTGTCTCACTCGGCCGAGTGGAGGAGCCACTCAACCGACCAGCGAGACACCGCTCGGCCGACCAGATCAGACAGGATTCCTATGTGCACTCGGCCGAGCGACGGAGACCACATCGGCCGAGTGACGACATCACGTCCGCCCGAGTGGCGCCCAGACGAAGCCCTTCAAAAATCTCCAAGTTACTATTTTTCGGCTGCCTGAGCTTCAGAAGACCCACTCAGCCGAGTGGATAATCCCGTCCGCCCGAGTACAATGAAGCCATCGGCCGAGTGACGACAACTCACTCGGCCGAGCCGCCCCCGAAGTAGAGACCCCTGAAGGCCCCGACTTACTGGAAAATTACAGGGTTTCTCACTCGGCCGAGCGACATTTGTCACTCGGCCGAGTGCGACGCGCTGCCTGTAGCGAAAATTGCAGAAAACAGGCTGCGCAGGGGTATTTTGGTCACAGTTTTTGGACGATTTTGGGGGCTATTTAACCCCTGTTTTTACCCTAGTTTTAGAGAGCTTCTCCTTAGATTTTTTTGCAGCTTTTTAGATTAGCTTTTTAGTTTTATTCTTGAGATTGGAGAGGAGAAAAAGTTTGATTTTTGTTGGATTAATTGAAGAACTCCATTGGTTTGTCTTTCTCTTCCCCAAAAATTCCATTTTTATTGCATATCTCAATATTGTGATGAATTCTATTGCTTATTTCATTGATTATTTTTGTGATCTTGCTATGAATTGTGAGTAGTCGCCACGTCTTGGGGCGTGGGGATGAATCCTACAAGCCCAACTTCTTATTTGTGATGAATTAGTAGAAATTTTGCTAGAATTGATATCTACGGATTAGATTGGGATCAATTTACTCCGGTTAGCTAGGAGTTCATACCGATCGGGATTTGCAAGAGATTGGATCCCGATTCGATAGGAAACCCTAGGAATCCGAATTGGGTTGGAATCGAATTTCCGTAGTATCGGTTTGCAAGAGATTGGACCGATACTAGGGTTTCCGGTTGCAATTCCGTGCCAATACCCGTTTGCAAGAGATTGGACGGGTAGGAACTATCCCAATCTAGATCGCGAGCCGAGTTTGCAAGAGATTGGGCTCGGTGCGCGATTGGACGATGATGTTGATCCTAATGCTAGCTTTCCTAGTATAGGGTTTGCAAGAGATTGGACCCAAACCTAGGATAGCTATAGACCGGCAACAGCGCGAGAGCGTGAGCTTGGTTCTACATTCAGTTGCGACTAGTCCATCCAAAATCTCAATCTAGCAATTTTGATATCGACGACCCACATTTATGAGATACGGTGAGTAGCGGGGATTCCCCATTCCCTAGACGTTCTTTATTTGATTTGATATTTCTGCACTTTGTCTGACGATTGTGACGGGATCGCCAAAGGTAAATCTCTCTTCTTAGATAGCCAGGTTGATTGGAACAAGCACGGTCATTCGTCCTCCCTGTGTTCGATATCCCGCTCGCTGCTACACCGTGCACTTGCGGTAAAACTACAACCGTTCTTTAGGGTTACGTCCCGGAGCGATCAACAGACGACGACCAGGTTGAAGAAATTGCCCCTGAGTTTACAGAGCCAGAGTACGACCCGGAGACTGCAGAATTTTAGCTGTTTGTATTGGTGTGAGTGTGCTATGTTATGTATTTCCTTTCCGCATTTCCTTTCTGTATTTCCTTGATGTATTGGTGAGAGAGTGCTGCTTGCTGTTGTACTTTAAATTTGGACTGTAATAATGTACGCTGGTTTGAGTATTGGTACATCTCTGGATTGTGGCTATTTTCTTTTCACTGGTAAACTGCAGGACCTGCGCAAATATCAAAGAAGTAACAGGCCCCCGAGAGCGGGTCGTTACAAATAGTAAGTATTCTTAACCATAATCTCGTGTTTTCTTGAATGCTATGATATCACGTTATATATTTCATGCTAATTACAACTTAGTTACTAGGTCGTTTTGTCCAAATTCCAAGGACGGAATTTTCTTAAGGTGGGTAGGATGTAACGGCCTAGAACCGTTGGTATTATTTTTTAATAAGCCCAAGTTATTTTTCAGAAATTATCGGAACTCACTCTCGTACTTGTCGCATCATCCCGACCAAGTGGTGTTTTTTCTCGGATTTGAAGCATTACTGTAGTTAATAATATAATATAATATAATAATATTATAATAATAAAAAAACAAATGAAGCAGAACGTGGGTTGCTTTTCAAATAATCTGCCATTCAACTTTTCCTATATTTTTCAACATTCCTAATTAAACCCCATTAAGAGGTTTGACCTGAATGTCTCCCCTGATCTTCCTCTATCTTAATGCAGCCATCTTCCCATATTCTAATAGCCAGATGGAACACGTTTCAACGAATTAAAAAAAAATCCTAACTTATCAAATCATCACCTAATCTAATTTAATGTTATTGACTAAATTTTAATTACCCTATTGACTAACTAATTCTTCTCTGCAGAAGACAATTTCCTCTTCTCCTCAGCAGACAACGAATCCCTCAAATCCCACCAAATCTCAACAAATCCAAAAATTTCTGCTTGTAGAAAAAACGAAATTAATTAAAGTAGAAAAATCTTTTGACTAAAAATTCATTAACTGATTACAAATCGTGTTTTTAAAACACTAATCATCAGATCTCCATCCAGCTTCTCCCAAGCAACGGCAACACCTCCGACGCCTCACCTTCAACCATACAACAAACACACCACCTTCAGCCACCACCTCCTCCACCATACAAACAACAATCATCTGCCTCCACAAGCTCCTCCTTGCAACCCAAGACCAAACCAAAAATAACAAACCAGAAAACACTCCCAAAAACAAATCTGAAACCACAAATCACAATCAACCCCCAAATTTGGAACCCCCAAATCATCCACGAACTTCAGATCGCGTCGCTATCCTCAGATCGCCGCCGATCTCTTGCAAGTCGCCCCAAGCCATCGAGATCGCCACTCCCCCGCTTCAGATCATGCCTTGATCGTCGCTCGCACCAAGCCCCGGAGCGCTCATCGCGAAGCGTGCCACCGTCCGTCGCCTCCAGGAAGTCGTCGTCCGCCCCTTTCGCCTGAGCCGCCGTCCCCGAGCTCGATCACCGTCCGCCGCCTGGAGATCGCTGGAGCGCCGCCTCCCGAAGCCACTGTCACCGGCCGCCACTCCTCCGCGTGTGTGAGTACCCCTCCCCATTTGCGTTGGTTGCTACTGCAAAAGAAAAAAAAAGAAAAAAAAAGAATGAAAGAATGAAATCGAAAGCAAGAGGAAGAAATGACAGTAGAAGTTAGAGATGGGAACAAAACAAAAGGGTGACAGCCTACTCTTAAGAGTTTATAATTAATAAAGTTAGAGTAAAGGGGAAGAGAGAGTAATAAAGAGAGAAAGAGAATGGGAGAGAGAGAGGAACGAGAGAAAGAGTAACTGAGAGGGGGAATTTAATAAGGTAACGGATTTTTAATTATTATTATTATTGTTATTATTATTATTATTATTATTATCCTTAGTGAGTTTATAAGTTGGTTATGTTAAACTGTTATAAGTCAGTAGATAAATAAATCAAGTTAAGATAAAAGTAGTTAAGTGAACTTAATATTAGTTCTCCTACGTCGCCGTCACCTTTTAGTAAGTTAGTGTAAATTAGCTTACTATTTGATAACCACTACTGATGACACTAATCTATTTGACGCAGATAAAACGTGCTTCACATCACCACCACCTGGAACCCACACCCACATCGGGGCAAGTATTTATTGTATTTGAATTTGGGACATCTGCTAAAACTAGTGCAAATATCATTTTAAAATGCTCATACTTTAATTGTTGTAACTGATTAAAAACGAACATTGCATGCTAATGATCCTTGATGAATGAACAACTTTTCTCTACGTACTATCATTTGAACCAAAGCAGAACAGGGGGTAGGATACAACCCTCGAAACATAATGAGAACCCATCGATTACAGATGGAGAAGGAAACTAGTTGGTGACTAGTTATGACACTTGGGTGGGGTTGGTCCTTAGTAGTAGGTTTCGTAGATGTATCTTGACCACATTACAGCTCCCTCCATAACCACACCAATGGAGGCAAGCAAGAAGGCGTCACGGTAAACCCCCGATGATAGGGTGCATCAAGTACATACTACCAACCCGGACAGGGACTTATCACGAGCACAATAAATGAAACATACAACAGCTTTACTTTTTGAAATACAATTTCATATATGTTATGTTTCTCTTTCTGCACTTATCATTTATAAAATGTGTACTAACGCTCTTTTGTTCTTGCAAGCTGTTCTTAATTCTTTTACTTTAAATACCTTACCGAGCTTCTCACTGACATATATTTCATGTGTTTGTGAAATATATGTTAGGATCAGAGCCTGATTACTTAGCAGACCCCGCTTTTGAGGATCCTACCTTAGAAGTGGACCCCGCTGATCAGAGTTACGAGGACGCTGATATCCTCCCTGCTGAAGACTAGAACTTGGTTGCAGTCTTTATCTATTTAGTTGTATTTGCTATTTTCAGGTGTGTTGGCTTTCAGCAAATTGTACGGCCATGCTAGGCCTAAGTCGCTTTGTGTACTTTACTTTAAAAAACGCTGGAATAAATTTGTAATAAATATTTGTGCTGTTTCTGAAACATTCGCGTGCAGGGACCTGCTTATTAAATAACGCTTATTGTGCTTAAGTCGAGGAAGGAAGAAAAAAGTACTCTTTCCTTGTTTTAAGCACATGCGGACCCGCTCACGTTCTCGCTCCCGCACATAGGAAGCGGGGTGTGACAAGTAGAGCTGGACTCACTCTCGAAACGTAAAGTTTTTGGACCTGTAGTCCCAACACCAAAGGGTGTAAAACTGTGGGATATAAATGGGTATTAGTAAGAAAGAGAAATGAAGATAATAAGATCGTAAACTACAAAGCGCGCCTTGTTGCACAAGGTTTTTCCTAACGACCAGGAATTGATTATAACGATACTTACTCTCCGGTCATGGATGCGATAACTTTCCGGTTTATAATTAGCTTAACAGCTACGGAAGGCTTGGATATGCAGCTCATGGACGTTGCGACTGCATACCTCTATGGCAATATTGATAAGGACATCTATATGAGACTTCCGGATGGTTATAAAATGCCAACAAAATGTCAGATAGATCTCGGGATGTCTATTCCGTCAAACTTCAAAGATCACTGTATGTTCTAAAACAATCGAGAAGAATGTGGTATAACAGACTAAGTGAATTCCTCATGCAACAAGGATTCACAAATAATGAAGTCTGCCCTTGCATCTTTATAAGAGCAAAGGAAACACGATTCGTAATAATTGCCGTCTACGTAAACGATTTAAATTTCATTGGATCTCCTGAAGAGAGAGCTGAGATATCCAAACGCTTTACACATACTTTTGAGATGAAAGACCTTGGCAAAACAAAATACGGCCTCGGCTTACAAATTGAACATCTCAGCGGAGGAATCCTGTTACATCAATCCACTTACACAAGGAAATTGCTGAAAATTTTCCAAATGGACAAGTGTCACCCGCTGAGTACACCAATAGTCGTCAGATCATTGGATGTTGATAAAGACCCCTTCCGTCCGCTGGAAAAGGTGAAGGAAGCACTTGGTCCTGAAGTACCTTACCTAAGTGCCATTGGAACACTCCTCTATCTGAAAAACTGCATGCGTCCCGATATAGCGTTCGCAGTTAACCTACTAGCCAGATACAGCTTAGCGCCCACAAAGCACCACTAAAACGGAGTGAAGCACCTTCTGCGCTACCTCCAAGGGTCAGTCGGCCTAGGACTATACTACCAGAAAGGCATATCCTCCAACTTAGTTGGTTTTACAGATGCAGGATACAGATCTGATTCTCACACCGCAAAGTTCCAGACTGGTTTCGTATTCACCTATGGTGGAACAGCCATATCATGGAGATCTGTGAAGCAGACCTCGACAGCAACCTCATCCAACCACTCCGAACTCATTGCAATCTATGAAGCTAGCAGAGAATGTTTTTGGCTATGTTCAGTCATTCACCACATCCTAGTGACGATCGGCCTGAAGACGGGCTACCTTGAACCAACCACCATGTACGAAGACATTGCAGCCTGACCATGGACGAAGACATTGCAGTCTATATAGCTCAACTACGAGGTGGCTACATCAAAGGTGACAGGACGAAGCACATTTTCCCCAAGCTTTTCTGGACGCATGAACTACAAGAAGACAAACAGATCGACATCCAGCAGATCCAGTCTTGCAACAACCTGGCAGATCTATTTACTAAAGCACTATCTCGCTGTTCCTTTAGAAAACTTGTAATAGGAATTGGGATGAGACAGTTGAGAAACTTACCTGAAGCTTGTACACAACAGGGGGAGTTAATGTTGTGTTGTACTCTTTTCCCTTAGCTATTGGTTTTTCCCACTGAGTTTTCCATAGCCAAATGTTTTAACGAGTTAACCACATCAACTCTGGATCCAGTAGCATCCACTCCTAGTAATATCCACCATTCAGGGGAAGTTAAGGAGACTTGCGCTCTTTTTCCTTAGCTATTGGTTTTTTCCCACTGGGTTTTCCATAGCCAAAGGTTTTAACGAGGCAAGTCATCCTAACTTAGGATCCATAAGTATCAATATCATCATGACCTGATAAGCTTTATGAATCCCGAAGCATTCATATACCAAGCTTACAACAATGGATGGATAAGGGGAAGTGTTATGAATGGGCTTTTGTAGGCCCAAGTGGAGCCTAGGGTTAATGGTATACACGCACTATGTAATTGTTTTCCTATAAATAGAGGGCTACAGGTTCAGTAGTCGACACTCTCATAACAAATACATGAATAAGATTAATTAAGTGAGATTTGTCAATTTTTAATGGATTACTTACGCTTTCTAATACATGTACTTCCTTTTTTGTCAAGCTTGGCTAATCATCATAAATTTCTGTCTCATGCAGTTCCAAAGCCAATTTAAATACTTACTATAGATTTTGTCTGCATACTTTCTGCTTTTAATCTTACGTTTAAGTCAAAAATAAAGTGGCAAATTTCTTTGAAAAATGGTGGATAGAATTCATAGGGCTCTATAAATTCCACATCATGTGCTCCTGCTGCCCCCTCCAGAACCGGAGACCAAACTGTAGGGTTGCCATTGATACCAATAATTTCTTTGGTAAATGCCTGTTCTTTTGTAGGAAAGTATAAAATGAGAAAGTTGGTAAGTGTGGATTCTGATGAGAGAGAAATTTGGTGTAGTGTGTTCTTTTGTTGGAAAGTGTGGTTGAATTGTGGAGTTGGAAAGCTGAGGTATGGTCCACTCCGTGTAGTGTGTTCTTTTGGTTGTTGAAAATTGGATGTCGAAAGTGGTGTGGGGTCCACTCAAATTTAAATTATTGTTTTTAATACTAAACTAATTTATTAAAACTAAATTAATTAATTAATAAACTATTTAAATAATACTTAATGTAATTAATGACGTACGAAATGACAATTTCAAATGTCCAAACAGCGGAGGGCCCACAATTTTCACGCATGCAGCGACATGAATGCAAAATGAAACCAAATAAAATAAGAATGCTTTGCCCCGATTGGTGGAGGGGAGAGAGAAGGTCCCACAACCGGAGAGAATCCTGTGTATTCCCCGTTATTTTCGGAGATTTCAAAACCCACCTCAGATTCCAAGCTGTAGCCTCTACGTCGGACTGATTTCTCAAATCACACAGCGCACAAAAGAACAGAATATAGAAAGTTTAATCGGATTCCACCCCCCACGTGAATGAATAGTGACTGAACCCACAATTTTCCCCAAGATTTCGACAAAAGAACAGGC
The DNA here is from genome assembly GCA_030789695.1 of Scilla litardierei. Classification (NCBI taxonomy): domain Eukaryota; kingdom Viridiplantae; phylum Streptophyta; class Magnoliopsida; order Asparagales; family Asparagaceae; genus Scilla; species Scilla litardierei. The sequence goes on along the minus strand of CM061137.1, from coordinate 136,844,300 downwards.
CCTAAGCCTCTTTATCCCCTTACCCTCTTTATCCCCTTACTAGATTTTGTCTGCATGCTTCCAACTTTTTATCTTACTTTTAAGTCAAAAAGAGAGCGGCAAATTTCTTTGATAAGCCAAGAAAATGGTGGATAATAGGGCTCAATAGGGCTCTCTAAATTCTTGGTCACGTGTTGCCTATTTCAGATCCCTAGACCAAACTCTAGGGTTGCCTAATATGCCCACTGGAGTACATGATAACTTGCTTGGATTCTGGTTGTTTAATAATGAGTAGATATGGTTGACACTGGTTATTAAAAAAAATTTAAAAAAAAACATGATAAATATTTAAATATGTACTGTTATAATGATAGAAAGCTATGCATCTGGACTTTGCTGTTTTGTCAATATCTTTACATATCATTTTACAGATAATAACATTGTTGTTCAAGTTCCAAATTAAGTTTGATTTGAGATAGATATAGATATTCTTAATTTTAAGTAATTGTGGGTCTGGATGGCGATGGATCAGGTGCTGAGCAACACAATATACACGAGTGTCGAGCACCAAGTGATGGCCAACGCAACCGCGGATTGATTCTCCATAGCTTTCTTCTACAACCCGAGGAGCGACCTGCAGTTAGGCCCGGCCGGAGAGCTTGTGACCGCAGACTGGCCTCAGCTCTACCGGACCATGACCTTCAGTGAGTACAGGATGTACATAAGGAAGAAAGGCCCCAGGGGCAAAGCCCAGGTTCCCAGGTTGAGTCGTTGAAAGCCATGTGATAATATATATGCATCATTTCCACAAATGGCTAGCTCAGCCCCCCCATCTTTGTACTTTGCACTTTAATAATTCATGTTCAAATTTGTACTTGCTAGCTTTGCTTTCCAGAAGTGCACACAATATGTCCAGGTTCTGGGAATCATTTCTGTGGTTTGTGGCTATGGTTTGTACTTGTAGATATGGCAGCTATGCCGTTTGTGCCGTGACACGGTGTGTTATAAAACAAGACCCCACATGTTTTGTCATTAAGAATAGCAAAAACCTGCTCTGTGGAGCATATATAGAAAAGGTTGGCCCAAAAGACGATTAGTGTTGAAAGTGGCTATGACAGAGTACAGGGTGTCGGCTATAAGGGGAAAAAAACAAAAAACAGAACTCCACGTGGTCGAAAAGAACAAAAGAAGCTGGAATCTTGCTTCATCCTCAACGGATTGGTTCTCTCAAACAGAATCAGATATTTAAAAAAACAAATCAGGCTAAGATTTTACATGCACTAGTCTTTGATTTTATTATCTCTTTCTATCAGTAGATCATTTGCTTATTCTTTGTCCATAGAGCTTGCAGGGATTACTTACAGTTCTGCATATATATAACTCAGTTTTTGCTCATATTGCACATCTAATAAAATGACAGTTCGATCATGCAAGTATTGAATAAATTCAAACCAAAGCAACTCTGTGATTATGTAATAGCACCACATGAAGTTTATACGGGAAGAAAAAGGACAAAAAGGATTTGAAACATTTGTGTAAGGTTTCGATCAGAAGGAGAGCTGGTGCGGCGGCATGGGCCGCCGCCCCCTCATCCCCATCCCTCTCATTCCCCTTAGGTTAAGGGCTTGAGAGAGATGAAAAGGGAGGGAGGGAGGGAGGCAAGGAATTGCGATGGTGGTGGCTGTGGTGTATCGTCGGCGACAGCGCGAAAGAGAGCGCGCGAGTGAATTTTGTGAGAGAGAGAGAGAGAGAGAAATTTTCGAATAGAATGTGATCCTCTCGCCGGCTCCCCCAATTTAGCGGGTTTTAAGAAATGGCCACGGTGTATTAGCCATATACATATCCGTGGCCGATAAAACTATCGGCCCCAGACATTTCTGTGGCGGAAAACTAATTGTCACAGCACATTTTTTTAACTTCATGACGAATTGATCCCAAGCGGAAGATGAAATAGGTTTTTATCGGCCACAGATTTGTTCGTGGCTAATATGTCATTGTCGATTAATTTATTCGGCCACGGAACATCAGCAACGGATGATACCGTGGCGTATAGGTCACTATCGGCCACGGACGAATCCGTGGCTGATGATAGTCCATGGCCGAAGGTCCTTATTCTACTAGTGCACATCCAAAAGAAGCCAAAGATATGATAAGTTTACCGTCTACTGTCATATTTTAAAAAAACTTGATCATTATGCTTTAGATTATATATTTGTATAATGAAGATAATTAAGTAGATGAGAAGGCTGACCTTCTCAATGAAGGGAAACAACTACTTTTACAAGCATATGGAGAAGATCTATTTATAAAGAATGTTGCTTAGTTAAACACTTGGGCTTGCAATCACATGTGCAGAAACAAAAATATATACGATGAACCGGTTAGTGGCCAAGTATCATCTGATGATCATTCTAAAGTATAGGTGAAAGTGGTAAAATTCTCATTTCTTTAAAGAATGAATATCATCAATACAATTCTAATGTTTACCATGTGCCAATCATGAAACATAATATTCGACCAATTAGTAGAAATTGGTTATCATATCAAAATAAAACATAACACTCTCTTTATTAAATATTTCAAAGGTATGATGCTTTTCAAGGTTCAAATGACAAGTAACTTATTATTCATTCTCGGTATCAAGAACGAAGTTGCAAAATGCTTGAAAAGTGGTGTCAAAGACCTTGTTGTTATATCACTTGAGATATGAGCTCTTGAACTTTGGTAGTGTTGGGAAATATATGGACTTACGACAATTAAGGAATTGACAACATCTCGTTCAAAATGATAGTAAGCTATTTGGGATCCTCTTTACCTATGTAAAATTCTTATGCATTTGAGCGTGCGTCTATGCGATTACAATATGATTACATGTATTACTTCCTTGGAGATGCGTACGACGTGCATTGGGATCATGATGAAATCATATATGAGGCCCAATAGAGAACTAGTCGACTAGTTACAGTCACAATCGACTAGTACTAATGTGGCATAACATGGAATTCAAGATTTGATTTGGGAGTCAATACTAAACCAAATCTAAGTTGTACCCAAGAGAACTTCCAATGCGATTAGAACTAATTTAGAATAATTCTTCTTCTTCGCGCATTTAGGGATGAGGTTAAATTCTATATGAACACTCAATCTGAATCAGATTTGGCTCTCCCTAGAGCTATATAAAGGGGTGAAAACATACCAATCTCTCGTGATCAAGTCTCAGTGTGCGGAGATATTCAAAACTCTTCAGAGAAAGAATTCCTCCCACATAATCAAAAGTTTTTCCTTTTCCTTCTTCCTCGCTTTAGCAAAGCTTGTACGGCAGTTCGAGTTCTTGGAGGAACTCATGCATCACGGAGGCATCCTTCATCCCGTGATTCATCTAATACACTATGTTAGGGTTGAATTTCTGTTGATATTTGTTGGCATTAGTGGCACTATATCTGGAGAGCTCAGTTTGTGGAATCTGTATTGTTTTTGAGCTGTTTGAGCAAATTGTTGAACAAAATGTTGAACATTTTGTTGAACACGGGATCTAGAATAATTGTTCGTATACAGAAACGATGTTTGGTATCTCAGATCTGATTTGTAGCCTAGAATATCGGAGGTTCCTGATTTGATTGATTCCAGATATTGGTGGGATTTTTATACTCCTCCTTACCCGAATTAGTTCCTTAAATGATGGAGATTTGTTGAGAATTTTTGGGAATCTGGGTTGTTCCTAAATTGATGGAAGGAAATATTTGCTGAGATTTATTGGTTTTATTTATCAGAAATAGATCCTTATTCTATGGGCAAAAAATCCGCATGAGATTTGTTTTAATCATTTTACCCGAAATAGATTCGGTGGTTCCTTGAATATAGGATTCCTTACCCGAAGTGATTCTAGAAATATTGGCGGATATTCTGCATTAAAGAGGAAGCTATTTACCCATAAATAGTGGTTACAAAATCTGAATGGGTTCATATCTGAATGGTTGTGCGGTTGAAGATATGTGCGGTTGAAGATTCTATATATAAATGTTTTCAGATCTTGCATTATTGTTTAGATCTTCTCCAGATATTCGGTTGAATGCAGGTATGCATAAGATTTGCTGACGAAGGTGAATGAAAGTATCAATCCGCAACCGATGTATGAAAGATCTTATTTACTGACCATGTTGTATATTATGTTGAACGTTAATATACAACATTATGTACAACATGCTGTGTCAGAAGGCTGAAATCGATTGGCGGCTATCAAAGGTGGATTTCTTCAGATCTCCGGTTATCTCTTTTAGGTATTCTGGTATGGGTTGCTGTGATTGAAGAATTGCTGGAGATATATTTAGCAGCTTTACTCTCTCGTTATTATTATTGATTCGGTTGGAGAGAATCTCGCCCACTTATTATTGTTGCTATCTTTAGAAGATGTGACGGAATTATTTCCTAGCTGGTTCCGTTAATTGTGGGCGCCCAATCTTCTCAGATTTAATTGAGCTATCTTCCTTAACTACTCCACGATTTGAGGGGGAGAGGTGTTATTAAGGTTGCTGAGATTGGCGGCTAGGGTGACGACTTTTGACGAAAGTTTTTTGAAGAACTCCGGGAGGAGGCCGACGGCTACACACATAGGATCAAGGGAGTTGATCTAGTCGGTTGTGCAAGGGGAGCTTGCTGGCAAGGGGAGCTTGCCAAGAATACTTCACGGGGTTGATTGCGATCACCCCTCACGGTTTGTATTAAGGGGGAGGGTGTTCTTCCTTAGAGAAGCGTGATTATTAGAGTTTGTATTCTCTAATTATTATAGTGGAGTATTCTATTTTTCTGGGCGTGGCCCCGCAGATGTAGGTGTGCGCACCGAACTGCGAAACCAAGTCTCGTGTGTCGTTGCTTGATTATTGTGTTTTCTCTTTGTGTTTATTTTGATTATTCTCACGTACTGAAAACAACAATTGGTATCAGAGCAGGTCACCTGTGTATCTTTGTTTTTCAAAGAAGGTGTGATCTTGAATTTCAGTACGTGAATCATGGCTACACGAGAAGGTGCCTCCGTTGTTCGTCCTCCATTGCTCATTGGTACAAATTACACTTACTGGAAGTCTCGGATGCGTGTATTCATTAAGTCCATTGATGAGAAGGCCTGGATCGCCGTCAGTGAAGGATGGACACCACCAACCGAAATCGACGAAGATGGCGAAGAACACCTCAAGTCGGCAAGAGACTGGAGTCGGGTTGAAGAACATGCGGCCTTGTGCAATTCTAAAGCAATTAACGCTATTTTTTCCGCTGTCGACGAAGAGCAATTCAAATTAATCTCTACGTGTGAGCATGCAAAGGAAGCGTGGGATATACTGCAGAATATTCATGAAGGCACCAGTACGGTAAGAGCATCTAAACTTCAAATGCTCGCATCTCAATTTGAAAATCTCAGGATGAATGATGATGAGACTGTGGCTGAGTTCAATGGGAGACTACGTGATATATCTAATCAGGCATTTCAATTGGGGAAGAAGTACTCTCAAAAGAAGTTGGTTGAAAAAACTTTGAGATCCCTACCCGATAAGTTCTCTGCGAAGATTGCGGCCATTGAAGAAGTGAGGAACACATCCACCTTGAGATTGGATGAACTCATGGGATCTCTTCAAACCTATGAAATGAATCTGAAGCCGAACCACAGGGATAAAGGGGTGGCTTTAAAGGTTGAAGTCATTAAAACATCTAAGTCTGAAAATGACTCGGATATTGATGATGACATTGATCTGCTGACTAAGAATCTCAACAGAATGATGAGGAAGATAAGTAACAAGGGACAGAATTACAGATCTGCCAACAAGGAATCAAGACCGTATCTTTCTACAGCTGGAAAGACAATCAGTCATCCCGCACAGAGGTATGAGCCAAAGAGTAAGGGTAAAGGAATACAATGCAGGGAGTGCGAAGGTTTCGGTCATATACAGGCCGAATGTGCTAATACCCTCAAGAAGAAAAAGGGGAAATCATTAGCTAGTACCTGGAGTGATGAAGATTCAGAAGGAAGTTCTGGAAATGAGGACAACACCAGCAACTATGTGGCTTTTCCGGCTATTCTTGATGATCAATCTGATGGGTACACTCCTAGCTGTGTTGGACTTAATGTTGCAACAGCCAGTACAACATTAGAGAACAAAACTGCAAATGTCAGACAGAATGTTGCAACATTATGTTCAACATCATGTTCAACATCATGTACAACATCTACAATCGAATCAGATTCTGAAGCTGACAGCGATGAGGAAGTTAGTAACAATGATATCCGAAAAGCATACCAGATGATGTTTGAGAAATGGATGCATATCTGCAATATCAACAAAGTCCTGAAGGAGGAGAATGATAGACTGAAGAAAGAGAAGGAGGAGGTCAAAATCGGATGTCTGAAAGCTGAGGGAAACTATAGAGAATTGGAAAGAAACTTCAGAAATGTTCTTCTCAGGGCAGAGAAAGCTGAATGCACATTGGAGAAGTGGAATTCTGGAAAAGCAAAGCTGGATGATATCTTAAACATGGGGAAGATTTCTGGAGATCGCACCGGAGTGGGATTCAATAGAGGAGCTTTTTATAATGTGTCTGCTGAAAGAAGAAATCAAGTTACCAAAGAACTTGAAAGAATGGGTCAACACAATGGCCATGATCAAAAGAAGAGGCAGATTAGAGGCATAAAAGGTGGTCGTTCTGTGTGCAGTTATTGCAAGATCAAAGGCCATACTGAGAGAAACTGCTTCAGCCGCATGCGACATTGGGCAGAAGGAAGAAATGTTAGACACCATGATATGAAGATGAAGAAGCAATGGGTCAGAAAGTCTGAATTATACAGCAAGAACACTACAACTTCAGAGAAAACTCTTCATGTTGTGACTAATGTTGTAACATTAGATACAACACAGAACAATGTAGCTGCAGATGTTATGACAGCAGACTCGACATCTCCCCTCGATAATCACTGTGAGCAATCTGTGCCAAAGTCTCATGAATCTTCCTCCAGAATTATTAGAGTGCTATCTCGCCGTTCTGCTCACTGCTCTTCCTCCGCCGGTGCCAATGGATCTTCGCATGTATCTTCTGTCAATACTGTCGATGTTTTCAATTCTCCAACTACTTTTCGGCCCCTCAGAGCTCGACTTCTACCCTGGACATCATTTCATTCGTCGCCCTACTGTCAGATGTGAGGTATTTGCTCTTCCCCCTTTTTTCCGCTGCGCCTGAGGATTTTGTTTCTAATAAGAGAGCCAGAAAGGGGGAGAATAATTTTTTAAGACATGAGGCTAGCTGAAATGTATTAGAGTCATGAGGACATACTTTTTCTGATTTTTGGCTGTCTCTTCTGAGATGATCTATGCTTGGGTTGTTCTAGTAAGGGGGAGAATGTGGTTTGGATTATTGTGGCTCAAAGGGGGAGAATGTGTGCTTGGTTGGTGCCTGCTTTGGGTTGTGCCACATAATGTCAAAGGGGGAGATTGTTAGGGTTGAATTTCTGTTGATATTTGTTGGCATTAGTGGCACTATATCTGGAGAGCTCAGTTTGTGGAATCTGTATTTTTTTTGAGCTGTTTGAGCAAATTGTTGAACAAAATGTTGAACATTTTGTTGAACACGGGATCTAGAATAATTGTTCGTATACAGAAACGATGTTTGGTATCTCAGATCTGATTTGTAGCCTAGAATATCGGAGGTTCCTGATTTGATTGATTCCAGATATTGGTGGGATTTTTATACTCCTCCTTACCCGAATTAGTTCCTTAAATGATGGAGATTTGTTGAGAATTTTTGGGAATCTGGGTTGTTCCTAAATTGATGGAAGGAAATATTTGCTGAGATTTATTGGTTTTATTTATCAGAAATAGATCCTTATTCTATGGGCAAAAAATCCGCATGAGATTTGTTTTAATCATTTTACCCGAAATAGATTCGGTGGTTCCTTGAATATAGGATTCCTTACCCGAAGTGATTCTAGAAATATTGGCGGATATTCTGCATTAAAGAGGAAGCTATTTACCCATAAATAGTGGTTACAAAATCTGAATGGGTTCATATCTGAATGGTTGTGCGGTTGAAGATATGTGCGGTTGAAGATTCTATATATAAATGTTTTCAGATCTTGCATTATTGTTTAGATCTTCTCCAGATATTCGGTTGAATGCAGGTATGCATAAGATTTGCTGACGAAGGTGAATGAAAGTATCAATCCGCAACCGATGTATGAAAGATCTTATTTACTGACCATGTTGTATATTATGTTGAACGTTAATATACAACATTATGTACAACATGCTGTGTCAGAAGGCTGAAATCGATTGGCGGCTATCAAAGGTGGATTTCTTCAGATCTCCGGTTATCTCTTTTAGGTATTCTGGTATGGGTTGCTGTGATTGAAGAATTGCTGGAGATATATTTAGCAGCTTTACTCTCTCGTTATTATTATTGATTCGGTTGGAGAGAATCTCGCCCACTTATTATTGTTGCTATCTTTAGAAGATGTGACGGAATTATTTCCTAGCTGGTTCCGTTAATTGTGGGCGCCCAATCTTCTCAGATTTAATTGAGCTATCTTCCTTAACTACTCCACGATTTGAGGGGGAGAGGTGTTATTAAGGTTGCTGAGATTGGCGGCTAGGGTGACGACTTTTGACGAAAGTTTTTTGAAGAACTCCGGGAGGAGGCCGACGGCTACACACATAGGATCAAGGGAGTTGATCTAGTCGGTTGTGCAAGGGGAGCTTGCTGGCAAGGGGAGCTTGCCAAGAATACTTCACGGGGTTGATTGCGATCACCCCTCACGGTTTGTATTAAGGGGGAGGGTGTTCTTCCTTAGAGAAGCGTGATTATTAGAGTTTGTATTCTCTAATTATTATAGTGGAGTATTCTATTTTTCTGGGCGTGGCCCCGCAGATGTAGGTGTGCGCACCGAACTGCGAAACCAAGTCTCGTGTGTCGTTGCTTGATTATTGTGTTTTCTCTTTGTGTTTATTTTGATTATTCTCACGTACTGAAAACAACACACTAGTTGGAAAGGAGAACGTGGCGCTTCTGGTCTTCATCGAAATTTTTTTTAAATATATGCATATCGCTTGAGTATACTCGCACAAAAGTTTGGTTTTTATTCAGTTGTTCATCTCAGTATTGCAATAGATATTGGTTATATTGAATGCTGGCTATAAAATTTTAATTTTCGGTATTCTGATGCAAGATCTTAATCGTTTAGAATACTAGCATTATTACCTTACACTATGCGTGTTTGCTAAGCTGTGCATGTTTCTGGGCCACGCGCGCTGCTGGCATGTGTCGTGTGCCTAGACTCGCACGTGTCGAGCGTGTGCGAGGGCCGCTGCTCCGTGGGCTTTACGAATCGTCGCCAAATATTAGGGTTTTGGGCTCCAAATAAATCCCAAAAATCTACAAAAAATCTTTTAAAAATCTTAGATTAATCTTGGGTTACTTTGGGTGGTTTGCAGCACATATTTCAACCGGTATTCTAGTTGTGAAAATTAAATTGGTCACGTGCATGCATTCTTTATTTCGTGTTGCGTTCTTTATTTCGTATTATGTTCGCGTGCATGCATTGTCTATTGCAAGATCGTTGAGTGAGTTGGTTGTTGGGGACGACTCTCTCTTGTGCCCGTGAGGTGTTTGTTTTGATGCCTAGGTGACATCTCGGTTGAATTGGGCTTGGGATTGTTTGGCCACCGTTTCCGCGCATTGTGGGTGGCGTGTGATCCAACAAGTGGTAAGTGGGCTTGCTTGGGGAACCAACACCTCTCTCTCTCTAATCTACTAATGATTGAATGGTCCATCTAAGTTCCTACCTTTATTTCGACAACACAGTTCCAACAAGGGCAAGTATACATACTCATACGCACGCGCAATGGAAACTGTACGTGTTACTTTAATTAGTGATTAAGACTTTAAACTTACCTGATTGTGACAATATATCGGCCTGGTGATTCAACTTGTCATTGCGAGGCAGGTTACATAATTAGGCGACTCATTAAACACATGGTGAAAATTGATGGATTATTCTTCATTCCATGAAGGAATATGTATGCTTTTTTGATATCGGATATTTTCCTTCTTTATCCTAATTAACAGTGCATTTCTAAACTTCATCCAACGACTAACTGTTATTTTTCCAAAACATGCTAACAACTTGACATTGTCATCATCAACATCGCCAGTGCTTTCTTGTCAAAATGTGATTGGTTTCAATAGGAAGGCTGCTTAGTTTTCTCACCAGAGTCTTGGGAATCGGTGCCAAATTTCTCGTTCATGCACATGTTGTAATAGAGAGGCTTGCCATCTAATTCAGAAGCTCGTTTAGTAAGTTAGATCCTCGTTGTTGGTCAAAAACTTGAGCTTAAGTAATCAAGAGACAACCCATGATGTAATTATCAAGACAGCTCGCACGTTGTTTGGGTTATGATAGTCCCTAGATCAGGCTCAAGACTCGCCCCCAACGAAAAATAAGGAAGAAAATAACTTTGCCTCGAATGTACCTAACGATATAGCATGTGTTCAATCTTTAAGTTAGACTTCGCTTGTTACAAATATTTACACTTTTTGAATAGATCGGCAGAAGCCTCTCCTATTGAATGAACCTAGCTTGCTCGCTCTTAAAGGAAGGATTACGATGAAAGAAAGGATTCAACAGCTCAAAAGTGATACAAGAGATCTCCATCTTGTAGCCCATGTGATGGGCAACACATGGCGAACAAATAGAAAAACCCTAGTCTTCATGATTCATGGCCAATAAGGATGCCGAGGCAACAAACACGAATATGGCTTAATAAAATGCCAGTTACAATTGAACAACAAATACATGCATGATGCATGAACTATTGCTTCTCACAAATAAAATTGACTTCGACTTTGGGAGAAGTACAGCACAATTATGCTCTTTGTATTATATGATTGTTTCATTTTGCCGACTTAAACATGACCCCAGCTAGCTTGATTAAAGTATGATTAGACGATAAGCAAGCCATTGCAATTCATCTTCTATTTTTAAGGCAATAATGCCATTAAAAATTCAGCCGAGATTTCTGACATTAGACATGGCACAGTTGGTAATTTAATTTGGAAGTATATACATTATCAAATCGTGACAGTGAGCAGATTTAAACATAAGATGACATCATGCATGCACATGTGCTGATGATCAACAGGCTCTCCAGAAGAATATATTTGTGGAGCTATCATTAAACTCATAAACTGACATCATTCATCATATAGAAGAAGAAGAATTCTAAAGCAGTTTTAATCGCATTAGAAATCTTTGTTACGAATTAGATTTGTTTGAGTATTGACTCCCAAATAAAATCCCGCATCAAATCTTGAATTCCATGTAATGCCACATCAGTACCAGTCGATTGTGATTGTAACTAGTTGACTAGTACTCCATTGGGTCTCATATAATTTGCGCGACTATGGATGCGGTTGAATTCTATACGAACACTCAATCTGAATCAGATTCGGCTCTCTGTAGTGCTATATTCCCCAGCCCTTTGAAAACATACCAATCTCTCTTGAGCAAGTTTCGTTGTGCGGAGAAATTCAAACCTCTTCAGATGAAGAATCGCTTGCACATAATCAAAAGTTTTTCCTTCTCCTTCTTCCTCGCTTTAGCAACGCGTGGAGGGTAGTTCGTGTTCTTAGTGGACCCATGAATCATGGAGCTGTCCTTCATCCTGTGATTCATCGAAGGCACTAGTTGGAGAGGAGAACACATCGCTTCTGGTCTTCACCAACAGAGTTTTTAGATCTACGAGTATCGTTTGAGTATACTTGCACAAAGGTTTGGTTTTTATTTAGTTGTTTATCTCAGTATTACAATAGATCTTGGTTATGAAGAATGCTAGTTGGAAAATTTTAATTTTCTGTCTTCCGCTGCATGATCTTAATCGTTTATATTTTTAGCATTATTACCTTACACCGCCAGTGTTTGCTAAGTTGTGCATGTTTCTGGGCCACGCGCGTTGCTGCCCTGGGCCATGTGCCTAGGCTCGCACGTGCCGCGCGTGTGCGAGGGCCGCCACGTCGTGGGCTTTACTGTTCACACGAATAGGTCGCCAAATATTAGGGTTTTGGGCTCCAAATAAATCCCGAAAATCTCCAAAAAATGTTTTAAAAATCTTAGACTGATTTTGGGTTACATTGGGTGTTTTGTATCACATATTTCAACCGGTATTCCACTTGTGAAAATTAAATTGTTCACATGGCCAAAACATGGTTTAGCCTCCTCTCTTGTTACGAATTTTTTATGGATATATAATCTTCCCTCCCCCTCTCCCTCTCTCTGACATCTACTAATGATTGATTGGTCCACCTAAGTTCCTACATTTATCTCGACAACACAGTTCCAACATGGGCAAGTATATTACATACTCATATACGCACGCGCAATGGAAACTGTATTACTTTAATAAGTGATTAAGGCTTTAAACTAACCTGATTGTGACAGTATATGCCTAGTGATTCAACTTGTCATTGCCAGACAGGTTACAAAATTAGGCGACCCATTAAACACATGGTGAAAATTGATGGATTATTCTTCATTCCATCAGGGAATATGTATGCTTTTTTGATGTCGGATATTTTCCTTCTTTATCCTAACAGTGCATATCTGTACACTTCATCCAACGACTAACTGTTGTTTTTCCAAAACATGCAATCAACTTGTCATTGTCATCATCAACATCGCCAGTGCTTCCTTGCCAAAATGAGATTGGTTTCAGTAGGAAGGTTGCGCACTTGGTTTTCTCACCAGAGTCTTGGGAATCGGTTCCAAATTTCTCGTTCATGCACATGTTGTAATAGATAGGCTTGTAATCTAAGTCAGAAGCTCGTTTAGCAAGTTGGATCCGCCGCCTCGTTGGTCCACAACTCGAGCTTATGTAAACAAGGGACAAACCCTGCTGTAATTATCAAGACAGCTCGCACGTTGCCTGGGTTATGACAGTGCCTAGCTACTTCAGCCCCCAAAACGAAAAACAAGGAAGAAACTAACTTTGACTCAAATCTACCTAAACGATATACCATTTGTTCAATCGTTAAATTAGACTTCGCTTGTTACAAATAGCTACACTTTTTGAATGGATCGGCAGAAGCCTCTCCTATATTTGATGAACCTAGCTTGCTCTTAAAGGAAGGATCACGACGTAAGGAAGGATTCAACAGCTCAAAAGTGACGCAAGCGATCTCCATCTTGTAGCCCATGTGATGGGCAACACATGGCGAACAAATAGAAAAAACCCTAGTCTTCATGATTCATGGCCAGTACGGATGCCGAGGCAACAAATACGAATATGGCTTTAATAAAATGCCAGTTACAATTGAACAACAAACACATGCATGAACTATTGCTTCTCTCAACAAGCACAATGCTCTTAATATTGTATTATATGATTGTTTCATTTTGCCGACTTAAACAGGACCCCAGCTAGCTTGATTAGAGTATGATTAGACGATAAGCAAGCCATTGCTTCATCTTTTATTTTTAAGACAATAATGCTATTAAAAATTCAGTCAAGCTTTCTGACATTAGACACGGCAGTTGGTAATTTGGAATTGTACATATTATCGAATCGTGACAGTGAGCAGATTTAAACATAAGATGACATCATGCATGCACATGTGCTGATGATCAACAGGCTCTCCAGAAGAACATATTTGTGGAGCTATCCTTAAACTGAACACCATACATGCATCATCCAAAAAATTTAATACCACGGAAAGACAACGTAATTTGAAGCAGATGTGTCACAATGAGGACATGTACATGTTCGTCTAAGTACGCAACTTCCTATTGTTTAAGTGACTGGTGAGCACTTTACACATCGTCCGGCTGAACAACAAATCAAATAGCCTACATGAGGCAACGATATTACTCAAATATGTAAAAGACTCAAAGTAGCACAAGCAAACAGGCAAATCTCCTATGTTAACACATTGGGCCGGCCCATAAAACGGAGAGGAAATTTTCCATTTGGAAGAAGGAGCCCATTTAGAGAGCTGGGCCTCAGCCCAATGACCATAGGATCCACCAAGAAAGGTGTCTTAATTGCCATGTCAAGGAGCCCACTCGGTGGACCGTTGGGCCCCGCTAATATTAAGGGATTGGTTAGTAATGGCAAGTTAAGAGGACAACCGTTATCCCCATTTCCAGAGAAGATCATAATACCATAAAGGCAGATCTGTTACCGATTAACAGCGAGGGAGAGAAATCATCTATAAATAATCATCTATAAATAGAAGAAAGGAAAACAAAAGAAGGATTCATTCTCCAGAGATACTCAACACTACGGTACTATGAAAACTTACGCTTTTTGGTTCCACTTTATATTTCTTCCTCTAAAGCTCGGCGTGACAGTATCAAATCGTCCTCCCAATAGGTTAGTCTTGGCTGCCTCGAGCCTTCTTAAGTCCAATACTGACTTAAGCATCGGAGTGGATTTGGTTCGGAACCTAGATCCGACCCCACTGACGATTTGTTTGTACTACAGATAGGTCGGCAGATCACTCGGAGCCAATCGGAGTTAGGTCGGGCTTCACCCAGATAGCTCGGGCTTGGCTCTCCCTAACCCAGAATTAACTATCCTCGGATCCCACTAGTCAGCCAACGAAGCGCCACGTCGACATCAGCGTCCTCGTCAGCTCCACCTCACTGTTTGAGAATTCATCCGTCAAGATTCTACAATGACTCTTTTGATGTATTTAATATCATTATTCCAAAAAAAAACTATGTCAATTCTTTCAATAGAACTTATTTAGGGGGCAAATTCCACCCTATTAAGGCCAAAATTGACCAGGACAGTTGTCAGTCTGATGGAGACACGTAGCGCTGAGCAGGAGGCTTGTCGCAGTTGAGGTGGGACCCTTGGTTGGAAGATCCAGGGTTGGATGATTGTAGTTGAGGGTGATACGACCTTCGATCGACCCACGATCGACCGTTGCGTCGATCGTTCGAGGTTGAAGAGCCAAGCGTCGACCTTCGATGCTGATGGCGATCGTCGATCTGCACCATAGAGAGTCATTAGGGGGGTCAGATCTGGGTTCCGACCCAAATCCCCTCTGATGCTTAAGTTAGTGGAGAACTTAAGGAAGAGATGGAGCTTAGTGTAGCTAAGATCGACCCACGGAGGTTCATCGAATATAGAATGGTAAAATAAGAAGATAGAGTTCTATGTCTTAGATCTCGTACCTTGAAGATGGAACCCATTTACCTTTGTCTGTCGGCCTATTTATTGGTAGCTCCTTCTTGATGAGGTGTAACCGCCCCTCATTGATTAGGGCACGATCTTCTCTGGGATTCAAGCTAACGGCTGCCTATTTACTCGGCCCCATTAACTGCACCCCATTAATGTCGGCGGGAGTCCAACGGTTGGGAAGAATTATTTCTTTGACTGAGTCTCACGTCGCCTCCGTCTCGTTGGCGGGCCCTGAGCCGTTGTCGTAGGATATTGGGCCGTGATTGGGCCTCAATTATCACATGCTGTTTCGTGGGCCGTATCCGTGTATCAACATTGGCCCCCGTCATTTGTTCTCGAAAGATAGTGTTGATCAAGGCCGAATGATGAATACTTTCATTAAATGGGGCACAGCATTCGGAGCAGCTGATTTGATTCATGTCACCAAAACTTCTCGACTTCAGTTGATCTCAATCGTTGCTTTTGGCGAGTTTCTGACGTGTGTCGGTCATTGGGTACTGAGCCAGTGAAATTCCTTCGCGCATAAGAAACTGGAGTTGTGAAGCCAAGGGTTTTTGCGCTCCTGTCTAATGGTAACTCGATGAAATCTCATCTTCTTCTCCTTGCTTCCGGTAATCAAAAATAGCAGGCGGAGTATACAGAGATTTGACTTCAGAGTTGGAGTGGGCCTATGAAGAAAGCCGAAAGAGGAAGAGGAGGAAGAGGAGGAGGCAGAGCACTACCTTCTGGACTTGGGGGAGGCTGGAGGCTCCTCAAGTCAAGCTGCTGGGGCTTTAAAGATAGCTCCTTCTAATCCTCGAGGTGGGGCTGAACCTCACGACAGCCCGCCTCACGACAGGTGGCTATACGAGGACATTGTTCCGTCGGTCCCTTTCGTCAGCCCTATTTCTCCAAAGTTCGGCCACCTTCTGTTGTCGAACCGCATTTCGGCCGGCCATCCTGTGGAGATTCAGGGGGAGCCCTATCTGCCCCCGTACGTCGTGGGGAGGGACGAGTCGGCCCTCCTGGAATTCGGGACGGGGGCCCGTCTGGCGGAGAATATCACTCTGCCAAGGGATTTCGACTTCCTGTAGGGGGGGTCGATCTTGAGACGATGGCCCACTGCTTTGTCCGTAGTGGCCTTCAGGTTCTTTGCCACTGGGACTTCCTTCCTTGCTTCCCCTTTTGTTTTTGCCGATTGTCTGCATGCGATCATTTTCGGTGCATGCCTACGCCGCAGGGCCCTCGACCTGATCGAGGGGCAGCGCCGGCTGGCGGCTGCCGAGAACCAGGCTTCTGAGCTCAGAGCTCAGGTGAGGAAGCTGTAGGATGACTTGGGGACGACCATGTCGGCCAAGGTCAAGTCGGATTGGGCGGCCGCAGAGGCGAAATCCAGCTACGCCTCCGTGTCAATCACCAGGAAGCAGATGGAAGCTCAGAGGGGGAGAGAGCGATCTCAACTCCGTGCTGAGCTTGAGGCAACGAGGAAGGAGGTTACTGACCTTCAGGTCAAGCTTCTCAAGAAAGGTAAAGAGGTCGATGCTTACAAGGCTCGGACCACCTCCAAGATGGATAGGGTGGCGAGAGCGATAAAGAACCTTTTTACACCCGACAATGCCACGTCTTCCTAAATTTGAATCATTACTTTCGTAAGACTTCTCTCAAGTGAGTCATAGGTAATTGACCAGAATTAAATGAAAAGAATTTTTGCAACAGGAAATTTACGTGTTTGTTTTTTGAAGTGTTTTTTGAAATCCTTGTCAGTGTTTAGATATGTGCGCATGTATGTGGCCCCTCAACGACGTAAGTTTAGTATACTTAGGTCGATGGAGTGTCATGACACTACCTGACAAGAATTTGCTCGATATAGTTGTTCGATGGCGAGGGACGTGGTCCCTTCGATTTATGACCGACGACGATCGAGAGTCGTTCAGTGGCAAGGGTGACCCCTTGGCTTACGGCTGATGATCAAGGGTCGAAGGTCGTTCAGTGGTGAGGAACGTGGTCCCTTCGAATTATGGCCGACGACGATCGAGAGTCGTTCAGTGGCAAGGGTGACCCCTTGGTTTACGGCTGACGATCGAGGGACGAAGGTCATTCGGTGACGAGTGACGTGGTCCCTTCGACGTATGGCAGACAATGACCAAGAGTCATTCAGTGGAAAGGATAACTCCTTGGCTTACGGTTAATGATCGAGGCTCAAAGGTCGTTCGGTGGCAAGGGACGTGGTCCCTTCGACTTATGGCCGACGATGATTGAGATTCGTTCAGTGGCAAGGGTGACCCCTTGGCTTATAGCTGACGATAGAGGGTCGAAGGTCATTCGGTGGCGAGGGGCATGGTCCCTTCGACTTATGGCCGACGACGATCGAGAGTCATTCAGTGGCAAGGGTGACCCCTTGGCTAACGGCTGACGATCGAGGGTCGAAGGTCGTTCGGTGGCGAGGGACGTGGTCCCTTCGACTTATGGCCGACGACGATCGAGAGTCGTTCGGTGGCAAGAGGCGGTGCCCCTTCATCTTACGGCTGACGAGGGTGTTACGAATGACGTCGAAGAACGATCTACTTTGCATTCATAATGAACAGGTATAGGACAAAAAATGAACGGTCGATATTTCCCTTTAGTACAATCATTGATAATACTTTCGTAGATGTTCTGCATTTCAAGGATGGGAAGTTTCCTATCATCCAAAGTAGCGAGTCGATAGGTGGCAGGACCGAGTACGTCGATCACTGTGTAGAGTCCTTCCCATTTTGTAGCGAGCTTTCACTACTTAAGGATATCGGGAGTGAAAGCAGCCTTGCGCAGTATCAAGTTTCCTACACGGAAGCTGTGTTTGCGGACCTTCAAGTTGAAGTAACAGGCCATGCGTCCCTTCTGTTCGATGAGGGTTGCTAACGCCCGTTCACGGACCTCGTCCACCAGTTGTAGGTTGAGCTCGAGACACTCTGAGTTTCTTTCTTCGTCATAGTATTGGAGACAAAGTAGTCGCTCATTGACCTCGGCGGGGACGACAGCCTCGCATCCGTAGGCCAACAAAAACGGTGTTTCCCCCGTCGAGGTTTTGTGGGTCGTTCTGTACGACCATAGTATACCGAGGATCTCGTTCGTCAAGTTCCTTCGAGCCCAGTTATCATCTTCCTCAGGGGACAGAGGATGCTTTTGTTTGCTGTCTCTGCCAAGCCGTTCGACTGGGGGTCGGCGACGGAGGCGATGTGCAACTTGATCTTCAGATATGCACAGAAATCTCTGAAGCCGGTGTTATCGAATTGTATCCCATTGTCTGTCACTATGGATTGTGGGATGCCAAAACGACACACGACGGACTTCCAGATGAAGCTTCGAGTTTCCGTCCATGTGATTCGGGATAGAGGCTCCGATTCGATCCACTTAGTGAAATAGTCGATTGCTACTATTAGGTATCTCTGTTGCCCGCTCGTCGGCTTGAATGGTCCAAGGAGGTCCAATCCCCATTTGGCAAAAGGAACAGAACTGACTATAGGAATCAGATCAGTTGGTGGAGCCGAGCTTATCTTTGAGAACTTTTGGCAGGTTGAGCATCGTCGAACGTATTCGACGGCATCTTTGAGCATAGTTGACTAAAAGTACCCTTGTTTCATAGCCTTCAAGGCTATGGATTTCCCTCTGCAATGGTTCCCACAGTCGCCCTCGTGCATCCCTTGGATCACGTAGTGCACTTCCTGCGGGGCTAAGCATTTAAGATAGGGAAAGATGTCATACCTGCTGGTCCATCGTATTTTGTACAATAAACCATCCAGCAGGATGAATTGGTAGGCCTTCCGCACAAGTTTACGTGCCTCCACTGGGTCGGTCGGTTTCTCCCTAGTGTTTAAGTAACGGATTATCAGATCCATCCACGTGGCTCCTGATCGAGGCTCAAAAGTTCTTGTGCCAGCCCGCTAGGATGGGGTAGACATTGTACATACACTGTTCGACCGAGTCCAGCAGGGGAGGACGATGCAAGCTTCGACAAGGCATCAGCTTGATGATTCTTCGACCTTTGCACGTGATGAATTTTTACGTGTGTAAATGTGGCGAGCTCTGCTCTAGCGACTTGTACATAACTCTGCATTAAGTCGTCGCGGGCCTCGAAGGTCACATTCAGTTGATGGACGACGAGGTTGGAGTCGCTGAATAGTTGGACACTCTCGCCCCCAGGGCTCGAGCCAGTCGGAGTCCGTTGAAGGCAGCCTCATATTCTGCATTATTATTGGTGGTTTGGAAATCGAAGTGGAGGGTGTATTTGAATATGTCGACCCCGGAGGTTTGGAAGATTATTCCGGCCCCGCTCCCAGCTGGCGTGGACGAACCGTCGACTTGTACGATCCAGGTTCCCTACTCCTTGATTGCGTATTTTGCCCTACTGGTTGAGGGTGAGGGGATAGCCTCAAGCATTGTGCTAGTTGCACATACCTCTTTTTGGGGGCAGTCGTCGTAGGTGAGTTCGACAATAAAATTGGCGAGAGCTTGCCCTTTGATGGCGGTCCTCGATTTATACTGGATGTCGAACTCGCTTAGTTCGACCTCCCATTTTTTCATTCTCCATGATCGATCGAGCCTCTTCAGGGTCTTCTCTAAGAGAGTGTCGGTGAGGACCAAGATGGTGTGTGCTTGGAAATACGGCCGTAATCTCCTGGTGGATTGGACCAACGCGAAAGCCATATTTTCGATCCTCGAGTAGTTGAATTCCGCATCTCGAAAGAATTGACTGACGTAGTAGATGGGCCATTGTATCCCAGCATCTTCTTTGACGAGCACCGAACTCACGGCCTCTTTGGCGACGGCCAGGTAGAGGATGAGATGGTCATCCTTATCTGGCTTGGTCAGGAGTGGTGGGGTGCGAAGGTACTCCTTCAACCCTGAGAAGGCTTTTGGCAGTCTGCATCCCATTCGAAGATTCTATTACCACTCACGGCAAAGGCTATCGCTTTTCTCAGCACTCTGAAGAAAGGTAATGACCTCTCGGCCGACTTAGACAGGCATCGTCCCAAAGCCGTTATCTTTCCGTTCAGCCTCTGGAGCTCTCTAAGAGTCGAGGTTTCTTTCATCGTGATAATGGCAGCAATCTTGTCGAGGTTGGCCTCGATCCCTCAGTTCGTCAGCATGAAACCGAGGAACTTCCCACAAACGAACCCCGAATATACATTTGGCAGGGTTTAATCGAAGGTTGTATCACCGGATTTGTGCAAATATCTCCCTAAGGTCTGCGATGTATTCCATTGGCTTCTTCGACTTAACCAACATGTCGTCAACGTAGACTTCTAGGTTTCGCCCTATTTAAGCCTCGAAGACGTCGTTCATCATGCGTTGGTACGTGGCCCCTGCATTTTTCAAACCGAATGGCATTTTGGTGTAACAGAATATACCTCGATCAGTGATGAAAAAAGTTTTCTCCTCATCTTTTGATGCCATTTGAATCTGGTTATACCCGGAGAAGGCGTACATGAAGCTGAGAAGCTTGTAGCCCGAGGCACTGCCGACCAAATGGTCGTAGCCCAAGGCACTGTCGACCAGATGGTCGTAGCCCGAGGCACTGTTGACCAGATGGTCGATTTGTGGTAGGGGGTAGCTAACCTTATGGCAAGCTTTATTAAGGTCGGTGAAGTCGACGCATATTTGCAACTTGCCGTTCGCCTTCTTGACCATCACGCCATTCGAGAGCCACTCGGGGTACTTGACTTTTCGAATGAAGCGGGCCTCCAGAAGTCGATCTACTTCTTCGTTAGCAGCTTTCATATTTTTCCCTCACATGTTTCTCTTCTTTTGCTTCAGGTGCTTGGAGATCGGGTCAACCTCCAGCCTGTGGGATGCCACCTCAAGGTCGATGCCGAGCATGTCCTTCGGGGTCCAAGCAAAGATGTCGGCATGCTCTCTTAGGATGGCGATTAATCGCTCCTTTAGGTCGCAAGGGAGCAGCGACCCGATTAAGACGGTTTTTCCTTCCTCGCTAGACATCTTGATGTTCACCGTTTCTTCGATCGCGATAGGCCGTTGATCTTCGACCCGTGGTCGACTGGGTCAGTTTGCTCGACCCTCCTCAGGGTGGTGGAGAGTGTGTAGCATGATCGTGCCTATTTTTGATTGCCTCTTGCTCTTCCGATCCCCTCGGGGGGTCTGGAATTTGATCATCTAGGGGAAGGTTGAGACCACCTCTTCTATGGCTTTCAGTAGCGGTCTTTCAATGATCTCATTGTACGCCGAGTTGATCTTTACCACCATAAAGTTGGTTATGCGAGTGATTTGTTGAGGATACATACCGAGGGTCATCGGTAAGGTGATGATGCTTGCTATTGGGGCGGAGTATCCGGTGAACCCTACCAAGGGTCCTATGCAAGGCGTCAACTCTACGGACGAAATTTTCATCCTCTCCAGTGTAGTGAAGAAGAGTATGTCTCACGAGCTTCCGGTTTCGACGAGCAACCTTTTCACGTCGATCTTTCTGATCGTGGCCGTGATGACCACGACATCATCATGCAGTAGCTCCACCCCTTCCAGAACTTCATCCGAGAAGAAGATTGGAGGCGTTGAATATCTGGGGTGCTTTCGCCCCACGAATACTGTAAGCAATCTCCCAGCATAGGAGCTTTGGAGAGAGGTTGATAGCTCCGGGTGCAGGGGACCTCCCGTTATAATGTTGATGATCCCGACGTTGGGGGATCCAGTGGCAACCTCGGAGGACGTGGTTGGGTGAGTCGACATAGTCGAGTGGTTCGTCGATGGGATGTCGACTCGTGATTTCCCACAGACGGGGCAAAACTGTTAAGGGAAAATTAACCAGGACAGTTGTCAGGCTGACGGTGACTCGTAGCACTGAGTTGGAGCCTTGTCAGCAGTTGAGTGTGACCCTTGGTTGGAAGAACCAGGGTCGGATGATTGTAGTTGAGGGTGATACGACCTTCGATCGACCCACGAGCGACCATTGCATCGATCGTTCGAGGTTGAAGAGCCAAGCGTCGACCTTCGATACTGGATTGCGATCGTCGATCTGCACCATAGGGAGTCGTTAGGGGGTCGGATCTGGGTTCCAACCCAAATCCCCTCCGATGCTTAAGTTAGTGGGAAACTTAAGGAAGAGATGGAGCTTGGTGTAGCTGAGATCGACCCACGGAGGTTTGTCTCTAGACCAACGACACTAGCTCGAATATAGAATGGTAAAGTAAGAAGATAGAGTTCTATGTCTTAGATCTCGTATCTTGAAGATGGAACCCCTTTACCTTTGTCTGTCGGCCTATTTATAGGTAGCTCCTTCTTGATGAGATGTTACCGCCCCTCATTGATTAGGGCATGATCTTCTCCGAGATTCGAGCTAACTGTTGTCCATTTACTCGGCCCCATTAACTGCACCCCATTAATGTCGGTGGGAGTCCAACGGTTGGGGAGAATTATTCCTTCAACTGAGTCATACGCCGCCTCTGTCTCATTGGTGGGCCCTGAGCCGTTGTCGTAGGATATTGGGCCGTGATTTGGCCTCAATTATCTCATGCTGTTTCGTGGGCCGTACCCGTGTATCAATACACCCGAATCACTGAAAGATGGCGCCCATAACAAAATCATCAATTTCCTGCCCCCATAAGAGTGTGTTTGTTTTAAATGAAAATGTATGAAAGAAAAGTGAAATGAAAAAAATAGAAAATGAAAGAAAATGAAAATGAAATGAGATTCTTTTACATGTTTGGTTCCCAAAGAAAGTTTTGAAGAGATTTGAAAGGAACATAAAGAAATTTCTTCTATTATATTATTAATTAAAAATGAAAAAGAAATTAAGATGTGTTTTTGCTAAATAGGATTTAATTCATGAATAATTTGTATGGTTAAAAGTTTTTGAAAATAATTACATCAGATTCGATAATAGTTTGGCTTAATATAAAACGATATTATTAATATATCATAATTATTTAAAATAATTTCCTAATTTATCATTAATAAATGTTAGTTGCATATTGTTAGTTTGTTTTATTTTTCAAGTAGAATTTATGGATTCAAATCCTTTTAGTCTCATAATAAATTAAAAAATTGTTACTTGTTTTAAATAATTCATATACAAAGTTAGCAAATAATTTACAAATTGCAACGAATAATTTGCTAACCCTACAATTATCATGATTCGTAAATAATTTGTTATTAAACAGTACATGAATAATTTATAAATTATATGAAAAAGTTGGAAATAATTCGCATGCTATTTGGAAAATTCGTGCAGTAAAAATTTCACGAATTTTTCAAGATTTTCGTGAATCATTCGCTGATTTTTTTAGAACAAGTTCATGAATAAAAATATATTAAATATTCATGATTTTCTTAAAAAATTTATGAATTATTGAATACAATTTTGAAAATTTCGGAAAAAATTCGTGAATTTTGAATAATTCGTGAATTTTAAATAATTCATGTGTAATTTTTTGATACTGATTCGTGATTTTTTTAAAAAAAATTCGTTCATCATTTTTTGAAAAAAAAATAATGAATAAATTATTCATGAATTCATTAAAAATAGCAACTAATTATATTTGTTAAAAACACAATGTGAGAGTATTTAGTTTTGCTTTCTTTTCCTTGGGTCAAGATGAGTAAAACTTGAAAGAAAAGTTTTAATATTTATTTTCTACAATTTTCCTATAGTTTCTTTTTCTTTTCACTTTTCTGTTCAACGATGAAAATTCATTTTTCACTCTTAATTTCTTTTCTTTTCTTTCCTTTTCACACCAACCAAACACAGAGATTTAAATGTATAAATTCTAACAATAAGTTCACGTTCTAACTTCGGATGCCTTAAATTCATCCTTGACTATTTATGACTCATGCTATTCATCTCCACTGCCGAACCCAAAGAAAGGAAGGAAGATAGTCTGCTCCGTTTCACTTAGCAGCAGTGCTTGCCCAAGAGTGGGAGAGAGAGGGGTCTTGGGTTTATGATAGTCTAGAAATGTTGATTACTATTTCATGCTCTGTAACTTTTCCTGTTCAACTGGTATCAGTGTCACTGCACTAATGGATAAATCTTCAACTAAAAAACATCATGTCCGTAACCTTTGCAATTTACTTGAGCTGTTGCGGACTGGCTAGATGCAAGACACAATCCCAAATACACATTACGTCAGTTTCTCTTTATTTCGCAACACAGCCAACGTTTTCTTCTTATTTAGCAACACGCTTGCTGGACATAACTGATACTGCTTCAATAAAAAGCACCATGTCCGTAACATTTGAACGCTATCCTTTAGCTCCTGCAGGCTCAATAGCCTTCATCGATTCGACTTGAGACTTGCCCTTCGGTCCCTTCTTCCTTATGTACAGCCTGTATTCCTTGAAGGTCGTCCGCTGGTAGCACGCAGGGCGGTCCTTCGTCACGAGCTCGACGGCTGCTTCTATCGGAACCTCATCGTTCGGGTTGTAGAAGAAAGCTATGGAGAGGCGATCGTCCTTTGAGTTTGCCACCACACGGTGCTCCACACTTTTGTACACCCCATTGCTTATCACCTGATTAGCTCTCATGCATGTGCATGAATTATATGAAAATTCAGTGGCATTAACATATAACATTTAGTTGTAATGTAAAGCATCTGTACTAACAGTTTTCGATACGATAATTACTGTAACAGATAAACACTTTGTTAGAGTGTGTGACTCGAATCCGGTTTTGACCCGACCCAAAGAGTTGGCGGTGCGACATTTAATGGGAAATTTTCAGGGCTCTGTGGTGGTAGCGGAGGGATCGGGCCGATAGGCCCGAGACCGTAGCCCACCACAGAGCCGCCAGGGGTGCGGGGGCAGAGCCCCCGCGGTATGGACCTTTCTGTTTTTCCCCATATAAATATGATGTAATCTAGGGTTTCGGCTTTAAACTATTGTTAGCCGCCACACTTCTCCCCCCTTTGTACCAGATCTTCGATATAGTGAATTTCTCTCCTCTGCCTGTGATTTTTCCCCGTCTTGTTGTTTCCACGTAAATCTGTGTGTTTATTGTTTGTGTTTTAATTGTCGGTTGTTGATCAATCTCGTAACACACTTATTACAGTCACTCGAATACCACACTCAAATACGTCATCATC
Organism: Scilla litardierei; assembly: GCA_030789695.1. Lineage (NCBI taxonomy): Eukaryota > Viridiplantae > Streptophyta > Magnoliopsida > Asparagales > Asparagaceae > Scilla > Scilla litardierei. Next base: position 136,819,060 of record CM061137.1, on the reverse strand, counting down.
TGCTTTAACAGCACCCTCATGTGATACATAACCTTCCGCATGTGGCCTATCATCATCAAGACTTTTTCTAACATTTAAGCTCATATTGGTACACTAACTAACAAAATGATTATAGCCATGATATTTGAAATATTGAACCCATATTGACTTTTGATGTGAGCATTCTTTGATTGTAGCCTTGCCATAAAGTTTCATTGTGTTTTAAGATTTGTCTATGCTTTCAAGTGACCGCTTAGGATGTTTCCTAACTTTGTAGGTTGACTTTTATCTGAAAAATTCCCTAAAATTCAACTTCAGATTCCAGGATAGTTAAAATACGTCCTTGACGACGATCACGTTATGGATAAATATCTTGTGCTAAAAATCATACCTTAGTCCATTACAAAACCGAAAATAGATGAAACAAGATCTTCTCGCAATCTACAATAGTTAAACATATCCTCACGCTTAATCATGCAATCACTTACAGATATAGTTTGACATAATCAGATTAATTGATCTATCATCTAGTCTCCAGGTGGAAAGAAATAAATTGTAGTTTGGCATTAACATATAGCATTATCCAAGTAATATTCTTAAGTAAAGGGTCAACTATTTCATTGGCAAAGTACATTAAATTAAGGCAGATAGTTATATAAGAAATGAAGAGATTTTCAGGTGAAGGTAGACGTTTTCATATGAAAGGTGAACGATTTCATATGAAATGCAGATACATGTATGTCAAATGTTGCTTAAATAAAAGGTACATTTATATTGAAAGTAGACAGTTTCATTAAAAAAATAATGGTAAAAAACTCAAAAACCTGCAAAAAAAACTTTTTTCGAATTATTTTCCAAATTTTTGCTCAAGCATTACATTTTTATTAAAAAGAAGAGATGAAATTTGATAAGCCATCATGTTTGATGGACAAAAATTGAGATTTTCTTTGAAAAAAGAACTTCTACATGATGTTGGTAGAGGAAAAAAAAATAGACCTGGCCATAAATAATGCTTTTGTAAGCTAAATTCCATTCTGAAATAAAATGATATGAAAACTTATACAAGAAGAATGGATTTTTAGAATATTTTTTTGGTTGAGAGAAGGATATGGAACTATGGAGAGAAAACTTAATAATTGATTTTCTAGATTTTGGGTTTTGAGTTTTTTGCCTCGAGAGAATGAGCTAGAGTGAAAAATATAGGAAGAGAAAATGAGGGTTTTTATCCAAGAGTAAGGAGCAAAGAAGAGGGTGGTAATGTTTAATTTAAGTTTGGTTTTTATCTGATGATGACTTTTCTTGTCATAACTGAAATTGTATAAAGGAGGAAATTCTACTCACAATACTTGGATAATGCTGTCTATATATAAAATGTAGTTCAACCTTCCTCTGAGAAAGAAATAAGAGTTCAATTTTGCTTTTCTTTCATCTCTTGCACCGATTCTGGAAAAGGAGCAACGTATCCTTGTCGGATATATGTGTCTGAGATACGATTGTTATTGGATACTTCACCTACCACTATGCAATTATTTAGTTTGTAATGCGTCCGGATTCAATTTGAGTTTGTTTCGAGTTTTTTTGAATTTAATCACAGGTCGATTTTTAATTAGTCATTAACTTGTAAGAACTTGCTCCATAAAAACCGAAGGTGGGCTTTGTTGAATATACTTCAAACTGAAGTTTTGGGGCTGTGCAAAGTTTGTGAAGAAGTTGGCTCCATTCGGCGTAGAAGAAGCAGTTGTATGACAGCCGAGTTATCTTGTGCAGAGTTAACTCGACTGCACTCGGATTCGGCCTATCTAGATCTGCATAAGTCAGATACGAGTATACTAGGCATTTGACTTCTACAGCGCACAGATGGTCGTTTGGTCGTCAGTTCGAGTCTGAGAGTTGAACGCTCGGAATTGGGTCGTTGGGTCGTAATGCGGTTAGAGCCCGTGTTCGATCTGACGGTCGTATGGGGACTCGAAGTGAGGAAGGCTCGTACGTATGGCTCGGCACTTCAGTCGTTAGACACAGAAGGAAGGTCGTTCGGTCGAAGGGAGCACATTGGGATGCGGCCCGCTAGGATGCGGCGAAGTCCCACTAGGGCGCGGCAGCATTAATTGCGTAGAGCGGTGATTGGATTGGATGTCGTAATTGTCGGAATCCGAATCCTAGGAATTCCTAGCCAATGATGACACCAATTGTAACCTAGGGTTATATAGAGGGGGTTTTAGGTTACGGTTTCGTGTGGAACATCTTTGTATCCCTTGAGAGAGCCGCCATTGTCAGAGCCAACTTTGAGAATTTGTACTGTGAGCTTTTGGAGAGATCTTGTGTGCTTCTGATTCGTTGAACAAAGAGAAGATTTGTATTGTTCTCTCCTTTCGTAATAAAGATCATCAGTGTTCCCCTTGGCCTTCCACGACCTAAAAGCAATCTTAACTGTGCTATGTTTATGTTACTGATCTTTCATCCTCGGTCTCCACGATCCTGAGTATTCCGATGTTCTGTATTGGAAGATCTGGGCTTTACCGCACAACAAATTGGTATCAGAGTTGTATAGTGTTGGAGACCAACGTAGAAGGCAAAGATGAGTAGCGATGGCGACGATGGTTCTCCAAAGGTGTCGACTTCTTGGTATTCTTCATCGTCTCGGACTATTATGTCTAACACAAAGTTCAAAATTGAGAAGTTTGATGGAAAGATCAACTTCAATATGTGGAGATGCGAAGTCATAGATATCTTGAACCAACTTGGTCAAGATATCGTATTGGACGAGAAGCCGACAGGCATGTCCGATCAGGAGTGGAGAACTTTGAATCAGAGTCTATGTGGTACTATCCGCCTGTATCTATCAAAGGAGAAGAAATACCCATACATGGAGGAGACAAGTGCAACCAAGTTCTAGAAGGAGCTCGGCGACAAGTACATGAAGAAGAACATACAGAACCGGCTACACGTGAAGGAGAAGCTTTTCGGTTTGAAGTTAGCCGAGGGAGTTTCTATGGAGGAACGCCTCGACTACTACTACAAGCTTCTTACCGACCTGAGGAACGTCGACGTGAAGGTTGACGATGAAGACAAGGCGATGATTCTCCTCAACTCTCTACCCATCGAGTATGAGTACTTGGTGTAGGTTCTTACTTATAGTGAGAAATCGATCACATTTGAAGTGGTGTCCAACGCTCTGACGAGCAACGAGTTCAGGAAGAACGATGGGGATACATGCAGCCGAGCTTCGAGCGACGCTCTTACTGTCGTAAGGGGTCGTAGTGGTGAGAAGGGTGGAGATATGAGGGGGTATTTCTGATCCAAGTCTAGAGATAAGACAAGAGGACCCCAGCTTAAAGTGGCAAAGAACCAATGTGCTTTCTGTAAAGAAAGAGGACATTGGGTCAGAGACTGCCCGAAGGAAAAAAAAGAAGCACGACGCAACTGCCAACGTCGCGAAGGGCATTTAGGTCGAGGAGTATGTATCGGTCGGTGCTTTGGAGGGCGTGATGTCAGATGGTTGAGTGCTCGACTCTGGGTGCTTGTTCCTTAAGACACCACATCGAGCGTACTTTACGACCTTCAGGGAAGGTGGTAATGTTCAGTCTTGTTGGGCGATGGCTAAGCTTGCAGTACGAAAGGCGTCGGGACAGTGCGGATGCGGATGGGTGACGGTGTTACACGAGACATCGAGGAGGTACGCTTTGTTCTCGACCTAAGGCGCAATCTCATATCGCTCGACTTACTCGAATCCAAGGGATGTCGAGTGACCATGGAGAATGGAGCTCTGAGGGTGACCATAGGAGCAATGATCGTGATGAATGGGAACCACCGAGGCAACCTCTATTACTTGGATGGTTCTGTCATAGCTAGCACAGCGGCTCTGACTCGTGAGGCTGAGGAGGACGACTCAATGTTATGGCACATGCGACTGGGTCATGTGGGCGAAAAAGCATTGCAGAAGCTTATCGTTAGGGGTTGTCTAAAAGGAGCCAAGACCGGGAAGATCGAGTTCTGCGAGCACTGTGTGTTTGGGAAACATACACGTGTTTCATTTGGGACGGCTATCCACAGTACGAATGCAGTGCTTGACTATGTACACACCGACATATGGGGCCCGTCTAGGACGGCCTCATGGGGAGGAAAACACTACTTTGTGTTGTTCATCGACGATTTCTGACGCATGATGTGGGGTTTCCACTAAAGTCAAAGGATCAAGTTCTTGGAACTTTCATTGAGTGGAAGAATCCGGTCAAGACTCAGACTGTCGGTGTGTCAAGCATCTGTGAAGTGACAACCATAATGACTATAGAGATCAGATATCTTCGAGAAGTTCTGCAGATCGAAAGGGATACAAAGACACTTCAACGTTGCTGGTATGTCGTAGCAGAATGGGGTAGCAGGGAGGATGAATCGAACCTTGCTGAAGAAAACTCGATACATGTTGTCAACTGCTGACCTATCGAAGGAGTTTTAGGCAGAGGCCCTGGTGTAAACGACCTATTTGGTCAATCGGCTACCATCTGCTGCATTGGAAGGAAGACCTCCTTTGGAAGTATGGTCGGAAAAACCAGTTTCCGACTATGGATCACTTCGAGTTTGGGGTTATCCAATTTACTATGCCGTGAAGGAAGACAAACTCGATGCTCGAGCCAAGAAAGCCATCTTTTTGGGATTCAGCAGTGGTGTCAAGGGATATCGACTATGGTGTCTAACACAGAGAAATGTGATCCTGAGCAGAGACGTAACATTTGATGAGTCGCCTTTATTGAAGAAGGATTATGAGCCAAAGATGGAGGTCGAACAGACACAATTAAAGCAGGTTTTTGACAATGTGTCTGATACTCCACAATGGTTGATCGACGACTCAGATCGACCGTCACCAGATGTAGTAGAAGGCGGGCTCAATGCCGTCAATGGTGAATTTGGAGGCTCAAGATTAGTTGGTGGAGATAGCTCATCTCCCAGGGTCATTCAGCCGAAGGATTCAATCACAGTGTCGAGGCCGAGGCGTGAGATAAGGAAACCTGCAAGGTACTCAGAGTTGGTCTCTTTTTCCTTTCCCGTAGTATGTATCGATGTTCCCAACTCATTGATGGGGCAAAGCAAACCGAAGACCCGGAGCGGAGGAGAAGTACATGGATGAAGAGATGAAATCATTGGCGAAGAACGACACATAAGATATCGTGGAGCTTCCGAAGGACAAGAAAGAAATTGGGTGCAAGTGGGTCTATACCAAGAAGTAAGGTGTCGAATCAGGAGATATTCGTTACAAAGCTTACCTCGTGGTAAAGGGCTTCGCATAGAGGAAGGTATTGATTCTGAGAGAATATTACATTTTTACCCCTCATTTAGACCGTATTTTGCGTATATATATTATATAATTTATCTCTAATAAGTGTGTATTTGTAATATCATTTAATAATAGAGTATTTCGCTTGTTTATACGCAAAATACAATTATATGGCTTAATTTTGTCTCAATTTTATTTTTCAGGAGAAGCTTGCAATTTTCCGAATCCAACGGCTATTTTTCCACATTTTTCGGAGATCGGAGCAAATTTCTGCGAATTAAAAGGCCCAGTAAAGCTATGTAAAAGAGAGATGTATATAAAAAAAATCGCTGACGTCAGCTGACGTCAGCAATCGGCTGACGTCAGCTGACGTCAGCCGCCAGCGCTGCGGGCGGAAGTCGCCGCCCGCAACGCGGGCGAAAGATGATATTAAAAAAAAGGTGCGCTGGCGTCAGCGCTGACGCCAGCGCACGTGCGCGCGCTGCAGGAGGAAAACGAGCGGGCGTTGCCCGCTCGTTAAATAAAGCGGGCCCGCCCGCTGTTCTTTTTGCGGGCAGAGCCCGCGTTCACATTGCGGGTTAACCCGCATTAAATACACGGGCCCGCGCCCGTGTCGACTGGGTGGTGCCCGCCAGAGCTGAATTTGACCCGCAACCCATTTTGACCACATGGGCTGCGCCCGCCTGCGCTTTTTGACCGCCCGCCTCTGTGGAAATTCTGGGCGGGTTGCGGTTCTGCAACCCGCAAGCCCGATATGCCTTTTTCTTATAAATAGAAGAGTATTTGGAGCATAACTGGAGGAATTCAACTCCAAATTGAGTGATTTTCGTCTCATTTCGAAGCTAAGGAGTTCTTCTATCCATTCCAGAGGAGTTTGCTCAGATCAGGAAGAGTTTTGTGGGTGTTTGGGCTTCAAAAGTGGTGAAAAATTCCTTTTCTTTACCCGTTTTCATTAGTTTTGTATTACGGTTTGTAATAAAACGATGTTTGTAGTAATGAAATTTGTCGTTTTTGTTACCATGCTTGGCTAAAGTATTGTGGGTGTGTTGTGTGGAAGTTAGTGTTGCTAGGGTATTGCTTTTATATCTCCATATATTGTGCAAAAATCAAAACCGTTTAAAAACGTCGATTTCCTTATTTTTTCAAATACGCACAATCCGTAGAGGAATCCGCTTAGGATGACGTGCCGCGAGGCATTGTCTAAGTGCATCAATCCGTAGAGGAACCCAAGGAGGGTGATGAACCGCGAGGTTCATCTTTTATAATTTATAATTCAAAGAAATCGTCTCTTTTTTACGCTATCTTTTTAATTGAAAAAAATATCGTTTTTAAAGTTTTATCTTCCGATCCCCATACCTTGGCATGGATGTGGGATTGAGAAACTATGGAGAATGAATAGCATAACCTACTGCAACACTAACGGAAACACAACACACACACGCTTTTTATAAATTACATTTTCACGTTCACGTTACTCCATTTTTAAATCAGCTTTTACCTCACGTTAAAATCAAATCCAAAATCGCCTTCAAAGGGTGGTTCATCTCTCATCAAATAATTTTTCTTGCTTAATTCTAAACTGTGAAATTTGCAGGTTGCTTTGTCCCTGAGGAATACGATCCTGGTCTCACCAGGTTTACTACTTGACCGACGTCCTATACTTGGGAATATCAGTACATCTTTTTGGAACAGTCAAGTTTTTGGCGCCGTTGCCGGGGACAACGGTCTACATATTTTACGGTTTCCAATTAACTTGGAAAATTCGGTGAGATCGTTCCACTCTTTTGTGTATAAAAACTTTGTATATCCATTCTTTTTGAATTTTTTTGTTTTGTTTTGTTTTGTTTGCTTTAATTTCGTTTTAAATATTTTCAAAACCCATAAAAAAATTAGCTTGAGAAAAAACAAAAACAACAAAAAAAAATTTTCTCTTTCTTTCTGTTCTTATTTGTTTATGTGGCTTAGAACCCCTAGGACACATAGATTAGTCCGACACGTGAATATGGCACACAACGCAAATGACACCAGTGGAAATGAAAATGACGACCATTCTCAAACTTTTGGAGATAGGTCACTTAGAGATGTGCTCAGACCAACTAGGTCTGCTTCTGGCTCATGCATCGTGCTTCCAGCCGATGCCAATTCCTTTAGTCTTAAACCAGGAATGGTTCAACTTCTCCCTACCTATCACGGTATGGAGAGGGAGAACCCATATTTACATATAAAGGAATTTGAGGATGTTTGCTTAACCTGTGTAGATGGAAAAACGAGCAATGAAACTATTTACCTTAAACTTTTTCCATTTTCACTTAAGGATAAAGCAAAGAATTGGCTTAACGCTTTACCTTCGCACTCTATTACTTCTTGGGTAAATTTACAAGCAGAATTTCTAAAAAAGTTTTTTCCTTTACACAGGACTCAGGGGCTAAAGAAACAAATTGTGAACTTCTCGCAGAAAGGAAATGAATCATTTGATGCTGCTTGGGAGAGGTTCAAAGACTTGCTACTTGCGTGCCCCCACCATGGATTCGATGAGTACCGCCTCATCGGCTTCTTCTACGATGGGCTTCCCCCTTCCATGAAGCAATTTGTAGAGATGATGTGCAACGGAGAGTTCTTCGACAAAAAGCCAGCTGACGCATGGGATTACTTAGAGTCCATCGCTGAGAGTGCACAGACGTGGGAAGCAACTCCTGACTACGATCGGACAGACCAGCCTCAATCTTCATCCCGTGGAGGCCAGTTTACATTGAAACCCGAGGAGGCGTTAGAAGCAAAGATGGAAGCACTCATCACTAGGAAGCTCCAAAACCTAGAGATGAAAGGAGTAAAAGCGGTGACTATTGAAGAGAAGTGTGCTCTTTGCGACAGTCTGGAGCACAATACATCGGGGTGTCCAACCATTCCAACACTTAAAGATGTGCTCAAGGATCCTAGTCAGGTAAATAACATTTCAAATTCTTATCCAGGTCAAGGATTCAACCCGAACACATACAATTCCAATTGGCGCAACCACCCCAATCTCAGTTGGCAAAACAAGCCACAAGCTTCTCAACCATACAGGCCACCACCTCAAAACAACTATCAAGGTGGAAATCAGAGAAAGAAGGAAGAGTCTGGAGCAGATCCACATTTTCAGACACTTAGCGACACGCTCCAACAGTTCATGCAGCTGCAGCAGAACCAAAATCAACAACTTCAACAACAGCAACAAGCTCAGTTCCAACAGATGCAACAACTTCAGCAGCAGCAACAAACGCAGCAGACTCAGTTTCAACAAATGAATGATGGCATCACAAAGCTTATGGAAAGTCTGGAGAAGGGCAAGCTCCCTGCTCAAACACTCCCGAATCCTAACACGAGTTCATCGTCAGCAATCAGCAACATCAAACCATGCCAAGCGGTGACTACTTTGAGGAGTGGAAAAGAAGTTCAAAAGCCTGAGCCACCGAAAGACACTTCTGAGATGGTGGTAGATGAAGAGGATCGTGAACCGCAAGGAGTACTAGAGGAGAGCGTAAGCAAGGACACAGACGCTTCAAAGACGAGAGTTCCAGAACCAGAGCCTTACTCTCCTCCCGCATCATATCCACAGAGGCTCTTGCATCCAAAGAAAGATAAGTATCAATCTGAAATTCGTGAAATTTTTCAAAGATGTCAGATTAATATTCCTTTATTAGATGCCATCAATCAAATCCCTGCATATGCCAAATTTCTTAAAGACCTCTGCACTGTCAAGCGAAATCTTAATGTTAAGAAAAAGGCATTTTTAACTCAACAGGTCAGCTCTATTTTTCAACATAACACGCCACCCAAATTCAAGGACCCTGGATCCCCTACCATTTCTTACACCATAGGCACCAAACAGATAGGCCATGCTCTTCTTGACTTAGGGTCCAGTGTTAATATTTTGCCATATCCTGTGTTTACACAATTGGGACTTGGGGAATTGAAATCCACACCTGTTATTCTCCAGTTAGCTGATAGATCTGTGAAAATCCCGAGGGGATGTGTTGAGGATGTACTTGTCCAAGTGGATAAGTTTTATTACCCCGTGGACTTTATTGTATTAGATCTTCAGGGACCCCAGTCTGCCACTCCAACCCCGATTATTTTAGGTCGACCCTTCCTAGCTACTAGTAATGCTATTATTAACTGCAGGAATGGTCAACTTAAACTTACTTTTGGCAACATGTCTTTGGATCTAAATATTTTTAATGATTGCAAAATGCCAATAGGGGTAGAGGAGTATGAGGAAGTAAGCATGATTGACGCTCTTGTTGTTGATCATTTTGATAAAGAATTCGTTTCCGCTAATGATTTTGTTGATCAACTATGCGACGGTATTGACGATAAATCTTTTTTGCAGGAAGCTGGAGAGGTGTCTCGCACCACCTGGGTGCCACGTTTTGAGCCACTACCATTGGAGACACCGTGCCAAATGCCATCCGACCTTGAGCATCCACAGCTGGAGCTCAAACCATTGCCATCGTATTTGAAATACGCCTATCTTGGAGAAGACAGTACATTTCCTGTGGTAATATCTTCCAAACTCTCTTTAGAACAGGAAAATGAATTGTTAAATGTTTTGAAGAAACATAAGGGGGCAATAGGATGGACAATTGCTGATATCAAAGGTATTAGCCCTCTTATATGTGCACATCATATATATTTAGAAGATGATACCAAACCTACCCGTGAACCACAACGAAGGTTGAACCCAACCTTAAAAGAAGTAGTTAAGGGTGAGGTTTTAAAATTGCTTGATGCGGGTATCATATACCCCATTTCTGATAGTAGGTGGGTTAGTCCGACCCAAGTTGTACCAAAAAAATCTGGGTTGACTGTTATAAAAAATGAAAACAATGAATTAGTACCCATGAGAACCGCCACTGGATGGCGTATGTGCATAGACTTTAGGAAGCTAAATTCCAAGACAAGAAAAGACCACTTCCCTCTTCCCTTCTTAGACCAAATTTTAGAGAGAGTGGCTGGACACGAGTTTTATTGCTTTCTAGATGGATACTCGGGTTACTACCAAATAGAAATAGCCCCAGAGGACCAGGAGAAGACCACCTTCACTTGTCCCTTTGGCACTTTTGCTTTTCGGAGAATGCCATTTGGTTTGTGCAACGCCCCTGCAACTTTTCAACGGTGCATGTTAAGTATATTTGATGATATGGTTGAAAAGATTGTAGAAGTATTTATGGATGATTTTTCCGTATATGGTAACTCTTTTTCTGATTGTTTGACTAACTTGGCTAGTGTGCTGCATAGATGCATCGAAAAGAACCTGCTCCTAAACTGGGAAAAATGTCACTTCATGACCACTGAGGGCATTGTCCTTGGTCGCATAGTCTCCAGTGAAGGAATACAGGTAGACAAAGCCAAGGTAGAAGTCATCGAGAAGTTACCCACTCTGAAATGTGTTAAGGACATTCGGTCCTTCCTTGGTCATGCCGGATTCTACAGGCGGTTCATAAAGGATTTTAGTTTGATTTCACGTCCTTTATGCACATTTCTTATGCATGACACTGAATTCATTTGGACAGAAGAGCGTAAAAACTCTTTAATACTTTAAAACAAGCACTTATATCTTCTCCTATTTTGCAGGTACCAGATTGGACACTGCCATTTGAGATCATGTGTGACACCAGCAATTTTGCAGTTGGCGCAGTTCTTGGACAACGGAAAGACAAATCTCCAGTTGTCATTTACTATGCAAGCAAGAGTTTGAATGAAGCTCAGAGAAACTACACCACCACGGAGAAGGAGCTGCTTGCCGTAGTTTTTGCTTTGGAAAAATTTAGGAGCTACATTCTGGGATTTCCCATTATTATTTTTACAGATCATTCCGCTCTTAAATACCTTTTGTCCAAGAAAGATGCAAAGCCAAGACTTATACATTGGATTTTACTTTTGCAGGAGTTCCAGGTGCAGATAAAAGATAAGAAAGGAGTTGAGAATCATGTGGCGGACCATCTTTCACGACTAACCATTGGTACAGAATCCGCCTCCATTCCAATTCAAGACTCCTTCCCAGATGAGCACCTATTTTCCGTCTCCACACTTCCATGGTATGCAGATATTGTCAATTATTTGGTAATTGGTAAGACCCCTTCAACTTGGTCAATTCAGGATAAGAAAAGGTTTAATCACGAGGTAAAATCATTTTTCTTTGATGATCCATACCTTTATAAATATTGCAATGATCAAATAGTAAGGAGATGTATACCAGACCAGGAAATAGATAGTGTCTTGCATTTTTGTCACAAGAGTGCATGTGGGGGACATTTTTCGGCTCATAAAACTGTGGCAAAAATTTTACAATGCGGATTTTATTGGCCAAGCATGTTTAAAGATACTTTTTCATTTTGTAAGTCATGCTTGCCTTGCCAGCAGTTGGGGGGAATCACTAGGAGGAATATGATGCCATTAAACCCTATATTGGAAATTGAAATTTTTGATTGTTGGGGTATTGATTTTATGGGGCCATTTCCCCCTTCTTTTGGACATACTTTTATTTTACTTGCTATTGATTATGTGTCTAAATGGGTTGAAGCTATCCCTTGCAGGACAAATGATGCATCTGTCGTACTCAAGTTCTTGAAGGAACATATCTTTGCACGCTTTGGGGTGCCCAAGGCGATGATTAGTGATGGAGGCTCCCATTTCTGCAACCGCCTTTTTGCAAGCTTGATGACAAAGTTTGGAGTGAAGCACAAAGTCTCTACACCTTACCACCCCCAAACTAATGGCCAGGCGGAGTTGGCAAACAGGGAGATAAAGAATATTCTCCAAAAGACGGTGAATCCTACTAGAAAGGATTGGAGCATCCGACTTCCTGAAGCATTGTGGGCATACCGTACCGCCTACAAAACCGTATTAGGGATGTCTCCTTACCGTATTGTCTACGGAAAGCATTGCCATTTACCCGTCGAAATTGAACATAAATCTTTTTGGGCAGTGAAGAAATTAAATTTTGATGCTGATTCTTCTTCTTCTTTACGCAGGTTGCAATTGGTTGAACTTGAGGAGCTGAGGAGAGAAGCATACGACAATGCAAAATTGGCAAAAGAAAGATTGAAAGTTGCACATGATCGCACCATACTGAGGAGGGAATTTGTTCCAGGCCAAAAAGTGCTCTTGTACAATTCACGTTTGCATCTCTTCCCAGGAAAGCTACGCTCCAAGTGGAATGGACCTTATATTGTAAAAATGAGTTATCCACATGGAGCAGTGACCTTAGTTAACCCAAAAGATGGCAATGAGTTCAAGGTCAACGGCCAGCGCTTGAAGCACTATCACGAGCCATGGCCACAGGAGGACGACACCATGCTACTTACAGACCCACCTTCGGGTGGTAACTAAATAGGTGTGTTCTTTCCATAACTCTTTAGTGTTAGTTTATATATTACTAAATAAATTTGCATCTTACCCTTCAAACATCGAGGACTATGTTTACTTTTAGCTGGGGGGAGGAAGTGTTTGCACACAAAAAAAACAAGTTTGCATATATAGTTTGCTTATATATGTACCAAAAATTTGCTTATATATATACCCAAAAAAAACAGAATGTTGAGTTTTTCACCAAGAACCATTTATATGCCCATTTGAAGTGAAAATTCCATCAAAATTTAATTGAACACCTTTATTCATTATTGTAAAATAAATTAAGAATGTTTACCCCTGCGTAGAATTTTACATTATCATGACTTTCATGTAAACTGGTGCATGTATCTATAATTGTACTCTCATGAAACTATTATTTGGTTCACGCAATTTCATGTCACGAATTGGTAATTATATGAAGAAGGTTATAAATTTTAAGGATAATAGCCAATCACATACACCGACTTACTAATGACTAAGTGATGGAGAATATTACTCAAACATGTCTCATGTCAAAAAAAAATTAAAAAAAATATTAAAAAATAAAAAAATGAATAAAATGCACCGTTCTTCCAGCTTCTTTTAGTAGCCGGGTCCTCGTGCCTCAGGAAGCATGGGGCTTCGCGCCGAAAAATGAAGTATGGGGGAGTGCATAATAAATCTTTAGACATTCCGAGTTATTAAGTCTGAGGGGTTTTGCAAAGCCTAATGCCCTAAAACCATCTGGTTTGGGAGTCATTGACCTAACGCTCGTTACATGGATTGTTCTAAAAGATTAAAAAAAAGAGAAAAGAAAAAGAAAGAAAAAAAGATATGAGATAGTTAGAGTAGATTCAAAATCATGATCTTATGATTTGGATGTTGTGATGGCCTATTCCTATGAAATTTACAACCTAGGACATGTGATTACCTATTTCATTAAACAATTTGTGCGATACTGAATATGTGTGGATTGAGATAAAATTGTGATTCTTTGCATTAGTCCATGAAAACATGATAGGTATTGAACTTTATTGGGTAATATTATTCTTAATTCATTTTAAGCTTATTGAAGTGAATATGAGGTGTATGATATATTGTTGGAATAATTCGCTTATTTTGCTAAGAGACTAGCAAAAAGCTAGTTGGGGGGTGTGATTCTGAGAGAATATTACGTTTTTTACCCCTCATTTAGACCGTATTTTGTGTATATATATTATATAATTTATCTATAATAAGTGAGTATTTTTAATATCATTTAATAATAGAGTATTTCGCTTGTTTATACGCAAAATACAATTATATGGCTTAATTTTGTCTCAATTTTATTTTTCAGGAGAAGCTTGCAATTTTCCGAATCCAACGGCTATTTTTCCACATTTTTCGGAGGTCGGAGCAAATTTCTGCAAATTAAAAGGCCCAGTAAAGTTGTGAAAAAGAAAAAAAAATAATTAATTATCGCTGACGTCAGCTGACGTCAGCACGTTGCGGGCGGAACTCAGCCGCCCGCAACGCGGGCGTTCGGTTTAAAAAAAATTAAACATGCACTGGCGTCAGCGCTGATGCCAGCGCCCGCAAGCGCGCGCATTTAAACGAGCGGACGAAGCCGCTCGTTAAAGAAACACGGGCCCAAGCGGGCCCACTTAATTTTAACAGCGGGCACAGCCCGCGTGGAACTTGCGGGCGGCGCCTGCCTCTGCTGAAGAAGACCCACCTACCCATTTTGACTGGCGGGTTTGCGGGCCTGCAACCCGCAAGCCCGATAAGACATTTTCCTATAAAAAGGGGGGTATTTGGAGCATAACTGGAGGAAGTCAACTCCAAATTGAGTGATTTTCGTCTCATTTCGAAGCTAAGGAGTTCTTCTATCCATTCCAGATGAGTTTGCTCAGATCAGGAAGAGTTTTGTGGGTGTTTGGGCTTCAAAAGTGGTGAAAAATTCCTTTTCTTTACCCGTTTTCATTAGTTTTGTATTACGGTTTGTAATTAAACGATGTTTGTAGTAATGAAATTTGTCGTTTTTGTTACCATGCTTGGCTAAAGTATTGTGGGTGTGTTGTGTGAAAGTTAGTGTTGCTAGGGTATTGCTTTTATATCTCCATATATAGTGCAAAAATCAAAACCGTTTAAAAACGTCAATTTCCTTATTTTTTTCAAATACGCACAATCCGTAGAGGAATCCGCTTAGGATGACGTGCCGCGAGGCATTGTCTAAGTGCATCAATCCGTAGAGGAACCCAAGGAGGGTGATGAACCGCGAGGTTCATCTTTTATAATTTATAATTCAAAGAAATCGTCTCTTTTTTTACGCTATCTTTTTAATTGAAAAAATATCGTTTTTAAAGTTTTATCTTCCGATCCCTATACCTTGGCATGGATGTGGGATTGAGAAACTATGGAGAATGAATAGCATAACCTACTGCAACACTAACGGAAACACAACACACGCACGCTTTTTATAAATTACATTTTCACGTTCACGTTACTCCATTTTTAAATCAGCTTTTACCTCACGTTAAAATCAAATCCAAAATCGCCTTCAAAGGGTGGTTCATCTCTCATCAAATAACTTTTCTTGCTTAATTCTAAACTGTGAAATTTGCAGGTTGCTTTGTCCCTGAGGAATACGATCCTGGTCTCACCAGGTTTACTACTTGACCGACGTCCTATACTTGGGATTATCAGTACAACTTTTTGGACCAGTCAGGTATCAATTACAATGAAGTTTTCTCTCCTGTGGTGAAGCATTGCACGATTTGGATCCTGTTGGCATTGGTTGTACAGTTCGACCTTGAACTGGTGCACTTGGATGTCAAGTCAGCATTCTTGCACGGAGAGCTTGAAGAGGAGATCTATATGGCTCAGCCCGATGGCTATGGGAGTGATGAAGGTCGTGCATGTCGATAGAAGAAGTCACTCTACGAGTTGAAGTAATCACCACGGCAGTAGTATAAGCATTTCGAACGCTTTATGACGGATGATCAAGGGTATGTTCGCAGTCCCTATGATCATTGTGTGTTATATTGGAAGTTGGTTGACGGGTCCTTCATCTATCTTCTGTTTTATGTCAATGATATGCTTATTGCTTCATCGAATAAAGAGGAGATTCAGATATTGAAGTCTCAATTAAGTTCTCCATATGAGATGAAGGATCTGGACGATGCACCGAGGATTCTTGGGATGGAGATCACAAGAGATCGAAGTGTAGGTACTGTTCATCTTCACAGAGTCGCTATGTGAAATCTGTTATACATAAGTTTGGTTGTGAGAAGATGAAAACCGTAGTTACTCCGCTTGCACCTCACTTCAAGCGCACTGCTAAGCAGTGTCCGAAGAACGAAGAGGAGAAGAAGTTCATGATGAGTGTACCGTATGCCAATGCGATAGGGGCCTTGATCTATGAAATGGTATGTTCTCGACCCGATCTATCACATGCAGTCAGCATGGTGAGTAAGTACATGCACAACCCGGGAAGAGAGCACTAGCCAGCAGTGCATTGGATTCTGCATTACATCAATGTCACAGTCGACGTCGGACTGACATACAGTCGAAGTGTTCATGGTCCGCACATTATCGGGTATGTCGATTCTGACATGCAGGCGACTTGGATGGGAGGCGATGGATGACAGGCTACGTCTTCACCCTGTCTGGCGCTCCAATATGTTGGCGAAGTATCCTTCAGTCTACGATGGCCCTCTCTACTACTGAGGCAGAGTATGTGGCATTGACTGAAGCGGTAAAGGAGAGGAAATGGCTGATGGGTCTGATTGATGATCTAGGAGTCTACCAAGAGAGGTACGATGTCCATTGTGATAGCCATCGTGCAGTGCACTTGGCTAAGAATCAGGTCTTTCATGCTCATACAAAGCATATCGACATTCGATTCCACTTTATCAGGGACTATGTGGGAGAAGACGACGACAACATCAACTTGTTGAAGATCGGAACAAATGACAACCCGGTAGACATGCTGACGAAGGTTGTACCGGGAGTCAAGTTCAAGCACTGTTTGAACTTGCTCAATGTGGTTCCTCAAAGAAGTTGACATCAGCCCTAGGAGGGGGCATTGAGGCTCAGTGGAGCCATTTGGACTCAAGAGAGTCAGCCAGTCTCAGCAGGAGACGGTCGTGGCTCTGGCGAAGCATTTGGTTCTTCGAACAAAATACGGGGGGGACACCATTCAATGCTCTACCAAGGTCAGTGAAGGTCGTCCGTTGGACGGAAGGCTCGAATGCCGCCAAGTTGGAGATTCGGTGCAAGAGAAGTAGTTGTATGGCAGACGAGTTATCTTGTGCAGAGGTAACTCGACTGCGGTCGGATTTGGCCTACCTGACTCTGCACAAGTCAGATATGAGGATACTGGGCATTTATCTTCTACAGCGCAAATGGTCGTTCGATCGTCAGTTTCGAGTCTGAGGGTTGAACGCTCGGCATTGGGTCGTTTGGTCGTAACGCAATTAAAGTCAGTGTTCGATCGGACGGTCATATGGAGACTCAAAGGGAGAAAGGCTCGTACGCATGGCTCGGCACTTCGATCGTTTGACACAGAAGGAAGGTTGTTCGGTCGAAGGGAGCTCATTGGAATGCGGTCCATTAGGATGCGGCGAAGGCCCACTAGGACGTGGCAGTATTAATTGCATAGAGCGGTGATTGGATTGGATGTCGTAATTGTCGGGATCCGAATCCTAGGAATTCCAAGCCAATGATGACACCTATTGTAGCCTAGGGCTATATAGAGGGGGTTTTAGGTTACGGTTTCGTGTGAAACATCTTTGTATCCCTTGAGAGAGCCACCATTGTGAGAGTCCAACTTTGAGAGATTGTATTGTGAGCTTTTGGATAGATCTTGTGTGCTTCTTATTCGTTGAACGAAGAGAAGATTTGTATTGTTCTCTCCTTTTGTAATAGAGCTCATCAGTGTTCCCCATTGGCCTTCCATGGCCTAAAAGCAATCTTAAATGTGCTCTGTTTGTGTTACAGATCTTTCATCCTCAGTCTCCACGATCCGGAGTATTCCACTGTGCTGTGTTGGTAGAGCTGGGCTTCGTCGCACAACAAACTTTGGCACGGCCATGCACATCCAATAGAGATTTTCCAGTTTCCTGGTGAGATTGTGCATGGTCGTGCCAAGTCAACATAGAGTTACTGTTTATTCTGGCTAACTGTACACAGCCGTGCCAGATCATGCACGGAGGTGCCCTGACAAGTGACAACAGATAGTTACAGTTTTTCCTGGCAAACTATACATGGTCGTGTCAGACTTGCATGTCCGCCTACAGGTAATAGATACATCCCAGCTTTCATGGCAGACTGTGCACGGCCGTGCCATATATCTGCACAGCCGTACCGATGGGCAGAAATCCTAAACCGCCCAGATTTCTGGTCCGTTGATTTGCTTTGGGGTTAAATCAGATGGACATGATTTAATACGTCCTCTGCTACCCTAGAAAGGATTCCGATGATATACATAGCAATAGATACACTTTTTTGACGGCAACACGTTACAACAATGAGAATTGGAGAAGAATTCCTTGCGTTTTCTTAAGCAAATCTGAACTTTTGCCAGCGACAGACAAAGAAAGTGCTTTGAGTCGACTACGAACTTTGGAAGAGGAGGTATTCCTTGTTCTAGAGTCTTTGGTACGTAAGATCTATCCATTTGTTGTGTGCATGAGACATTGTATTTGCTGGAGTGCTAGAGTTATTTTGTCGAGAGGACACATATTGTTTAAAGGAGATTTTGTAATCGGTGTATACTCTAAATTATCATCTCTGATCTAGTGGAAACCGTGACAACGAAAGACTAGACGTAGGCCATAGGTTGGACCGAACGGCCAGTATAAATCATTGCCTCTCTGTGTGACTGGCTGAATTTGATTCTGTGATGGTTCTTGTGCTTTTTATGATTCTTTCAAGATCCTAACTCTGCTTTGATTTAGTTAGCGACACTTCATCTATTTATTCCGATGTGCACACTTTGGTGTTGATTGATATTGTGTCAGATTCCCAACAGACTTTTATTACATTATGGATTAATTCATAAATATATGATACATATGGTGATCATTTCAAGAGTAAATTATATTTTCTCACGGTATATGTCATAAAATATTACTTAAAATTCTTGTCCAAGAAGAGTTTGTATCCTTTTTTTATTTATTTTTTGTGTATCCATGTGTCCATATTGTATCATATATGTATCAATAAACCCTACTACTTTTACATGTCAAATATTCTAATTTTATCGGGTATTAGTTTGGTCGCTTATGCCATGAAAATTCTCTCCAAAACTTCGTACAAAAGCACTTCTAAATGACCCCGGTTGAAAAGTAGAATAATAGGTAATTAATAGTTTTTGAGGAAAGAATAATTGGTAAATATATATGATGTAGCATGTACAAATATTTTTGTTTTTTTAATGTGTCAAAGAACCTATTTTCACTTAGAGTCACGTTAAATAAGATTTGCTCATGGCCAAGTTCCTAAAATCTCTCTAATACCTAATTTTCTAACAGCGAGCATCATAACACTCTTCTAACCATTACTCTGCACAGTTGATGGTTATGCTCAAGAAATTTTAGAAAGGAACATGTGTGTCATGCATCTTAAACCCATGGTAGGTGTCATGCATATGCTCAACAATCAAAAGGGGACAAAACAAAAGCATGGCAGTTGGTACATTAGGAGAGCGAGAGAGATGTATGGTCCTCTCATTTTTGTTTTATATACATGGCTGGTGTGAACCTAGATCCAATTATACGACTACTGTTATTAGTACCTAAAAATACATAACATATGACTTGCATTCAGCGTCACAGTGCCATGTAGTGCTTATCTAAACATTGAACTCTTTTGTTTTTATGTAATATTTCTCTTTTTACTATTACATGTATTATTTTAACTGTTTGGGTAAAATGGTGGAGACCCTTCTTAGGTTTCGTTTGTTAATCACTGGATGTGAGAAAGAAGAAGCAAGTTCTTCTGACGCATTGCACTTGGTTTCAATTTGTGTGGTCAGATGAGATTATAACAGTGCGCCTACTAATTTGTACCTGGATCTGATCGGCAATATTCACAAGGAACGCATTAGGAACAGGCTGGACGGTGACCCATTTATCCCCGCGGCGGACCTGCAGGCCCTTGACGCGGTCGTCCGCCAGCAGCACCGTGAGGCCCCCCGGATCGGAGTGGGCGGAGAGGCCGAGGGTGAGGTCGGGCTGCGGGCATTTAGGGTAGTAGTTCACTCTCATGCTGGCCTGAATGTCTCGGCCCCCGAACTTTTCCTGCAGCAATCCCTCGTCTAGCCCTAGGCTCATTGACAGCACCCTCATCAGTTGGCCACATAGCTTCAGTACTTCTTGCCCATATTCTTCGATTGTTTCCCTTCAAAGTATATTGACGACCATTGATTTTGCATTAGGAATAGGCATTTCAAATTATTATTTTAATTGTGCAAAATAATCTATACACACACCTGCAAGAAATGGGGAAGGGAGGCCATTTCTCAAGATTCCTCCTAGACTCTGGAAAGAACTCAAGATAGAAGTAGTCACCCCAGTCAAGAACTGCCGCCTTGTCGACGCCGAGGCGGCTGCCGTACCCCTGATAAGTGATGGGATCGTTGGCAAGCTTCTTCTTCTCCTCCGCCGGAAGCCGAAAGAACTCCCCCCAGACACACCTCATCCTCTCGATCAGCTCCAGGCTCACCCCGTGGTTCACAACCTGGAAGAACCCCCACTCCTTGCATGCATCCGACACCGCTCGTATCGCGTCGCCGACATCCTCCCCTTCACCGCTCAGGCCCCCGAGGTCGACGACCGGGATGCTGTCTGGAGTTTTTCCTTCGGTTTGTTCGGGCAGAGGACGCTCTGGCGGCGGCCTGATGTATTTTTCAGGGATGGCGGTGATCCCGCTGTCCGACAAGGACTGGACGGCCACCACCGGTTCGGGCCATTGCAGGACCAAGTCCATATATGGTAGGGTTTGGGCACTTGGGGTTGAACCTGGGTCATGCATATATATTGTGAGTCGGACTGTGAGGCGCCGTGCATGGCGCGGGCCACCACATGGCGAGCAGTGAGAGGGTGTAACATGTGGATTCTTTATATTTGACCCAGATTCAAGTTTGCATGACGAAGGTGACATTGTTTTTCTTGGACTCTCTCTCTCTCTCTCTCTCTCTCTCTCTCTCTCGCGTGTGTGAAGGGGAGTTTTGTTGTCGCATGGCAAGCATGTGAAGCAAGGCAAAAACGTGTTATATGTGAGGGGAGAAGGGCGGTCGGTTGCGTTTCCATAATTCACAACGAATTTTGTCTGGTTGCAAGGGGAAGGACAAAATTCAGTGAGTGGGGATGTAGACAATTGAGGTACGCTTCGGATGTGTTTAATCGTATCTTTATTCGAAACCGTACATTAAATACACATACACGTATATGCTTATAAATTAAGTTATGTTGTGAGTTGAGGGAGGCTTTTGGTCTCCCTCCCCTCATCATCTCACAATTACTCCCCACTAACTTAGTGGGGAGTCCCTTGGACTCCAAATCCCATTATGAAGTCAATATATTGAGAGCCATGGCTTATGCCATGGCTACTCCTAATAGGAGATGGTTTACACTTCTTTCAATCTATCTCAACACGTTATCAGCACGTAACGCTCTTATTTTTTGAGCTTTTTCATCCCGTCTCCCCTCAAAAATCAATCCTCTACGCGCGAAGGAATCTCTTGTTGCGGATACATTGTGGCGATCCTCTTGGGCGTATTAGGAGCGTGGATTTTTATCTCTACGGATCTTCTATTTTTACGATCGTCCCTAGATTTTTAATCTAGAGGTAATGCTTTTCGATCTCATAGATAGTTACAAACAAAAATTTGATTTAGCTACGATTTTTCACAGCTTATTTTTGGCTTGTTTCAAATCTGCTATATACAATATCAAAAAATTTATAATTAAAAAAAAAGAATAAAACCTTTTGAGCTTCCCCCGAAGGGGGGCTCGGCTCGGTGTCTTCGATCGCCAAGTGAAATGGTGGGGGGAATGATTAAATTGTAAGGCAAATTCTGGGAAGGTACCCTCGGTTGTTAAAATTTCAATATTGATTATTTCATCATTTTTTTGCGATGAAGGCATGATGATGATGATGATTGGTTGGTTGATTATGTCAGCATCAATTAGATTACTTTCTTTTTTTGTTCTTAGTTGTTTGAAGGTACCGACCAAGTGCTTTGCATTTTACACTTGACCAGACAATTATTGGCTTGTGGGTTTGTTGGTGCATTTCCATTTGATTGGGGTTCAGACTAATTAAAGTAGTATGCCCATGAATTTTCCCAGAAATGTGCTGTATGGGTTTTGAGTTTGACCCATATAGCACGAACATTTTCACGGTGAATTTAGTGAATTTGTCGTGTCCGATGTGCGTTGGATGTGTCACTGTGTTTCTTTGAATTTGGTGCATATCGATGCATCGTGTGGTATGTGGTCTGTCCATACCGTACATGTTTTAACTTTTCAGAACACATTCAACTCGTAAAAATACCCTTGCGATTGTTTTTCCTTCATATAAGTCTTTTGCCATCTAAATTAGGTTGGCTTTTAAGTAAATGACTTCATGAAAGGTCAGCATATTTTATGAATGGATGTCAAATTGACAATAACTCTCTCTCTCTGGTTTGGTGCTAAGTTTATGGCCAAGGAAACTATAAACAAGATAAAAAGATTGCAAAATCCTTGAAGCCGAGATGGCATCCTCTAAATTCAGACTAGGGAAAAAAGCCTAGAATGGAGATATATTCTATGGGCCAGCAGCTCAAAAAAAATGTGGTTAAAGGCTCTATTCTGTTTATTTTAAATAAATTAGATATCCTTATTGTTGGGCCTGCAGCCCATTTGTAACCATGTTAACAGCTTCTATGGGCCCGCAGCCCCATTTATCTTAATCATTATTTTTGCCTACTAAAATCGGGCCTGAAGCCCAATAAATCCAATTGCAATTTTTTGTGTGTCCATTATAATTTTGACACTTGGCTTGAAGCACAAATATTAACAATATTTTAATTTGACTTTTTTTAGCCTGAAACCAAGATTGCAATTATTAATTTGTTACTTTTTGGCAAATGGGAATATATTAAAATGATTAATATTTTTTGGGCATACAGCCCAATTCAAACTATTAATTTATTTTAATTCCTTGTCATGGGCCTGTCGCCCAGTCTTCCATATTGCTAAAATAATAACTCTATTGCATTATTATTAAATTATGGAATATTAGGATTTTTTTTCCAAAATATAATCATCTTAAGGATCCTGAGACCGCTCTGCCGTAAGTAAACTAACCTAACGGTGTATGACGTCTCCCCGTGGTCCAAGAGATTATTATATTTTATAGCCTATTTTTCCATTTAATATATGCATGTCTTATATATATACGTGGTTGTTTATTTTGTGCCTGTAGCATTTATAAACTGCGTGGATGTTTATATAAGCTAAAATGTGATTTTTGGGATCGGCCAATTTGATACCCTTTTTAAATTCCTTGCAATTTTATTTTCTTTTTGAGAGAATTTGTAAGTGAGG
This sequence comes from Scilla litardierei, assembly GCA_030789695.1. NCBI lineage: Eukaryota > Viridiplantae > Streptophyta > Magnoliopsida > Asparagales > Asparagaceae > Scilla > Scilla litardierei. The sequence goes on along the minus strand of CM061137.1, from coordinate 136,795,864 downwards.
AATAAATGTATTAATGCCAAAGACTGGTGTACTGACAAATGAAGACGGAGACGAAAATTGGAAAATATAGGGACCCATTCTGGGTTTCCAAATTGTACTTTTCTCTTCTTTATGGACTGTATATTCGGACTTTGGACTTTGTATTCTTTTGGGTATCTGGCCGATCCCCACATTTTACTTATTTTATTTTTATGTGTGAATTTCAATTTTAATTAATTCATGCATGTTTTAAATTGCATAGATAAAATGGCAAAATTGGCAAGCGTCAATTTAGAGGTCCTCGATTCTGCAGGAAAAAATTACCTGAGTTGGCTAGTGGACCTGAAGTTCCACTTGCGTTCGATGGCCCTCCTTGGCTCCATTTTGGCTCCTCCTTCGGCCCCAGCAGCGGCTGATGCTTCTGCTACACCTAGCAGTAGCACTCCTACCATTGTCTACGACGTGGATAAGGCGAAAGCCATAATCTACATTAGGAAACATATAGATCGGACCTTAAAGGCCGAATACCTAACGGTAGAGGACCCAATGGAGCTGTGGACAGCGCTGGAGGCACGGTATAAACATCAAATTGATGTAATATTACCGTGTGCCAGTTATGAGTGGGAAAACCTCAGACTTCAGGACTATAAGTCCGTCGCTGAGTATAATTCTGCACTTCATAATATCACCTCACGCCTGAAGTTGTGCGGTGAAGAAGTGACAGAACAACGCATGTTGGAAAAGACATTTACCTCGTTTCACGAGAAATATGCAATCCTCATGCAGCAGTATCGTGAACGCAACTTCACAAAATTCTCTGATTTGATCTCGTGCCTACTTAGGGCAGAGCAGAATCGAGATTTACTGCTAGCCACTCATAATTTACGTCCAGCTGGCACTGCACCTATCCCTGAAGCCCACCACGTTTCTCCCCAGAAGTGGAAAAACAAGAAGAAGGCTAATAATAACAAAGGGAAATCTGTGATGAAGAATGGACGAGGAGCAGCACCCCCGTCCAACAACAACAATACAGGAAAGAGTAATTTCATAAAGAAGCAAAAGAACACTGACCAAGTGTCACTTCCAAAGAAGAACTGGGAGGATAAATGCCATAGATGTGGCATGATTGGCCATTGGTCCAGAATCTGCCGCAATCCTCGCCACCTCCAGGAACTATATCAGGCGAGCCAGAAGTCTCTGCCTGAAACAAATTTGGTGGCTGTTCAGCCACCAATGATGTTCACTACAAATGACTTCGAAAACGACGACCTGCTCGATTAAGCTTCATTTTTTATCTATGCATTTAAAATTCAATGTTGCTTCATCTTTAATTTGCTTAAGTACGAATTTTTATTTTAAATGTCTTTTTCATTGACTTAAATAAAATTTCGTTTTACTTATAGATGAAGTATGTAATATTGTAGACAGTGCCGCGTTACACTGGTGTAGCATTAATATTGCTCCCACATACAACGAGATTATAAGATGCAATTTTCTCCACTTAAACATATAGGAATTTTCCAAGTTTCAAGGATATTTCGTTTAACGAACATAACTTGAAAACTGTGGATAATAAATATTGAATATCAATATGTAACTCGTCAAGAGGATGGCCAGAAGCCCATCTACTTACGATTTCATTGGACCCCCATCGGGCCCCTATAATTACTGATATTCATCCTATAGAAAGCCAACTCGACTGAGCACCAGAAGTGCCTTTCATTGCCATAGTTTTTAACTTTGGCACAATGGACTTGGTCATCCTGGATCATCGATGATGGACGCGTCATCAAATGAATCCATTGGAGAACCTGAAGATTCTTCAAAAGATTGATTTTCCTTGTCCCCCTTTGTCGTAAGGGAAAACTTATAGTGAGACCTTCCCTCCTTAAAGTGGGATTAGAGTCTTCTGGCTTGATTGAGAGAATATATGGTGACCTTTGCGGGCCTATTCACCCCGCAAGTGGCCCATTTTCGGTACTTCATTGTACTGATAGATGCATCTACTATATGGTCTTATGTGTGCCTTTATATTCACTAGCAACTTCGCTTTCTCAAAAGCTTATTATGTGGGTGAATTCACTACACATATCTTTGAAGACTTGGCATTGATATTGAACATCCTGTAGCATGTTCATATTCATAATGGGTTATTAGAGTCTCTGGTAAAGAGACTCCAATGGATTTCACGTCCATTGTTAAATCCTAGTTCCCTGTTGATGTTCAGGGACCAACACACTGCATTCCGCATCGTTTATCACGATACGGCCCACAAGTGGTTATATCTTATTACTGATGCCGCTTGCTTATGGTTTACCACCAAGTCTTGATAAATGTGAATTTGATGAGCAAAGTCTCATTGAAATATGCACTCAGTCTAAAAGAAGCCTGAAGCTTCTGAGACCATATCATGGGACACAAAAGTCCTAATCTCGTTATGATCCGCAAACTTTTTCTGTGTGAATATGAGATCCAGAAGATCCTTCACATTCAGACTAAAGTACATCAATTGCCGGATAAATTTACGGACAACCAGAAGATTGTTCGTTCACACGTCCCTGCTGCCAACACGCCAGCTAGGATTGACTTCCCAAAGATGGATGCAATCCACCGGTAGCAGAATTGGCTGTACCTCAATTGAAAAAAGGACGGCTGCCAGGTTCAAAAATAAAGTTCCTCAAAAGAGGAAGATTCCTGTATATATTAAATTGATCCAACCACAGGATGCTGAGCTCAGACCAGTAACCTCTCCACTCCTAATTTCCCCTGCAGAGGAAACAACAGGAGAAAAATCATTATATTACGTACGTACTGGAGAGGTACTGGATAAATATAGCACAGTCGTCGACGACGGTTTTGCTTTCGCTATTGCCGTTCACGTCGCTGAATACGACGATGACGTCAACCCACTTTTCTATAGCATTAACACATAGATTGGTCAAAGTGGGACGAGGCAATAAGAGTAGAGCTGGACTCACTCTTGAAAAGCAAAGTCTTTGGACAAGTAGTCCATACACCTGAATGTGTACAACCTGTGGAATATAAGTTAGATTTCATAAGAAATTGAAATGAAGGAAATATGATCATTTTCCTACTAAAGCCTAAACCTCTCTGAAAAAGCCAATAAATGCAGCTCATGGACGTTGTGACTGCATAGATATACAGCAATATAGATATAGAGATCTATATAAAACTTCCATAAGGGTATACCCTACCCCCCAGAGATGAAAGAGAGACGTAGAAACGTCTTCTCTATAAAGGCTACAAAGATCATTAGTTGATCTTAAGCAATATTCTGCCCGTGTATCTTTTTCAAAAGATCGTTGACAGGATTTGTGATATTCGCCGTACATGTGATCAACTTAAAGCTAATAGGATCTCCTGCAGAGACCATTGAGATATCAGATAGCTTTAAGCATACATTGAAAATGAAAAACCTAGGTATAACAAGTTATTGTCTCGGCTTATATATTTAACATCTTCGTGGTGGAACCCTTTAATATCCTTCATACACCTGGAGTTTATGAAGAATGATGTCCATTTGCAACCTATTAAAAATAGATGCTTATTTATGACACCTTCCAGTCGCTGGAAGAGGGGGAGGACATCCTAGGTCCCGAAGAGCCTATCTCTAGTTTACTTGTTACACTTCTTTATCTGGCCTACTGCACGTGTTTTTGATAGAACGTCTGCAGTAAAGTTGTTAACCAGATACAGTGTTGCCCTGGAGAGCACCGCTAGACCAAGGATAAGCTGCTTCTGCACAACTTCCAAGGGTCAAGGAATATATATTGCATATGCAGGTTTAAAGATCATCGCGATGACTAAAACACAAAAGGTCTGCCACCTCCCAAATATCTACACATCATCCTCCAATGTCTACATCTTCTTAGAAGTTCATCATCCAAGAAGCAAGTATTTAAAACGCTCAGCCAGGTCCAGCAGTACCTTACAGACACACTGAAGACTGATTCAAAGAATACTTTAGTGGAGTCATCTACCGACTTTGAAGAGCATTCCACTCCAGAGCACCTCTATTTTCCAATAGCCGCTAGATGAGTGAAACTTGTATAGATGAGCGATGATTGTATTTTCTTTCAGAATATGATGGATGTATAGACGAATAGGAGATGCTTGTATAGATACATAGGAGATCTGCAAGCCTGAAGCTTGTACAGATCAGGGGGAGTCCCTCAATAGTTGTACTCTTTTCCCTTAAGCTGCTGGTTTTTCCCACTGGGTTTTTCACAGCTAAGGTTTTAATGAGGCAACCACAGTGGCTCTGGATCCAGAAGTATCCACCCCATTTGCATACTGAATCCTGAAGTATTCATATGCTTAATCCAAGGTAATGGAGAGATGAGGGGGAGTGTTGTGAGTTGAGGGAGGCTTTTGGTCTCCCTCCCCTCATCATCTCACAATTACTCCCCACTAACTTAGTGGGGAGTCCCTTGGACTCCAAATCCCATTATGAAGTCAATATATTGAGAGCCATGGCTTATGCCATGGCTACTCCTAATAGGAGATGGTTTACACTTCTTTCAATCTATCTCAACAAGTTATAATATATAAAGTATTGTGAACGGATGTTGTTGTTAGATTTATATTACGATTGTATATTATCGTGTACATAAGACCGTATCTATTGTATTCTATCTTTGTACACTCCTCTATCTGCTATAAATAAAGATCTGGGGACTCTTCCCTAGCTGATGATTCAAAACACGTTATCAGCACGAGCCTCTAAATTAAATTTCCACACAAATACCGATCATTGCGAAAGCAAAGGAAAGACGGGAGATCCACGCACGCATCTTCGTCTACCTCAAACGGGCGTCGTCATCCACCCGTAGGCTTCGTCAACCGTCACTAGATATAGAGGACGGATCTAGAGGTATTATCGCTAAAATTTTAATTTTTAATAATGCGCATGATTGTTTTCTCCATCAATCTCGCAAGATCGGAGTGGAAATAGGGTTAATTACCTACATCGACAATTTTTTCGAATAAAAATCATTTTTTTATCATGTTTTTTTCCGCTGTCGGCCTTGCCGTCGGCCAAGTTGGGATGTTGTCCTACCGCCCCGAAGGCGGATACCACAACCCCCCGGCGGGGGGCTGCCCCCCCCC